>SJYO01026388.1:34422783-34649446 GCA_006410555.1 Capra ibex
ATATATATATATATATATATATATATATATATATATATACCGATATATATATCTGTGTGTGTGTCGTTATGTTATATACGATTCCCTGTTTTCTCGTGTTCACGTTCGTCAGTCTTCGTTCTGTTTACTAAAAGTTAAAAATATCAGTCCTTGTCGAAGTATCTCGTCTACCCTAGACTCGACGGTAATTTGTTACCGGTACGAAAACTATCCGTTTTCCTCTGGTTTACGGTCATCTCTGTGTTTTTAATCTTTTATATTTTCGATGAGTCCTCTGATTTAGTAAAACCGGTATTCTCTTAAGTATTTCCTCTTGTCGTTGTTTTCTTTCATCCCTTCAATCCATTCTGAGTTTGATATTTTCCGGAAGTTAATATCCGATTACTCAAGATATATATGATCACAAAAAAAAAGTGGGTTAAAAAAAAGGAAAAATTCTCTATGAAAACTAAAGGGTTTTAGAATACTAATACCATATTGACTCAACGTTTCGTAACTTTATATTAAACGACTGTTCACTTCCGAGGATGAGTAAGAGGTAGTCGGGTACTGATTCAAAGGGTACCCGACGTTTTGCGGTGGACCATTCTTCCTTATTTCTCTATGTCGTCTCAATTGGAATCATAAATGGTCATTTTATGTTGGATGACACACTTCGTAGAAATAACCTCTTCTTAATAAAAATATTCTTCGATAACACTAGTTGATTTAAAATTATTAAACAAGACTATTTAAATTCTGAGGATTTTCGTTTTTCTAGTTGACCTTTTGAAAACTCAATTGTCACTTTCTCGTGACCACTCTGACCAGTAACGTTCTTCTTCTACGTATGATCTCTGGGATTGGATTCGGACCGTACGACGTCGGGTACCCCACCGTTTCTCAGATTGCACTGGCTTGACTTGACTCTCTGTGATGTCTCCTTTTTAGTCATCTTAAACAACCCCTATGTCCTCAGTTTCTATTACCTTAAAAACTTCTTAAGTCTTCTACTCAGTTAACTCTCCTGTTAAGTAATTCCAAATTTATTGAACTTTAATATAATTTCGGTGTTGTTAATCTTTACCAGACGTTACGTCGTTATATGTTGTTAAGTCCCTACAATGTCTACCCGTAAATCTAGAGTCGACTTGTTTCCATTACTGATTTCGATATTTTTGTATGGTGAAAACTTCTTTTATTAACTTCTCTTATTTTCTTTTATTCTATGTCCGGGTTTGAACCTCTATGAAAGTAGGACCCTCCATCCGTCCTCTCTTGATCATTGTCTCTGTCTATGGTCAAAGTGTCACTTACCTTTTGATCCCATTACACAACCATTCTTTATCTCGATTCCCATTCATCCAAACTATTTTCTGTTTTCAGTGCAAACGTACGTATAATTCTTTTTTGACACATCATGATTTCGTTTTCTATTTCCATTGTAAGTTAAACGATAAACGTTTAATGAAATATATATGAATTTTTTAGGTTGAATTGTATACGTTTTTGTTTTATCTTTAAATTAGATGATTTCCTCGTCGAATTTATTTACACTAAAAACAATTCAGTTATCTCGATTGTTGTATTCTTAAATACGAAAAGATTTTGTAACTAAAGAGTCGTTTGATTAGAATTTTAGGTACTACAGGACTGTCAGAAGATTCGTTATATTTTTATTCTGTAATAAAACTTAACTATAGATTTTAATATAATAAAATTTTAGTAGTCCAAGGGTGGTTCTTAGTAATCAATAGACACTACTATTAAGGAGAACCCAAAATAGTTTTATTTTATTTAAGATTGATATTTTCACGACGGTAATATAAAGAAGGGTGAGTTTTATAAAAAGTCGGACTTTAAGTAATATTCTTAGAAATCTCGTAATACAAATATAAAAAGTATTTAATGAATGGTCACACCATTTCTATATTACCATCATAAGACAGTAGTAAGGGTATCGATTACGGATTCTTCATTTTTTTATTTTATTTATAAATTTATTATTGTAACTTCCATGTATAATGTACTTTATGTAATACAGTTATTCTGTTTACTCTTCTTTTATCAAGTATACATTACTTCTTAGTCACATATTATAAGTCCAGTGTAATTTTGACCCAATGTATGTTTAATTTAGAAAAAAGGTATCAATTTCTAATCACTAATCCTTCCTTAAAGACTTGGTCAAGAGAACTGTCTTTTCGATAATCAACTTATAAACGTTAACATTCCGAATATCGAAATATATAATTTTCTCCGTAATTTACACTTTGTTTTGGACTTTAATCGTGCAGGATCAAGTAATATAAACATTACAGGGATGATGTTTATAGTATTATTTCTTGGGGAAAATAAAACAACTTTTCACAATGAGTCAATCCTTTTCCTACAAGGTTTCGTGTTATTGTTGTCTTATACAAAAAATCGTAAAATCTGTAAAAGAATCATAATTACTTCGTTTAACTTTAGTGGTGACATGTCTATCACAAAAAAACGAAAAATAATTATCTGGTTAACTTTAAATGACAAAACAAAGTGTGGAGATGTCGGGAACAGTTAAAATTTGGTAGTCAGGATTTTGTTCCCGAAAACCTCATCTTGAAGGTCAGTATTCACAGTTAAAGGAGAGACTTTTATCTCTTACGTAAACTTTATCGACAAATAGTTACTTGTTATAAACCACTACTATCAACTTTTTACCACGTAAAAACTCGACTTACTTCTCGAGAATCATTTGTTCATAAGAGTCCACGTTGATTATGAGAAGATATTGATTGATGAGTTTAACCAACTGATTCACCGACGGGATCGATGTAGGAGAGATAAGGTACAAGTATCCTTCCATAATTGGTTAATCCAGATTTTTTTAAACACAAAGATGTTCAATGATAGATAGTCAGTTCTTTTCTATCTACGAAAAACTTTTTAGACCCCCTGCATATTTTACATGAAAAAATTTTCCCTCTTTGTAAACAATCACTTTCAACCGTAGTTTCTTAACTCGTCTCGTTTCCTTAAATCTTTCACACTATAACACTAAATATTATTCTTTTATACATAAATCAGAAGTAGGGGTGAAGACCGTGTCTCGAGGTCTTTGAGAACCTTAAAGGGTTTACTATTTTCGTTACCCTTGTTGAAAACAATAATATCAACCAGAGAAAAGAAGTAAAGGACTTTAATGAAGTCTCGGTATTTTCACTTTACTTACGGAACAATAAAAACTGTTCGTGGAAATTTGGTGTTGACTCAAATGTACTTTTCTCCACTAAACCCCTTTAGGGGATTTCTAACGTCCCCGCCCTCCCCCAACGAATAACAGCCCTTTCGTTGGAACAATTTCCTTTTAACCTTGAAAGTCAAGATGGGGAGAGACGGGGGACTTGAGAACCTTCCCTTCTCCCCGACCTCTATCTCAAGTTAGTGGAGTTCGGTTACTAAGTTAGTCCGTACGGATACATGACTTCGGAGGTATTTTTGGATTTCCTCTCCTAGACCTCTCGAAGGTCTAACTACTTGTACACTGGCACGTTCCTCTCATCTAATAAGTCTACCCCGTACTTTCGAGGAAAGGGAGAGGGGTATAAAACTGGATACGTGGAAAAGATAGACGAACATTATAGGAAAGTATTATTTGACCCTTAAACCATTCTTTTTACAAAGACACTCGACGAGATCGTTCAATTTGTTTGGATTCCTCCCCTAAAAGTTAGATATCGGTTACCCAATCTTCGTATCTACTATTGGACCTAAACACCGACCGTAGACTCCACTACCCCCTCCCTCCTCTTTCTACCAGAATACAATTATCTTGATTCGGGAATTGGACACCTCCGACTACGATAGAGACCTACGACGATTCAGTGAAGTCAGCACAAGCGGAGACACGCTGTGGTATCTACCGTCGGGTGATCCGAGGAGACAGGGACCCTAAGAGGTCCGTTCTTGTGACCTCACCCAACGGTAAAGGAAGAGGTTACGTACTTTCACTTTTTACTTTCACTTCAGTATGTCAGTACGGACTGAGAATCGCTGGGGTACCTGACGTCGGATGGTCCGAGGAGGCAGGTACCCTAAAAGGTCCGTCCTCATGACCTCACCCAACGGTAAAGGAAGAGGTATAGACACCTATCTATGACAGTTTTGACTCAATCTAACATCCTGTTACTCGACCACAGTCTTGTAACGAACACCACACCCCTTGTGGGAGGGGTGGGAGGTGTTCGTGTCAACTTAACCTACATGTCGGAAATCCTTTATTTATTACAAAGGACTTAACGATTTTTAATATACTCGGTTTTTTTTTAATATACTCGGTTATTGTGACTATTTCAAACATAAATTCGTTTTACTCTCTTGGACAAATGTTTATTTTTAAATGTTCTAAAAGAAACTTCTTCTTTAACAGGGACTACCTATCAGTCATTTCCAAAGAGTTGGAGTCTTGGTGACTCACCGTCGAGTCGTAGTGGGTACAGTTATAAAAAATGAAATACTTGAGTTATCCGTATCTTTATATATCTCTCTATATACTTTCTTTATCGTTAAGTCTACATATTGATATTTATTGTCAATATATTACGGATTTTTCACAAACCATGATAAGATTCGTGTGACGTATAAAATTAGTTAAATTCGAAGTAATTTTTTGGATACTTCATCAAGGATAATAGTATGAATAAAATGTCCACTTCTTTGATTCTGTATTTTTCTTTCTTATTTAATAGGTCGTTTAACTCTCTCGTACCGTTCTACTTGAGGTCCAGAGATTGAGGACCTCGACCATATATGCCGTATTAGATACGGAAAATATTTCACCACATAAAATATAAGGGTTTCTATATCTAGTAAAATGTTAGATATGTAAGATTTTACAACCGACAAAGGAGGAACTATTAAACTTTTGGACCCTTAGAGTCCGGTTTCGACCTTTAACACAAAACTTCCTCTCACCCTACATCAATTCCTCTCTCGTGAGACGTGGTCGACGTCTAAAGAAGGAGCACAAGAACTCTTCTTTTGACATTCCTTATTGACTCCTGACACACACGGAAAGTGACTAGAGGGAATTCAGAAACTATGACTTTTGTTCTCAGTCAATACCTGAAACTTGATTCTAGATTCATCTCTTCAAATCGATATTGTACTTGTTTTCACATGTTGACCCTATGAGAGAACCTTCCACTCGATCATTAAAGGTTACCCTTAAATTTTTCTTGAACGTGAGTTAGAAGAAAATTAATTACGGAAATCCAGAACGATCATGATGTAAACTTACTTGATATACGTGTGAAGTCTAGAGTAATTCTTCTTATTTTAATAGTAGAAGAATACCTATTTAGTCTCACTGGTGTTATCTTTTAACAAACACGGTACAGTGGGAGGACCTTTCTTTGTGGTGTCTAATTGAAAAGGTTTTATTTTTGTAACAATCTTAAAGGGTTGTAAATTGACTACGTCACATTTGTTATAGTATACTGTTTAATCGTGCGTGTCAATAAGTCCGTATGTTAAACGTCGGTCAAATAGGAAGTTCAATATAGACCTGTAATCGCAGTAGTAACAAATCAACAAGTTGGTACAGGCTGAGAAACACTGGGATGTCTGACACCGGGAAGTCCGAAGGAGACAGACACCCTAAAGGGTCCGTTCGTATGATCTTACCCAACGGTAAAGGAAGAGGTCCCGAGAAGGACTGGGTCCCTATCTTGGGTACAGAGGACGAACCGTCCGTCTAAGAAATGGTGGTTCAGTGGACCTTTCGGGTACTCAATGTAACGAATTCCAATTGTTAACCTCACCATCTGAAATATATAGAAAGAACTTTAAAATAAAATAAAATGAAGAACGATTACGTCGTCAAAGAAACGAGGACGAAAATGTAAAAGGTCCGATTTTTTAAACTAAAGTGTAAGAGACTATATCTGAAGTTTCAAGAACCAACGATAAAGAAAGACACTATCTTACAGGAGGACTCTAAAATGACGTGTAGTAGAACCGGGATGGTATCCCCTAAGAGAAACCGTTTACACTCTTCTGACCTTAGAGAACGATAATTGCGTACATATTGTTACTCACGGGACTTAGACGGAGTCTCCTTTAGATCGGTCCGGGTCCGAAGTGAGTGAAAATTTCGAAACTCCGTCCTTTTAAGGTTTAAATCATTCTCGATACAATCAAATTTAATTTGTTTGTTTTTAGATAAAAAGACCTATAAGGATTATAAACAAGAACCTCATTGGGTCTGTTCGACTTTCAAGGTAAATGTGGACAATAAGTTGAGAATTTGGTAAAGAAACCTCAAAGTAGTAATCGGTCACAACTCCTTAGAGCCTTGTTAAAGTATTCAGTATTTCACCTCAGGATAATTTATATGACGATGTAAATGTTTTTTTATTCGATAAATGAAAGAAAAACTTAACCAAAGATCTGATTGACTCTAGATATATACTCTGTTTACGAAAGACCCTGTTCCATTCAAAAATTTTTATTGGAGTGGTATACACTAGACGGTCACAATATCTTAGCTTTTCGTACGAAAGATACACTTTCACAATAAGACTGAAGTTGAATTGAAAGTATAAGAGTAAAATGAAAACAAGACTAAAAAGTGGATGATTAGAACAAATTTAATGTATTAAAATGACAAATTATATAAAACTTATGTTGAAATTAAAACAAAAGTGAAAGGTTTATCCAATGTGTAGTCTTTCGTTTATATTTTATTACCTATTTAGTTATTTTCTTTCTTACCTTTAAGACAATAATTTTCACTATCTATAGAGTAGAAAGTTTGTCGTTTTATTCAGTCTCAATTAATGAGATCTCTTTTCTGTTGACTAGTAGTATGTGTGAACAACCTTCAGATCTCTTTCGTATGATAGACAGTGACTGTTTATCATGTCACGATGGGTGAGGTCCGTATTTCCTTTCCATAAGAAAGGTTCAGACATATAATGCTTGTGGTAGTTCTTAAAAACAATGACTTACTTTTTATTTAAGGTTGAGATTTAAGGTCACGAATGAAATAATATAGTAAAATAAGGTTTTTAGGGTTGGTTTGTTGGTGTTGGTACGAATGTAAGAAATAATGAGTTTATATTGTGATCTCGTTAAAAGGTTTATGTTAATTTATAAAATAACATCACTTTAGTTGTAGGTATAACCTTCTGACCTGTTTGTAGACGAATTGTTTGATTGGTACAATATTGTCCGTAAATGATAACCATCAATATAAAATACTCTATATTAAACTGTAGACTCAGCCATTTTGGGAGATCATCTCTATAAACCAGTATTTAAAATAGTTCTGTCAACTGAATAAAGGTCACGGTCGTACATATTTTCTCGAATTTTTTGTTTCAGGTTTCTGAACACAAGTTTAAGTCTAAGATGATATATCATGTCGAAACATGATCGATAAATTGGGGAATGTAGTTAGGGGAATATATACTCGATTATTATTGACAAAAAGTCACCTGACATTCCAAACTTATCACAACTTCAGTATCATTCTCCAAAAATGACGATACTTAACAAAGGAAATCAACTAAATCATAATAGAAAAATCCAAGACCTCTTCCCTTACCGTTGGGTAAGGTCATAAGAACGGACCTCTTAGGGTACCTGCCTCCTCGAACCACCCGATGTCAGGTGCCCATCGTTTCTGAGTCTGTACTGACTCGTTGAAGTGAAAGTGAAAATCCATCCGTTACGAAATAAGACCTTTCTTATCAAGCATTGTAGTGATTCCTCTTTATATTTAGGGAGACGATATGTGAACGACTATCTTAACCATTTCAATGAATTGGAAATACTCTGAGACCAAGAAGTAGACATTTCACCTCGATCAGAGGTAGAAATGTCTAGTAAACACAAAAAAAAAATGTATTAATAAACTAATAAAAATTGTATTAGTAATGTATTAGTGAAAAATGTATTAGGAAACTAATACCACTACTAATTTATTCTAGTATACGTATTCCGTAGGGTCGCATCGTATGTACAGTCCATTTCTTGTCAAACAAAAGAGAATAAAAACGAAACTTCAAATAAGGTAGTAAAGTCGTGATTTATCTTTATATATAACGAAATTAGTTATAAGTGTTATTGTTTGTCATAAATCGATAAACTTTGATTGGAGTCTTAAAGTTAGACGAAACTTCTAGTAGTGATAGATATAATGAAAGGAAAATTCTGTTAATGAATTTTCGTGAACAGTCTAAAAAGATAGTCTTTTAAATATAGTTTCACTGAAGAGACTGAAAAAAAATTTGACTGGTACATTGTTATTGTTGAAGTAAATTTTTAGTTTTTGGTCCCCTGAAGAGACCGTCGGGTCACCAATTCTGAGACACGAAAGTGGAGTCCACCGTGTCGAGTTGGGGACAAACCCCAACGTTACACCTGTTTTTGTCTGTTTTTTGTACAAAGTTTGAGTTTACATTATTTCTGTAATTCTTGAATTTATTAAATCGTTAATGGACAAAGTTTTACGGACGACGGTAAAGTACCGATGTCAGTTTCTACTGTACCTTAAGGAACGGAGAAAAGTAGAGAAAGTCATTCCCAAAACGTAGGAAACATAGTCGTCCATCAACTGCCTAGAATTCAGCTTCTAACATAGAACTACCTCGAAACTACTCGAGGACGTTCGCTTACTCTGGAAATTACTTTTTCTTTTTTTCTTCTTGCAATCTCTTTTTAGTGTTACCTAGTATCTTTAGTGTTTTGTGTGATGTCACGGACTAAAAGAACTGGTACATGTAGAGTGCTACACCGGTGACTTTCAGGACGAAGTCTTAAGGATTAACGGTCAACAAAAACAATTACACAGTACGCGAGTAAGTACAGACTGAGAAACACTGGGATACCTGAGACTGTCTGAGGAAACAGGTACTCTAAAGGGTCCGTTCTTATGACCTCACCCAACGGTAAAGAAGGAGGGTTCCTAGAAGGACTAGGTTCCTAGTTTGGTCGAACAGGACTCCGAGGACGTAACGTCTAAGAAATGGAAGACTCGGTAGTCCCTTCGGGGTAAAATCAATTATAATGACGAGTTTTAGAATCCCATATCGAATTTCTTACTTTCTGTATGTACCGATAATCAATTTACATTTGTTAAATTTATGTATTTTCTGATATCTTATTTTATCAGAGGGAAACTGGGATTAAGATGAGGGTCACCCAACAGTACCAACTACCGAACTTTATAATAGAAGGTATATAAAGAATATATAAACGTGTATATATGTATCTCCCGAAATAACATGTAATTATCAACAAAACACTCTTACAGAATGTCCAATAATACAGTCACTGATGACAAGATCAAAAAGATTAATTAATTTGTTACCAAAAATCATCTATATGAATTACGTCAATAAGAGACAATAATTTTTGAAGTTTCCGAAGAAAGAATGAATAAATAAAATGTTCATCACCAGATCATTAAACCACATCTACATATTGAAACAAATCTTTGTCCTTATTTTTCATAGAATAATACTGAAGGGACCACCGAGTCTGTCATTTCGCAGACGTATATTACGTCCTCCGGGTCCAAGGTAGGAACCCAGTCCTTCTAGGAGACCTCTTCCTTTACCGTGGGGTGAGGTCATGAGGACGACCTTTTAGGGTACCTATCTCCCCGCACCATCCGATGTCAAGTACCCCAGTGTTTCTCAGTCTGTACGGACTCTCTGATTTGAAAGATAATACTGTTTTTATATGACGTATAATTTTATTACATTCTCTAGATTTCTTATTTTAGATTTAGACCCTTAAAAAAGTAAGTCAAAAATTAATTTATTATGTAGGAGAATCTGTATGTTACGATATATGTACAATTGTACAAAGTTGTATCAATTATTTTAATTATACTGATTAAAATTCATAACAGTAGGAATCCTGTATTTTCTATTTTTTATATATTTAAGTATTTATATGGATTATTGAAAACGAAAATTTCATGACAGGGTATTTTAAATGAAAGTCAATCAAATCTTAAAACTATAAATTTTAAGACGTTTATTATAAATGTATTTAATGTGTTATATTAATAGAATAAAACAAAATGTTCAAATTCACAAATGATTGTTATCATTTTATTTATGATGTGTTAATTAACTGTAGTTTACATGGGTAACTTGTATTATATTAAGTCACATCCCTTAGTACATACATTACTCATGTCCACAATTTTGACTTAACATGTTTCCACTTTTGTTTATAAACTCAAATATTGTGTACGAATTAACATAATCACAAATTGTAACCTGAATATTTTAAGAGATTTTACACATATTTTACGATACGTAAAGAAACGTGTACTCCAATGAAGTTTTGATTCAATATTATTTTTAAATTTCCTGTCATTATAACAAAACCCAAAGGGTCCACCCTACGACGACGACGACGATTCAGTACAGTCAGTACAGGCTGAGACACGTTGGGGTATCTGCCTTTGGGTGGTCCGAGGAGACAGGGACCCTAAGAGGTCCGTTCTTGTGACCTCACCCAACGGTAAAGGAAGAGGTTACGTACTTTCACTTTTCACTTTCACTTCAGCGAGTCAGCACAGGCTGAGAATCGCTGGGGTACCTGATATCGGATACTTCGAGGAGGTAGGTATCCTAAAGGGTCCGTTCTCATCACCTCACCCCACGGTAACGGAAGAGGGGGTCCACCCTATCACCATTTCTTAGGTGAACGGTTACGTTCTCTACGTTCTCTGTGCTCAAACTAGGGATCAATCCTTCTAGGAGACCTTATCTTTTACCGTTGGGTGTGGTCATAAGAACGGACCTTTTAAACTACCCGTCTCCCCGGACGACCCGATGTCAGGTACCCCGACTTTTCTTAGTCTGTGTTAACTCGTTAACTCCCGTGTGTGTGTGTCATTATAACAAATTGTTGAAAAATATTTATCTCCTCTGAACGAGATTCCGTCACTGAAGGTTCGAAACCTTACCTACTGTCATTAGACACTTCGACCCATGTTAGAATTATTGGTTCAGTCTTAGAAGTCCCCTATGTTGAGTACGTACTCCTAAAAATTATTAACGAGGTCTACTAAAAGAACCAGTAGTTTCTCACACCAGTTAAAGGTTTCTATCTAGGTTAAAAGCCACAGAATACTCTCGATGGGAAACTTGGTGAAACCGTCTCGTTAAATTATCTTATTATTCATAAAATATAATTGATCATCGTATTCTGTTATTTTATTAAAATTTTGCTAAAGGTTGGTCCTTCTTAATCAATCTTTTGACATTTATGTTGACTCACATCCTTATTCTCTCTCTTTCTGTTTTTTTAAGTAATGAGTACGTAGTTTACTTA
The DNA here is from genome assembly GCA_006410555.1 of Capra ibex. Taxonomy (NCBI): domain Eukaryota; kingdom Metazoa; phylum Chordata; class Mammalia; order Artiodactyla; family Bovidae; genus Capra; species Capra ibex. The sequence continues at coordinate 34,434,106 of SJYO01026388.1, forward strand.
GAAATAACCTAATGGAGATTTTATACGAACAAGATTTAAAGACAATAAGAGTAATAAATATATTTGTGTCTGTCTAGATTATGGTTGGAATCCGCTTATTTCTTTTCTTTCGATGGGAAGTGATGGAATAGAGTGTTCTAAAACTCACTCAGTTTACATGTAAACCCTATAAATCAGATAGTCTCATCGTTATAGGACTCTCAACTCCCACTTAGAGTCAAGTTTTATTAGATACTATACACTTAGAAATACGTTCTATAATATAGACTCTAAACAAAACGAAAGGAGAAAAGATAATCTCCCATTTTGGTATATTGGATATAGTTATATATTTAATTATGTATTTTGTGGTTTCCCCTTGACCGAATATAATCTGAAAGTTATTCATCACCCAAAAATAATAACAATAGACCCGATTCTTCCTTTCTTATATCAATAAAAATTTTACACAACCAATGATTAGATAAGAACCTTCAATAAAACTGTGACTATATCTGACTTTTGGATTGTGGTGGTTTTATAGTTAGTTTTACAACTCTATTTGAGTAATAGTTTCTTTTTCATCGATATGTCAATCTCTAATCGAGTTGTCAAGACTTAAATTTTTCAAGTTGACTGAACCTTCATCTTTAAAAGTCTTCATAATTTAGATGTTTATCGTAAACATCCCGAGTGGAATTCATATTTATCACAGTTAATAAAAGTTCACAGAATTCTTGAGTACACCTATCAGGTAACTCTGAGATCCATGTTATTTACAAATGAAGAGAAGTGTATATATGTAGGGACGACCGTACTTACATTGTCTAAAGTCAAACGGTCGAAGGGACTCCTTATTATGAGTTCTCTATTTAAAAAAACTTTATCGACAACGATCATCCTGAACGGTAGAGGAAGAACTTAGGTTCTCTTAATAACAGAAGTAAATATATATGTTGTACAGAAATGACGTACAGATGATACATGTTCCGTAACAAAGTACCTATTTATATTACTAATCTAATTGTTGTAAATAAGTCAGAAATTGGTGTACTCTATGTCAAGATATTACGGAAAGTGTTAGTCAAAAACCTTATTTTTACCAAGTTGTAAAATTAGTTTCTCTTCTTTAGGTCTCTCAACAGATTTATGACTTTCATCTGAGCACTAAAAATTTAAGGCCGAAAGGTAGTAGAAGACGTGTCCACGCATCTCTAAAGAGAACCGAAGATTCTAAAGTAATGAGACGGGTCACGATAACAAAGAGAAAATAGGTATAAAGGTAAGATCTAGGAGACGGAAGGGATGATAAACTGTAAATCTATGTTTGGGGAGACACTTAAGATAATAAGTCTTGTGGAACTTTCTTATTCTCTCAATTGTTTTACCCTCCACATAAGTTCTGTAGACCTCACCTAAAAATGAGCCCTTGAATTATACTTAATAAACTACCGTAGGGACATTCAATTATATGCATCTACTCCAAAAATAATTTTCCTCTTTCCCGAATTTGTTATCCTTACAGAAAATTAATGTTATGACCGGTACATAAATGACGACACCTAGAGATAACTAGAAGGATGGAGGTTGTCGTAAGGATACGTTGTATAGTGTCAGATTTTGACGGTCAAAGTCTTTCCCAATGGGATTAGTTAGGTAGTATGTGTTCAGTTATGATAAAACAACATTTTGTTTTCTCAAGGGATAAATCCTTTTTTCATTCGAGAAGTTTCATTAACCCTATCAAATATACACTATTCTGTCGTGTCATTACGAGTTTTAAGAGGTTCGGTCCGAAGTTGTCATGTACTTGACTTTTCAAGGTCTACAAGTTCGACCTAAATCTTTTCCGTCTCCTTGGTCTCTAGTTTAACGGTTGTAGACGACCTAGTAGCTTTTCCGTTCTCTAAAGGTCTTTTCGTTGATGAAGACGAAATAACTGATGTGTTTTTAGAAACTGACAAACATAGTGTTATTTGACACCTTTTAAGAATTCCTTTTCCCTTATAATCTGGTGGAATGGACGGAGGATTCTTTAAACATACGTCCGGTCCTTCGTTGTCAATCATGACCTGTACCTTTTTTGTCTGACCAAGGTTTATCTTTTTCCTCATTCAGTTCCGACATATAACAGTGGGACGAATAAATTGAATATATGTCTCATATAGTACTCTTTACGACCCGACCTACTTCGTGTTCGACCTTAGTTCTAACGACCCTTTTTATAGTTATTGGAGTCTATACGTCTACTGTGGTGGGAATACCGTCTTTCGTTTCTTCTTGATTTGTCGGAGAACTACTTTGACTTTCTTATCTCACCTTTTTGGCCGAATTTTGGGTCGTAAGTCTTTTGATTCTAGTACCGTAGACTAGGGTAGTGAAGTACCGTTTATCTACCCCTTTGTTACCTTTGTCACTCTCTGAAATAAAAAGACCCGAGGTTTTAGTGACGTCTACCACTGACATTGATACTTTAAGTTTCTGCGAACAAGGAACCTTCTTTTCGATGCTGGTTGAATCTGTCGTATGATTTTTCGTCTCTATAATGAAACGGTTGTTTACAGGTAGATCAGTTTCGATACCAAAAAGGTCATCAGTACGTATCTACACTCTCAACCTGGTATTTCTTTCGACTCTCGGTTTCTTAACTACGAAAACTTGACACCATAACCGCTTATGAAAACTCTTAGGGAACCTTACGTTCCTCTATGTTGGTCAGGTAGGATTTCCTTTAGTCAGGACTTATAAGTAACCTTCCTGACTACGACTTCGACTTCGAGGTCATGAAACCGGTGGACTACACTTCTTCACTGAGGAATCTTTTCTGGGACTACGACCCTTTCTAACTTCCGTCCTCCTCTTCCCCTGCTGTCTCCTACTCTGCCAATCAACCGTAGTGGTTGAACTAGTTGCATTCAGACTCATTCGAGACCCTCAACCACTACCTGACTCTTAGGACCGTACGACGTTAGGTACCCCAACGTTTGTCAACCTGTACTGAACTCACTGACTTGACTTGACTATATACGAGGACCGAAGGGTACACCGAGTCACCATTTCTTGGTGGGCGGTTCGTACTCTACACTCAAGTTAGGGACCCAACCTTCATAGGGACCGTTGGGTGAGGTCATAAGGAAGGACCCTTTAGGGTGCCTGTCTCCTAGGATCACCCGATATCAGGTACCCCAACGTTTCTCAGTCTGTACTAAATAACTGATGTGTTGTTGTATACACTAGGACCGGATACCACGAGACAAGTCTTCTCTTTATTTTCCCGGGTCGATGATCTATTTTATTTTCCCATTTTAGATGAAACAAATTTTATACCAATTGTGTTTATTAAAGGTTTATTGTCAAAAGTCTTTACATCAAATGAAATTGTTTAAACCGTGGACCAAGTCAATAAAATACCCTCCCATCTTAACGTTGTGAAATTTTGTCAGAAAATTAATTTTATAGGGGAAAAGGGATTACATTAATCAACTACATTACTATTATTTTATCTTTGTTAAACGTGTCTACCCAAGGACTTTTAGAAGATTGTTTCTTCTCGTGGTGTAACGTTAATAGGGAAATAAAACCATCTACTCATTGTAAGATAGGGGAGATTAAGGAAGTGACTCTCACGTAAAAAATTTCGAAAAAGACGAAAGTCAATAAAATGTCATGAATTTTAGTTCCAAATAGAATTCGAATGTCCTCTGTCTCCAAACTCTACGAGAAAAGTCTTCAACGGTAGTTAAATTAAGAATTCCTCTTAGGTCTTCCTCGTAAATACGTGTGAGGTCGACCGCAAACGAAGATTACTCTAGTTAGTGTAGGGAAGGGACGTCCAGGTCGGAGGGAGTCGGGGTCCTTCCCTCAGGGTTCAAAGGAGGACCTGACTGCATAGGTAAAGTCATCGGTGTGTCTGATCTCGAAACGGTGGACCGAATAAGTAGTCCGGATAATTAGTAGAGTCACTTACACCAGACACATATCCGGTCTGAGGGGAGTGGGTTTTACGTGACGTATTTTTAATAAGTAGATACAAGTCAGTGGTGGTTACACAAAAAGTCACCCCTTTTCTGTTAAATACCTTTCCGGTTCATATTGTAAAGTCCTTCAATAACAATAACTTACAAAACAACCACGATGTCTCACAAATTTTATTTTGATTTTATACATTTGGTCAACATCTGGAACATTGCATACAATTACAAATTCATATTTTCTTCCTTCGGTTAGTAACATTCTTTTAGTATTTATTAAAACTGTCCTCTCCATCTAACTGTGACTTTTTTTGGTGATAGAGGTTTAAAAACAGTCGGGAGGGGAGGAACCCCCACTCCACTTAAACAAGTCGAGTCTCTTTGATCTTTTATTTCTTTTCCCCCCCACAGATCTTTTTTTCCCCCCAGATCCTTTTTTCACCCCTCTTCTTTTCTACTCTCCTTTGAAGTTCACACCAAAAGTAGAAGAATTTTTTCCCTCTCTCGTGATACCTTCGTTTTAATCTCGAGACCAAAGGACCTCCTTTTTGGGAATTTAGGATTGTAATCGAAATGTCCCCGAAGGACCATCGAGTCTATCATTTCTTAGACGGAAGTTATGTCCTCTAGACCTAAGTTAAGGACCCAGCCCTTCTTCTTGTTCAAGTCAGGGACCCAACCTTGTAGGGGACCTTTTCCCTTACCGATGGGTGAGGTCATGAGAACGACCGTCTTAAGGTACCTGTGTCCTCAGACCACCCCAGGTACCCCAACGTTTCTCAGCGTGTACTGACTCCCGGATTGTGAAAGTGAAGCGAAAGTGAAAGTTGACACATCTGTCGATAAATGAAGAGAAAAACTTTAAACGATCTAAAAATTTCTTACTGTCTCGACTACCTGTTCGTAGAACGTGTCGAGTTATGGTATTTTTGTTTGTTGGGTTAGTTTTTCACCGTCTTCTGGATTTGTCTGTAAAGAGTTTTCCTCTGTATGTCTACCGATTATTTGTGTACTTTGATACAAATTGTAGTAAGTAATAATCTCTTGACGTTTGGTTTTACTGTTACTTCATAGTGGAGTGTGGTCAGTCTTACCGGTCGTAGTTTTTTAGATACTTCTTATTTACGACTTCTCCCCTACCTCTTTTCCCTGAGGAGAACGTGACAACCATCCTTACATTTAACTATGTCGGTAATACTTCTTGTCATACCTCTAAGGAATTTTTCGATCCTTATTTTGACGGTGAACTCGGTCGTCAGGTTGATGACCTGTATATGAGACTTCTTTGGTATTAACTTTTTCTGTGTACATGGGGTCACCAGTAACGTCGATATACATGTTGTCGGTCCTGTACCTTCGTTGGATCGACAGGTAGTTGTTACTGATCTATTTCTACCATCTGTATATGTTACCTTATAATGAGTCAGTATTTTTCCTTACGTAAACTCAGTCAAGGTTACTCCACCTACTTGCATCTCGGATAATGTGTCTCAATTCACAGTATTTCTGTTTTTGTTCATGGTATTTACTTACGTATACATACTTTAGATCTTTCTGTCTTGATTACTCGGATAAAAGTCCCGTCGTCACCTCTACTTTTGTATCTCTTGTCTGAACACCTGTGTCAACCCCTTCCTCTCCCTCCCTGTTTAACCCTCTCATCGTGACTTTTCATATCAAAGTTACATTTTAGCTATCGGTCACCCTTAAACGACATACTGAGTCCTACGAGTTTGGGTACGAGTCACTTTTGGATCTTCTCATCCTACCTCACCCTTTTACCTTCTCTCCAAGTTCTCCCTCCTTTAGACACACATGGATACCGACTAAATACAACTGCATTCCGTCTTTGGTTATGTTATAACATTTCTTTGATAAGAGGTTAATTTTTTATTTATTTTAAAATTTTATCATTAATTTTTCTCACTGTCTCGGAGTATTAAGTTCTGACTTTTATACATTTTTGTAAAAAACGAACTACATGATCTTTGGTTGACCATTTGCTCAAAGTTAAATGTAAGGTCTTAGTTAACTAATAGCCACCGATGGACCTCGTCACACAACTCTTCCACGTACTCTGGTGAAGACACTAGTCCCTGTACATAGTCCTTCCCTATACTTGGAATCACCACCCCATCCGTCCGTACCACCGTAGTACGTAGTCAGAAGGGATGTAATGTTAGAGAAATAAATAATCACAGTAGTTTAGGATAGGTACTATAACAAAATACCTACCGTTTTTAAAAGATACGAAGTCTTACCTTTTGTTATGTACCGTCTAGTCTATAAAATCCGTGGTGTGAGAGATAACTTCGGTCCGGGGAATACCAAGATGTGACTTGGTCCGTAAGTTTACTCATCTTAGGTTTATCATTAAGACTATGAATATCAGGGTATTTGTGTAAATTCTTAAAACGTTTATATAACGGTCTTCGTTGAGTAATTTTACGATATAACAAAGAGAAGACTTTAGAGGTTTAGGACTTTTGAGTGAGACTGTGTATGTACGTATGTGTGTGCTTCAAGTAAAGTCAAGTGAGTGAATCAAGACGGTTGAGAAATACTGGGGTACCTGACGTCGTACGGTCCGGTCGGACGAGTAGTGGTTGACGGCCTCAAGTGTGTTTGAATACAGGTAACTTAACCACTACAGTAGGTTGGTAGAATAGGAGACAGTAGGGGAAGAAGAGGACGGAAGTTAGAAAGGGTCGTAGTCCCAGAAAAGTTCACTCAGTCGAGTAGCGTAGTCCACCAGTTTCATAATCTCAAAGTCGAGATTGTAGTCAGGAAAGTTACTTGTAAGTCCTGACTTGAAGAAATCCTACCTGACCAACCTAGAGGGACTTCAGGTTCCCTGAGTTCTCAGAAGAGGTTGTGGTGTTAAGTTTTCGTAATTGAGAAACCACGAGTCGAAAGTAATATCAGGTTGAGAGTGTAGGTATGTACTGATGACCTTTTTGGTATGGGAACTGATCGTTTTTGTTCTGACCCTCGACTGACACCGAGTCTAGTACTTGAGAAATAACGGTTTAAGTCTGACTTTAACTTCTTTCACCTCTTTTGGTGATCTGGCAAGTCCATACTGGATTTAGTTTAGGGAATCCTGATGGGTCACCTTCACTCTTTATCTAAATTCCCTGATCTAGACTATCTGTCTCACGGACTACTTGATACCTGTCTACAAGTACTGTAATATGTCCTCTGTTCTTAGTTCTGATAGGGGTTCCTTTTCTTTACGTTTTTTCGTTTTACCGACAGATTCTTCCGGAATTTTTATCGACACTTTTCTTCCCTTCACTTTTCCTTTCCTCTTTTCCTTTCTATATGGGTCAACTTACGTCTCAAAGTTTCTTGTCGTTCCTCTCTATTCTTTCGGAAAGAGTCGTTAGTTACGTTTGTTTATCTCCTTTTGTTATCTTACCCTTTCTGATCTCTAGAGTAGTTCTTTTAATCTTTATAGTTCCCTTGTAAAGTACGTTTCTACCCGAGTTATTTCCTGTTTTTACCATCCCTGGATTGTCTTCGTCTTCTATAATTTTTCTCTACCGTTCTTATGTGTCTTCTTCACATGTTTTTTCTAGAAGTACTGGATCTATTAGTGCTACCACACTAGTCAGTGGATCTCGGTCTGTAGGACCTTACACTTCAGTTCACCCGGAATCTTTCGTAGTGATGTTTGTTTGGATCACCTCCACCACCTTAAGGTCATCTCGATAAAGTTTAGGACTTTCTACTACGACACTTTCACAACGTGAGTTATATGGTCGTTTAAACCTTTTGAGTCGTCACCGGTGTCCTGACCTTTTCCAGTCAAAAGTAGGGTTAGAGTTTCTTTCCGTGACGGTTTCTTACGAGTTTGATAGCAGGTTAACGTGAGTAGAGTGTGTGATCATTTGACTACGAATTTTAAGAGGTTCGGTCCGAAGTTGTTATACACTTGACACTTTAAGGTCTACAAGTTCGACCAAAATCTATTCCGTCTCCTTGGTCTCTAGTTTAACGGTTGTAGACGACCTAGTACCTTTTTCGTTCCCTCAAGGTCTTTTTGTAGATGAAGACGAAATAACTGATACGGTTTCGGAAACTGACACACCTAGTGTTATTTGACACCTTTTAAGACTTTCTCTACTCTTATGGTCTGGTGGACTGGACGGAGAACTCTTTGGATATACGTCCAGTCCTTCGTTGTCAATCTTGACCTGTACCTTGTTATCTGACCAAGGTTTATCCTTTTCGTCATGTAGTTCCGACATATAACAGTGGGACGAATAAATTGAAGATACGTCGTATGTAGTACTCTTCGCTACCCGACCTCCTTCGTGTTCGACCTTAGTTCTAACGACCGTCTTTATAGTTATTGGAGTCTATACGTCTACTGTGATGGGAATACCGTCTTTCACTTCTTCTTGATTTCTCGGAGAACAACGTTCACTTTCTCCTCTGACTTTTTCAACCGTTTTGGAGTTGTAAGTATTTTGATTCTAGTACCGTAGACCAGGGTAGTGAAGTACCGTTTGTATACCCCTTTGTCACCTACTGAAATAAAAAGACCCGAGGTTTTAGTGACGTCTACCACTGACGTCGGTACTTTAATTTTCTGCGAATGAGGAACCTTCCTTTCAATACTGGTTGGAACTATCGTATAATTTTTCGTCTCTGTAATGAAACAGTTGTTTATAGGTAGATCAGTTCCGATACCAAAAAGGTCACCAGTACATACCTACACTCTCAACCTGACACTTCTTCCCACTTACGGTTTCTTGACTACGAAAACTTGACACCACAACTTCTGAGAACTCTCAGGGAACCTGACGTTCCTCTAGGTTGATCAGGTAGGATTTCCTCTAGTCAGGACCCACAAGTAACCTTCCTGACTACGACTTCGACTTTGAGGTTATGAAACCAGGGGACTACGTTTCTCGACTGAGGAAACTTTTCTGGGACTACGACCCTTTCTAACTCGCGTCATCATCTTCCCCTGCTGTCTCCTACTCTACCAACCTACCGTAGTGGTTGAGTTACCTGTACCCAAAGCCACCAGAGGTCCTCAACAAGTACCTGTCCCTCCGGACCGCACGACGTCAAGTACCCTAGCGTTTCTTAACCTGTGCTGACTCGCTGACTTGACTTGAGTTGACTGATCTGTCTGGAAACAACCGTTTCATTACAGAGACGAAAAATTATACGACAGATCCAACCAGTATTGAAAAGAAGGTTCCTCATTAGCAGAAAATTAAAGTACCGACGTCAATGGTGCACGTCACCAAAACCTCCCGGGTTTTTATTTTAGACGGTGAGAAAGGGGTGTATAAACAGTACTTTTCTGGGACTACGACCCCTTCTAACTTCCGTCCTCCTCTTCCCCTGATGTCTCCTACTCTACCTACCTACCATAGTGGTTGAGTTACCTATATTCAAACTCATTTGAGTCTCAACCACTACCTGTCCCTCCGGACAGAACGACGTCAGGTACCACAACGTTTCTCGGTCTGTACTGACTCACTGACTTGACTTGACAAAGGGACCCTTTAGATTAAACAGAGACGGGACTGTATAGGAGGTTCCTCATAGACCGGTACTACAAGCAAAAGAAATACCAGTCGAGGGTAGACCTTTCGGGTATTGTGTTTCCGAATATTTTGTAATTAGATCGTTTCGTCTCCGGGTCCTTCCGGATTCACCATTTAGTGATCGATCTTATGGGACTTATAGGAAATCGTCTATCAGCACTTCTTTCCAACCTTGGTAAAGTTTGTGAAAACTTTGGGAAAGTACTCAAATTGTAAATAAATAAATAAACCAACGTGACCTAGAAATCAACGTCGGACACTTGAGGATCAACGTCGCGCACCCTAGGGGTTGGTCCTTAACTTAGGTCCGGGAGGAGTAACCAACGTACTTCAGAATCGGTGACCTGATGGTCCTTTCAGGAGGTATCCAATTAGAATATACACTGTAGTACTACGGTTTAAAGACTTGACATAACACCGTATCTTCAGACGTAGTCCGTCTGTACCCAACTTAGAATGAAGTAATTGAAAGATGACTTACTGACATCTGTTTCTATAAATTTAAAAATTTTGTACATAAAAAAGTAGACACTTTTACTCTAATATCATTAATATTAGTATAATTTTTTAGTTTACTCGATTATGTGTCTCTAGTGAATAGTGACACGGACATCGTACAATTGTGAAGAGTGACCAAAGACCATTAGTGCGAGAACCTCGAGTCTCTAAGGACGATGCACACACGGAGTTGTCCGGTAGAAACGTGGGATTTGACACGGACAATAGAACACTCACCAGAAATAGTTTTAGAGAAGTAAAGTTCGTACATTTCCTTCGAACGAAGGACGATCCTTGGATTAATTATGAGGTAGATATACGACTACCGAAGGTTTAAATAGAGAATGGTCTGGTAAAGGAACTTAAGATCTGAGGATTTAAGTGAAAGGATAAACTGTTGGCGTATTATTTTTTTAATTGTAATGGGTGTCTCTCTAGACCGGAAACGTTAATCGAGGACCTACCATTAGACATTCGGGGTTCTTCTCATAGAAACAAATAAGTCTCCTGAACCCGGTGTGTCCTATATGTTGTTACATTAATTAGAATTCCGGAAACCCAGTACTCCATAGTCGTTTGGGGATCTTTCCGACCTCTGGATGTCCAGTCAGTTCGTCCAACAGTCGGTCCATATGTACTGGTTTGGGGTTATTTTTGAGACCTGTAGTTCACACTCGAAAGAACCGACCGTAATGAGGTACGGATAATAGTGACAAAGGACCTCTTCAATCCTGAGGGATGTTTTGACAACAACCCTCTTCTGTTGACCTTGGACTTCCGTCTGGAAAGGACCTGAGACGGGGTAAACGGAGAAGAGAATCGACTAGAATAAGACATAGAAACAGTATTTGGCATTACCACTCATATCGTCGAAAACCAGTAAGACACTCAAGGTCACTTAATAGTTTGGACTCCCATTAAACCCCTGAGGATTTTGTCGTGAACCATAGTCTTCACTTCTACTAGAACATCTGGGAGTTTGAAACTTTGACTACAATTTCCATTCCCACAAGAACCTCTGAGGACTTCTTTCGTTTTAGAGATGGAACTACATATCATTTATGATTTTTTGTAAGAAGTAGAGAAGGTAGAGATTTTGACAAGGAGGAAGTAAACAGAGGTAGATACTACTACCGTTGAGAAATAGTAAGGTTAATGTATCCTGTTTTTGGAACTAAAGTAGAAATTAGGAAAGAAAGATCGTGTGGAGTGTAGGTTAAATAATCTTTAGAATAGCAAATGGTAGTTTATATATATTTTTCGACAATTGAGAATGATAAAGATTGTGTGACTTAACTCGATAACAGATAGTTTACCTAATAATATTTTGTTTACGTGACGGGAATTTATAAATATATAAATCCAAATCGGTCATCACTAAGTATGGGATACCATACATAAATTATTTAGACCACTGACTGAATACTTAAAATCAATCGTATCTTGTTAAAATCAATCATGTCGACACCTATGATACTCCCATCCATTCTTCTTTATGCGAGTCTCCGGTGACTTTAAACTTCAGGATTCCGAACTGAGCTATGTATTTCCTAAGATTTCGTACTCCGTTTACTATAGTCACCGAACACTAAGAGGTCTGTTCATTTCCCTTTATAATGTAGAGATACGTTAGTCAGGTAGATCTCTTTTAACAAAGTTATTCTCATCTCTTTCGTGTTACGTTAGGATGAACTCAGAGTCTCGAAGTGGGTCTCCAGAGTTCAAGTTTTACCCCCTGTGTTGTCCCTATTACCCCTGTTTCACCTGTCTCTTACGGTCTTGTCGATGGTACACGTACTCCGACCTAGATTCGACGCTCTGTTCGAGGTAGTGTGGGTGTCCCGAAAATGGACCATTGTCGGATAGGATCTTTTACCTGACTCGAGTTCACAATGTACATCACATAGTGACGAAGGACCTTCCATCCCCGACGTCGGATAATGAGAAAATCAACTACGGTCTTATATAAAAAGGATAAAGAAGAAAACGACGATACTCTTTTTCGTTAATACAGTAATAATTCTTCGTTCGTCACGAAAACTGGTGTAGTTTCGATTTTGGGAAACCAGAGATTTCGGAAAACCATTTTCGAGTTACACACGTTCCCAGTTAAAAGGTAAGCCTTACAAGGTCAAACACTTTCGGTTATCTTAATTACGACGTAAAAGTAAGAAAGAATGACGATAATTTTAAACGAACGTGTTTAAGTACTCTTTTATTCGCGGAATCTCCGACTAAAGGTCGTTGTCATTGAATTCACGACACGAGTGATCCCCCATGGTCTCAGTACTATTCACCGAAACAGGATCCGAGTGGCTCGGGATCTAGATAGGATAGTAAATTAAAAAGAAACAGGAAAAGTATATGGACGACTTACACCCAGAGACGGACCACATTGCTCTATCCCGTCCATTTTTCGATCTGTCAAATTACTCTTCCGTCAACATAAACAGTCCTCAGAAAACCATTATATACGTCTAGATTAAGTGTGGTGTGACTCGTTTTTACTCTGAATTGACGGAGACATTGACTTTTATTTGGGACCCGGACCAACCTCTCTCCTTAAGAAAGAAGTAACGAGTCAAAAGAGAAGGAGATACGATGAAAACAATGGTGAACTACAAAAGGGTCAACTACTGTGTTTACTGGTTGTCTTATAGTGTGAGTTCTTTCTCTAGACGGAGTAGGTTTAGGACACTTCCTGAGACCGGACGTAACCCTAATAAACCACCCTCATCCCCCCTGTTTCCTTCCTGCGTGATAACCCAATACCCCTTTCTTTCGGTCGGAGCAGACTTGGTCTCTGATCCTTCTACAGGAGCTTCCCCAAGACTGACTTGTTGTGTTTACTTCCGTTGGGTCTTTACAGTCTCGTCACAAAATCTTTAAGAAATTTTTACTACTGACGTGAAACCAAACACTGGTCGAACCACAATAAAACTAAGTCACCAACAAATGTTAATTTTCAGTGAAATATTAAAAAATTAGTTTGATCCCGGGAAAATTAGATTCCCCCCATCACCATTCACGTATCGTTAATCAGGTCCTATTATTCGTAATGGGTCCTACAGACCCCGTTTGGTCCTCAAGACTCGTCAGGAGGAGAATGAAGTGTCGTAGTGAGTAAGTAGGAAGTGGTACCTACAAACTGACGGACGACAGGACTGTTACAATGACTGGGTGGGGATCTTCTGACCGAGTGGAGTAACAAGTAAAGACTACCGGTGTAACGTCCAGGGAAACAGAGTTCTACTAGGACGAATCTACACGTGGTAGGAAGACAGAGAGATGGACAAGAGAGTCGAACACTATAGAGTTGAAGTCGAGAGGTCTGTCACCGACTAATCCATCGGACGACAAAAAAGATTAAGGATGAACACAGGTCCAGTCACCCCAATATTTCGTCGTTTACCAGGAAGTGTCGAGAAGAAAACCGAGACAGGGTCCTACGACGACAATGACTAAAATAGGACGGTGAAATTTCAAAAATAGGACGGTGTACTAAATTTCAATTGTACTACTTTGTCGAGTTCTTTGAGATATTCCACCCGGGTACTGATTGTTATTAATGAACTTGATGACACACGACGACCCTTACGGTTCGTCTTACATTGAGACCTCAAAATAGAAAAACGGGGTCTTTTCTTATGGTAATTCTTATGGTTACAGAGATCGTTGACACAAGTGACTTGTATATAAAATAGAATACTTTCTGACTTTGTACTCCTATATAGTCTTTGTACTGTCGTGAATAAGACACCAAACTTAACCATCTTCACTTTATGGTTTAGTATATGTCATCTATAAACGGTAGAGTCTCTAATATACTATCACAGATAGCAGAGATATCCTACTATCTGAACGTTTAGTAAAAAGATGTTCCTTAAAATATATTATTGTACTGAGATTTCATATTACCTTCACCACCCCTATCTTACAGATTCCTCCCCATGGGTAAACAGTCCACGTTTTACTACTTAATGAACATCCTTCTCCTTTGACGTCCATCTTTTGAATACTCTCATACCTTTCACAATACTCTCATGCCCGTCAAGTTTTTAGTACTCAATAAACCACCGACGATGATCTTTTAACTTATACTCGACAGTGTGTCACCCTCCATTTCGACCTGGCCATTATCTGTTTTTGGTCAATACTTCCCGTGGAAAATTCTTACATGAAAAATTCATTTCTTTTAAGTGTCAAAGCTCATCATTTTGTTATTTGTTGGTAAGTCCGACCCAATTCGTCTTTACCTCTAAAAATTCTTTTTAGATCCATCAAAATACTTTGGGGGTCCACTCTTTAGTCAGTAAGGAGTCTTAATCTTTGTTCATCCTCGTCCCAATAATTCTATAGTAGAGAGTGAAGACAAGAAAAAACACACCCAGACGAAGTAAGACTAGAAAGGTTACTCTGGTCGAAAGACAAGAAGTGTCAAGTGTGTCCTCTGTACCGGTACGAAGTCTAAATGAGGACTCAAATGAACAATATGTATATCGTCGACCGTCTCTGGTCGATTAGAGAGAACCAAGGTTAAGTTTTAAGGACCTCTCTCCTAGATTAACCGGGTCGACACAATCGGGAACCAGATTAGTTGACATCGGTCCCCGTGACTGAATGGTATTTCTAACTTATAATCGGAACTGAGGTGGAGACTCCTACTCCTTCGACCCCCTTAGTGATACCTTAGTGACTCATTTCATTCCGTTTAATGTATTTATTTTAAACTACAATTTTGTAGTAACCTAACAGATGTGTTCCTACCTTAACACACACTATATGATCCCCTATAACTTTATCACTTTCTATAATCACCTTTCCTTCAACAAAACACCAAACCGGAGATAATCGTATTTACTCTCTTATCATTCTCTGTAAAAGAGATGTGAGAAGAGAAAAGGAACTAAAACCATTGTAGGATAGTACATAGACATTCGTAAGAGATAATAGATGAAGAGACCTCCATATTAAAGAATATTTCTTCTTAACAGTGACTTAAATTGGTGTAGGAATTGACTCCGTTATATACAACTTCAAAACTTTAACTGAAATCGAGTTTTCTGGAAATCCAACGAGACTTTGTTTACGGTGCAACGATTGTATTACGAGAGTATAATTAGTTCTAGTACTCTCATTTTATATTAGGTTAGATAATTAAATATTACTCTTTACATAAACAGTATCTGTACCGTTTTGAACTTAACGTATTGGGTTCGTAAGAGTCTAATGTACTTTTTGGTATGTCGTTAGAATTCAAAGGAATTATAGTGAAACCCTAGTCTTGTTTCCATTAACCGGGTTACTTACATTATTAGTATCTATCGTGTTAACGTCCGAACACAAAATAGACATTCTTGAGATTTCTCCATGACAAAAGTCAGGGTTAAACGTCTACTTTACTTCTGTGACTATGTACCCAATAATAAAAGTTTAGGGTACAGATCATTCAGTGTTTTGGTTTAAGGTTGGGACCTTAGAAAGAGGTTTCAGTCATGAGTTTAAAACGTAGGTCTTACGTTCTACAGAGTAGAAGAACCATCATTTAGTTGATTTTTAGAAAGGTAATTGTAAAAAATCCACACAGTAGACTTAAAAGGACAAAACCAGATTTCTTACGTTTACAGATTGAATAGAAGAGAGACTACCGGTATAAGAAAGAAATCTACATAGTCCATGGAAGTCTGTCCTCCGTAAGACTGAAGATTCCACCGAAACATTTAAAAGTAATAGTAGGTAATACAAAACTAAAGTATCAAAATTAAGAATTTCGCACTGAATTAAAGGTCCACAAAGGTTTCATGAAATGAGGGTTAAAGTTACACTATTACCATGGTTTCTTAGGTAGTTTAACAAGACATCCAACTTAAAATAAACGGGTATTACTCAAACTACTCATTTTGATAAGATAAACGGTAAATGAACAATAGGTTTGTATTTTAGACGGAAACATGAATTCGTACAGATAAAATTTTAAAGATATGGTTTTATAAAAATCTTAAATTTGAAATATAAAAGAAAGTCAATAATAGAATGTACATACAAAAACGGAGACTAATGGTAAACAGTGAAGACAATAAAAAGTTTAGGAAGAGTGAAAGGGTATTTAGTAGATTCTTGAAAAGTCAGAATTATTCTACTTCCTCTTGAAGTAGAATTATTCTACCTTCTGAGAAGATAAAGAAAGAGTTTAGTATCGTATACGTACTGTGTCAGAGAGAGTATAGACAATCATTCGTTATCAGGATCTAACGGTAAGGTACACCTTGAGGATTTATGTCTCAGATCAATCATGGGGCTGTGTGTGTGTGGTTTGTGTGTGTGTGAACCTATAAATATGTAACAAGAGACAGGAACAAGAAATAGTCGTGTTACGACAGAACTGTAGTGATGACCAACGAGGAAATAAACACAGAGATACCGTGTGACCCTAAGTAGGATTTGTATTTTTTCTTTTGTTTTTTATTTGACATGTAATAGATAAGAGTACGAAAGTGTTGAGTCTCCTCAAAACTAGTACGATAAACTATTACAAATATTAGTGAATGATATGTGTTTTAATCACAAAATGATTAAGAAGTGTTTTTAAGGTTCTCCATGAAAATAGGAGAATGTGTACTTTTTCTCCGTGTCCCTAAACTCGGTCAACTTTTACCGAATTGATTATTTACTGTCTCGACCTTAGAGATGAGTCATGTCGATATAAAAAAAGTACTCGTTGACCAGTATTCTTATCAACCATTTTACTCGAGTCAATCCAACCCAATAAGACAAAGAAAAACGGTTTGGATGGTTTTATATATCTATTACTAAACGGAATTCTTCTTATAAATCGGTAAATGTACTTTCTACCTTATTTAAAGGTGGTTTTTAAGGATGAGATGGTCTTTAAGTACATGGTCTGAAGAACCCTTCTTGTGTCTGAGACGTCAAATACATGAGTTTAGATTTTACGAGAATCGTATACTTTATACTTTTACACAAACCTGGAAGACCCTGTTAACTTCCTTTGGATACTTGAACTCTGTACTGTCTTCTTTACCTGTAATTCATTGGTGAAACTTCAGTCTCCGTTGGACTTTTGACAATTGAAAAATAATCTTCATTCTGACTCTTAGTGACTAAACAGTATGTTACAAAGAATCGGTGTCAAAAGTGTGATTAGTATCCAGTTTCAATCACTGTACGGACGTACGATTCAGTTAAGTCAGTATAGGTTGAAAAACGTTGGGATACTTGATATCGGGCGGTCCGAGGGGTCAGGTACCCTTAAGAGGTCCGTTCTTATGACCTCACCCAAGGGTACGGGAGAAGGTCCCTTAGAAGGACAGGGTCCCTGACTTGCGTGTAATGAATATAGGGTACGCCACCTTCCACCCAAGTAATGGTGATCCCAGTGGATTATAATTTATTAATCTCGACTCCGTTCGTCACTACTGTCCTCAGACCGTCTTCCTTAATCGATACATTGGACCTACACCATAGGAAGGTGTCCATCCGAGACGAGAGTGAGACATTTAGACAATGTTAAGACTCCGTTGAGAGTCGTGTAAAACCATCAAAGTTTTCTTGTGGACGCTCATGTCTAAGATGACTTTTCAATAGTCCTTTCTGTCGTCTCTCCATATGTAGTGTTCTGCCCGGTGTGAGGGGTTTAGGGGTTCAGAGAGAAGAACCAATGCACTGTGCCTCAGAAGAGGACTCGTGAAAGCTGAGAATGTAAGTAAATGACAGATAAAGAGAGGGAGGAGGGGTCCTGTCTGCATTTGAGACAGGATTACGAGAGTCAGTATTCTTGGTCGACTACATCAACTCGAAGTACTTCTTGGGGAAAAGGAAGGTTTGTGAGTGACATACCTTGAACCTCCTTCTGATGACAGTCCGTTCCTCAGAGGGGGAAAGACGACATAACATTGACTGGTTTTTAGATAAAGTGCGGTCGGTAAATTTTTAACCGAAAGAGTTTGAAGTTAAGTACTAAGGACCCTCTCGACACCCCTTTTTTTGGATCTAATTCGGGACTCGTAAACCTCATCCTCGTGACTGAGGTCGTGGGATCTAATGGTCTCTTGATTGGGATCCCCATAGTTTATCACTCTTGAGTGTGTTTCCTTTGGGGACCTTATGTTCTCGACCATAGTGGGTTGGTATCAGGGACGAGTCCTGTGGAGTAGATTTGTTGTTTGTTTTATTTTTATCTTTAGGTCAGTAGTCGTCTGTCCTAATGGTGAAGTGAGTCGGAACGGGTAGTCTCCCTTTTGTTTGTTTGTTTTGGAGTCGTGTCTAGAGTGGGACTTTCTTAGAATGTGTTTGGTGATTGGTTGGATTCCTCCTGTCTTTGTTTTTCCTTCATACTTAAGTTGGAACTTCAGAACCTTTTCTTCTGAAATTTATGTTTTTCATTTTTTTTTTTTTTTTTTTTTTTTTCTTTCTCGTCTCTTTATGATGTGTTTGCTTCCTTGTTTGATCTTTGTGTCTTCAGGTTTATTTACATCTCCTTTATCCCTTTGATGGACTTTTTCTTAAGCCTTATTACTATCGTTTATACTAGTTTTTGGAACTTTCGTTTTACATCTGTTACGTTCTTAGTTAATTGTTTCCGGATCTTCTTAATTTCTCATTTTTACGTCTCTGTTTGTGTTAATGACTTTAATTTTTATGAGATCTTCCTTAGTTATCGTCTTATAGACTTCGTCTTTTTGTTTCGTCACTCGACCTTTTATTTTACTACCTTTATTGGAAACTTCTCGTCTTATTTCATTTTTCCTACTTTTCTTGACTCCTATCCGAGCCTCTGTAGACCCTGGTATAGTTTACGTTGTTGTAAACTTAATATCCCCAGGGTCTTCGTCTTCTCTTTTTCATTCCATTCTCTTTTAAAAACTTCTCTAATATCAACTTTTAAAGGGGTTACACCTTTTCCTTTATCAGTTAGTTCAGGTTCTACGTGTTCGTCAGGGTATGTCCTATTTGGGTTCCTCTTTGTGTGGTTCTGTGTATGATTAATTTGATTGTTTCTGATTTGTGTTTCTTCTTATAATTTTCGTAGTTCCCTCTTTGTTACTCATTGTATGTTCTCTTTGGGGTATGTGAATTGTCGACTAGAAAGTCACCTTTGATAAGTCCGGTCTACCCTTACCGTACTATATAAATTTCATGACTTTCCCTTTTTAGATGTTGGTTCTGATGACATGGGTCGTTCCTAGAGTAATTTTAACTACCTCTTTATTTTTCGAAAGTCTGTTCGTTTACAATTTCTCTTAAGTCATGGTGGTTTGGTAGGAATGTTGTTTACAATTTCCCTTAATATATCAGTTCTTTATGTTGTCTTTTTTTCTAACTGTTTTAACTGGGATTTGTTAATTCTTTTACCGTTATTTTTGTATGTATAGTTATTAATGAAATTTACGAGGTTGGTTTCCTGTGTCTGACCAACTTACCTATTTTTTTATTCTGGGTATATATATGATAGATATTCTTTGGGTGAAATCTGGATTTCTGTGTGTATCTGACTTTCACTCTCTTACCTTTTTATGTAAGGTGTGTTTACCCTTCTTTTTCTTTCGACCTCACCATTAAGAGTTTAGTCCGTTTTATCTAGAATTTTATTTCTTCAAATGTTCTCTATTCCATCCTGTGATGTATTAGTAGTTCCCTAGTTAGGTTCTCCTTCTGTATTGTTAACATTTTAGATACGTAGGTTGTATCCTCGTGGAGTTATGTATTCTGTTTTTGATTGTTTGTATTTACCTCTTTAACTGTCATTGTGTTATTATCATCCTCTGAACTTGTGGGTGAGTGTGGTTACCTGTTTAGTAGTTTTGTCTTTTAATTATTCCTTTATGTTCAGAATTTACTATGTAATCCACTCTACCTAGAGTGACTATAGAAGTCCTGCAAGGTGGGTTTACGTCTTCTTATGTGGAAAAAGAGTTCAGATGTACCTTGTAAGAAGTCCTATCTGGTGTAGAACCCAGTGTTTACTTTGGAGTCGTTTAAATTATTTTAACTTTAGTATAGTTCGTAGAAGAGGTTGGTGTTGTCACACTCTGATCCATAGTTGATGTTCTTTTTTACCATTCTTTGTGTACCTCTAATTTGTTGTGCAAAGATTTATTGGTTGTTCAATGACTTCTTTAGTTTTACCTTCAGTTTTTTAAAGATCTTTGTTTACTTTTCCTTTTGTGTTGTTGAGTTTTGGATACCCTACGTCGGTTTCGTCAAGATTCTCCCTTCAAATATCGTTATAC
This sequence comes from Capra ibex, assembly GCA_006410555.1. Classification (NCBI taxonomy): domain Eukaryota; kingdom Metazoa; phylum Chordata; class Mammalia; order Artiodactyla; family Bovidae; genus Capra; species Capra ibex. The sequence goes on from SJYO01026388.1 coordinate 34,454,374, forward strand.
TAGAATAGAGTTCTTTGTTCTTTTTGTAACTTGTCTGTTGGATTAAAATGTGCATTTCGTTGACCTTTTCTTCTCCTTCTTCTTTGTTTGTTTGTTTTTTTTGTTTAATCATCTTCCATTCTTTAGTACACGAATGGGCAACCTTCCTTTCAATACTTGTTGGAGCTATCGTATAAGATTTCGTCTCTATAATGAAACGGTTGTTTACAGGTAGATCAGTTCCGATACCAAAAAGGTCACCGGTACATACCTACGTTCTCCACCTGACACTTCTTCCGACTCGCGACTTCTTAACTACGAAAACTTGACACCACAACCTCTTCTGAGAACTGTCAGAGAACCTGACTTTCCTCTAGGTTGGTCAGGTAGGATTTCCTCTGGTCAGGACCCACAAGTAACCTTCCTGACTACGACTTTGATATTGAGGTTATGAAACCGGTGGAGTACACTTCTCGACTGAGTGACCTTTTCTGGGACTACGACCCTCCCTAACCCCCGTCCTCCTCTTCCCCTACTGTCTCCTACTCTACCGACTTACCGTAGTGGCTGAGCTACCTGTACTCAAACCCACTTGAGACCCTCTATCACTACCTGTCTCTCAGGACCACACGACGTTAAGTACCCCAGTGTTTCTCAGCCCGTGCTGATTCGCTAATTTGACTTGACTTGACTTGTATATTAAGTCACGGTCTTTTTGTTTGTTGGGTTAGTTTTTCACTCGTTTTCTGGATTTATCTGTAAAGAGGTTTCTTCTGTATGTCTACCGATTGTTTGTGTACTTTTCTACAAGTTGTAGTGAGTAAAAATCTCTTTACGTTTAGTTTTGGTGTCACTCTATAGTGGAGTGTGACCAGTCTTACCGGCAGTAGTTTTTCAGATGTTTGGTATTTACGACCTCTTCACCTCTTTTCCCTTACGAGAACGTGACAACAACCCTTAAACTTAACTATGTCGGTGACACCTTCTACTATACCTCTAAGGAATTTTTTGATCCTTATTTTGATGGTAAACTGGGTCATTAGGGTGAGGATCCGAATATAGGACTCGTTTGGTCCCAACTTTTCTGTGTACATAGGGTAACGAGTAACGTCTCGATAAATGTTATCGATCTAGTACCTTCGTTGGATCTACAGGTAACTACTTAATTACCTATTTGATGAACATGTATGTGTGTTACCTTATGATGAGTCGGTATTTTTCCTTTCGTATACTCAGTCAAGACTACTCCACCTACTTGGATCTGTCGGATAATGTCTCACTTCACACAGTCTTTCTCTTTCTATTTATAACATAAGATGGTGTGTATATGTCTTAGATCTATTTACCAATATTAATCAAATAAATGTCCCGTCGTTACCTCTTTGTCTGTCTCTTATCTGAATACCAGTACCCCTCTCCCCTCCTCTCCCACTCTACATACCTTTCTCATTGTACCTTTGAATGTAATGTTATGCATTTTGTCTATCGGCTACCCTTAAACGACAAACCGAGTCCTTTGAGTTTGGTCCCGAGACATAGTTGGGTCTACACACCCTACCCCTCCCTCTTCCCTCCCTCCAAATAAAAATAAATAAATAAATAAATAAATAAAATTTAAAATTTTAGAAATTAAGATCCCTATGTACATATGGATACCGACTAAGTACAATTCCAAACCGTCTTTTGTTGTTATAAGACACTTCGTTAATAAGAGGTTATTTTTTTATTTAATCAATTTTTTTTTTTTTTTCTTGGTCGACTGTCACTTCCGGACCTCCAGATCGACGGTTCACCCAGTAGTTTCCTTAGTGTTTAGACCAGAGGAAGACCCTCTGACGATACGAGGGACGATCCCTTTGAGTGTGAAGGAAGTATGGTAATAATAGCCGGTGTCAAAAGGAAAGTTGGGACGTAGTAGTTAAGAGAGAAGAGATGACCGAAAAAGAGACATCATATGTTCATCTAGGAATAAATTGAAATTCATTTATAAGAGAACTCTGATTAAAGGGGTGGTCGATAGTGAAGTAGGGAGACGAAAGAAAATATTCTTTCAAGGATCTTTCTCGAGTGAGTAACCTTTTCTGGGACTACGACTCTTTCTAGCTTCCGTCCTTCTCATCCCTTAATGTCTCCAACTCTACCAACCTACCGTAGTGGCTGAGTTACCTGTACTCAAAGTCATTTAAGGCCCTCCACCACTACCTGTCCCTCCGAATCACACGACGTCAGGTACCCCAGCGTTTCTCAGTATGTGTTGAGTCGTTGACTTGACTTGACTTGACTTGACTTGACTTGACTTCTCGACGGATATAAGTGTCGGAGACTAAGGAGTGGAGACTGAAAGTCCGTTTGAGTGAGATTAGTCCAAACATAGGGGTGAGGAGGGGCCTTTGATAGGAACAGGTTCAACGGTTCCTAGAGATCCAACGACTCCAGGTGCCCGTTCAAAGTCGGACGTAAAGTGAACTATATAGTCGTTGTAGTGGGGGACGAAGGAACTATCCTATAGAAGTGACTAAAGGTCCTATAGGGTACCAGAAACTAAAGGAGAACAGAATGTTTGGTAGAAAGCAGTAGAAGATTATAGAAAAATGAACAGAATAGTCAAAATACCGAAATTATGATGAGAGTTTACTTGTTAGGTCATCTCTGGGATGACCCGAGAATCAGAAGAAATAGGTCGACGGATGTAGTAGTGTATAGACCGACAATTGTTTGGGGGTCTTGAACTGAATAGGTATCGGTATGTATGACGGGGTAAGTGTCAGAAGGGTCTCAATCAACTACCGTTAGGAAAAAGAAAGTTCAGGAGACATCATATACAGGAAATGGACATTACGAGAAGAGGATGAATAAACCTACCGAATGAGAGTAGACGAAACTGGTGGAATAAAAATTTGACATCAGAAGAGAGAAATAGTAAAGTCTAAGGAGAATGTAACACAAAGAGGGAGACGACATGAATAGTGGACGATTGAATAGGATATTAACTGTATAAATACTCTGATTAATGAATAAGAGACAGAGTAAGGTGATCTTATGTTTGAGGTACCTCCGTCCCTTAAAACAGACTAATGTAGAACCTACATTGAGGCCATTAATCTTGTACAGATCTTGAACCACCTACAAGTTTTTGTAAACAACTTACTTACTTACTAGAAATAAGAACTCTTCGAACGTCAGGTAAACCCTTTTATTTAATATACAACTCTTTTTCTTACAGACGGTCCTGGTCCGTCTTACACGGTTCACTATTCACTCATCCTGGGTTTCACGATTCTGTAACAGAAAAAATTCCTAAGTCTTCTGACCCGAGTTAAACTTATTAAGTAAGACCTTCTTTTAACTAGTATTAGAGACTTTCACTTCTACCCTCATTTTGTAAAATCTACTCTCGTTAAATCCCGGAGTTACTGTGACGTAAAGACTTAAATTTTCCTTCGATAAACAACGGTTCTTCTTTATGTTTTTCTCAAGTGAGGTTGACCTCCAGACAAAGAAGAAACAGATGTTTTCACGTTTTGTTACAGGGTGATTACCCGGAAAACCAATTACGTATACGTCACCGACAATGATTCTCGATCCCGACCGACGTGTCTTCCTTTTTCTTCAGTCAGACATTCGGGGTAATGTTCAGTCTAAAAAAAGTTGGTCAGGTACCGTTTTATTTCTCCCTTCCCTTAATTTATCAATGGATCTTTGTTTTCTTTTTTTTGACTTCACCCGGTTCCCTTTTCGAAAATCATTTACACTTTTTTTAGTACGACTGTAACTACTACCCGGTGAATCTTCACTAATAAAGATTACCTCGTTTCTTCCCGTCGCCCACGACACTCCACGTCCGACCTCAGAGGAGTTTCTCTGGGAACCGAAGGGTTGACAGTTAAACAGAATCCCGACATCGACCGTAAGGTAATTACGTAGGACGGGGACGTAGTCGACAGGGATTCGTGTAGGTGAATCCTCTACTTTGTTAAAAACCATGTCGAAGAGAAACAGATGACTCATAAAAAAAGTCCCCCGTCAACTTCCGATTTGACTTTCTTTTTACCTATTTTAAATAGACACGGGTTTCAAAGGGGAGGACAGAAAAGGGAGAGTAACTACTGGGGAGGTCACGAAGTTCTTGGTTCCCCTGACATCCGACAAAGAAGAAGAAGATCGATTTCTCTCCTTCTGTATAAAGACCAGTGAATATGACTATAGGAATGATTAACCAAAGATTATACAAAGAGGATCACCCTAATGACCATATAATTTGGAAACGAGGAGTTAACACTATACTTTTTAAGACGGAAGGTTCCTTCCAACTCCTCTTAAATTCATAGACTTAAGTCGAATTTTTCCCCCGGGTTGGACGAAAGTCTAACAAAACCAGTTTCCTTTGTCAAACCCAGAGAGTCCTTCGGGACAACGTTAAAATTGACGTCCTCCGAATGAAGGTGTTCTGACTCCCTACAATTTTCCTAAAAAGACCTGAACGGACGAGAGTGGACGTCGGGATTCCGTACCAGAGATGAGTCTGCACTATGACTCCTGGGGGAACCGACCGATAAAGGTCGAGAGATATGGTAGAAGAATACGTCTACTGTGGTGGGAATACCGTCTTTCGTTTCTTGATTTGTCGGAGAACTACTTTCACTTTCTCCTCTCACTTTTTCAACCGAATTTCGAGTCGTAAGTCTTTTGATTCTAGTACCGTAGACCAGGGTAGTGAGTACCTTTTATCTACCCCTTTGTCACCTTTGTCTCTGTATGAAATAAAAGAACCTAAGGTTTTAGTGACGTATACCACTGACGTCGNGGAACCGACCGATAAAGGTCGAGAGATATGGTAGAAGAATACGTCTACTGTGGTGGGAATACCGTCTTTCGTTTCTTGATTTGTCGGAGAACTACTTTCACTTTCTCCTCTCACTTTTTCAACCGAATTTTGAGTCGTAAGTCTTTTGATTCTAGTACCGTAGACCAGGGTAGTGAGTACCTTTTATCTACCCCTTTGTCACCTTTGTCTCTGTCTGAAATAAAAGAACCTAAGGTTTTAGTGACGTCTACCACTGACGTCGGTACTCTAATTTTCTACGAACGAAGAACCTCCTTTTCAATAATGGTTGGATCTGTCGTATAATTTTTCGTCTCTGTTATGAAACTGTTGTTTCCAGACAGATCAGTTTCGATGCCAAAAAGGTCATCAGTACATACCTACACGCTCAACCTGATATTTCTTTCGATTCGTGGTTTCTTAACTACGAAAACTTGACACCACAACCTTTTCTCACAACTCTAAGGGAACCTGATGTTCCGCTAGGTTGGTCAGGTAGGATTTCCTTTAGTCAGGATTTATAAGTAACCTTCCTGACTACGACTTCGACTTTGAGGGTTATGAAACCGGTGGACTACACTTCTTGATTGAGTAATCTTTTCTGGGACTACGACCCTTTCTAACTTCCGTCCTCCTCTTCCTTTGTTGTCTCCTACTCTATTAACCTACTGTAGTGACTGAGTTACCTGTACTCAAACTCATTTGAGGCCTCCAACCGCTACCTGTCCCTCCGGACCGTACGACGTCAGGAACCGTAACGTCTCAGCCTGTGTTGACTTACTGACTTAACTTGACTTGACTATGGAAGATGGAGGGTGTACCATATTTGAGGAGAAGAAGTGAGAGAGTCGGTTGATCACAGTCGACATTCACTATATCCCGACCATGACACCCAAAATAGAAACTGATAAAATTGGAACTGAGAACCGACTGTGGACCAGACTATAGGAACTGGGATGGGATTTCGTCCCACTGAGGACGGAACATATAGTATTTAAATAAACGAACAAGTGATATTTAAAATTAAGAGGTTTCAGTAATACCCCTCCTACAGGTCTCACCAAATCCTTCCTCTGAGTCAAGATTGTTACATCCGTTTATATCCATCTTCGAACTTACACCGAACATGCACATACACCTGATCCCAGTCGATACTTTAGGTCCCGATTAATAGTCGCTCATTTGTAGAGGTTAAACATGGTCGACAACCAATGACGAACTCCTTTAACCAACAATTTGTAAAAATTATAAGGGAGTTGAATGACACCGGGTCTCCGTTTTACCATTTTACCGTTTTCGTATTTAAATCTAGGTAGGTCTGTACTCATAATTAATTACACACTGGAACCCGTTCGATGTATTGAATGAATGTGGAAGATACTAGGGACACTAAAGGGATACAACGGACTTTCCTAATTTGTTCTACTGTCTTTATTTTATACATAATGTCAAAGACCGTGATAATAATAAAATGAATAAACAAACAAATATAAGGGTCTGGACTGGATGACAGTCTCCCTTCATTTTAAACCCTTCCTCAATCTTTCCTCGAAGACCTTTCTCTTACTAAGGTCGATAATAAATCTTACAAATCAGGGAAGATGTTAAGAGATTTTTATTTTTACTAAAACTTCATATCAACAATAATAGAGTTTATCGTTTATGTATCCTAGTGTGCCAACTATTATAAATATCGTAACTTGAGTTCAGAGTCAAATAGTGTATTCATAGACAAACGTAATTCCTATAACTTGTCGTACCACATACCATAGAACCGAGTATTGAAATTTTCTTTTTTGTGATTTTTTATCAAAATTTCCGTTACGAGTATAGATAAAGGGTCACTTTTGTACTATTGAGTCACTTTTATATAGATACATCTATGCTCTATTACTTCAGGTGTTAAACACTAAAGATAACTCGATTCTCTTATGTTCTTATCTGTAACCTCTTAGACCTACCTACTTATCAAATACATTAAGAACCAGATTAAGTCTAGAGTTGATACAGTAAATAAAAATATGGAGGTCTTGGACTTTGTCACTGGCCGTAAATCAACCACTAATTGTTTACAAATACACTGGGTACTTATCACTGTGACAATCGGGTTAAGATTAATAGGACTCGATACATATAATAATCGAAGAGTTAATATCTGAAGATTCGGTATTGATTTTAACGTCGGATAGAAATAACTTTCAGACGTAACATAAATATATTATTACATAATAATAATTATTATTCATAATTATTATATATTTATTATCATGATTACTATTAAAATGTAAATACATTATGACACCTCCTTACATAGGTCCGGTCTTATAACCTCACCCATCGGAAAGGGAAGAGGTCCCCTAGAAAGGTTGTGTCCCTAACTTGGGTCCAGAGGGTGTAACGTCCGTCTAAGAAATGGTCGACTCGGTGTTCCCTTCGAGGTGATTTACTACACCCCTTTAGATAATCCTCTTCGGTCGTCCAGAAGTAGTCCCCACTACAAAGGGAGTCCCACACACATATGTACGTACATATTTTAAGCCGACGGGGTCCAGAACCGACGTAGTGTATCCTAGAAGGTAGAAACAACACCGTACGACCTAGAAATGAAAGTCGTATACTTAAGAATCAACACCGTATACCCTAGATTAGAGGACTGGTCCCTAACTTGGACCCACGGGGACGTAGCCATCACACCTCAGAATCGGAGACCTGGTGGTCTCTTCAGGGATCTTTGTGAAAACGAATAACGTTGACCCCCACCCCTGGAGATGACTGTAGATTGTCCATCTCCGGTCCCTATGAAGATTTGTAAGATGGTACATGTTCTGTCGAGGGGTGTTGTTTCTTAATAGACCAGAGTTACACTTGTCATGGTTCCTGTTCTTTGAGACCGGAGTCGTTACCTATAAACTTTACCGTGAATCGTGTAGTGTTACTACCCATTAAAGTAGAAGAAGAGTACGACTTACGGAAGACAGGAATAGGTATTCTACACATAAGGTCGGTAAATCCATCTAAAAGGTAATAAATTGATGAAACGGACGCGAAAATATTATACCGTCTCTGATAAGTAGAATTCAATTTTTTTTTACTGACTCACTCAAGAATGTCCCCGTAATACGTAGGGAAAATATCACTGTCAGGACCAACTCTAGATTAGAAATAGCCGATATTTTGTCTCTATGATATATAGTAAATGAGTAGAGTAGAGGATAAAAACAGACTGTTTTCATAGAACCAGCGCATTTTTTTTTTGGTACCAAATTACATGTGTAAGATATCGGAACCACTTTTGAAAGTCAAGTCAAGTCAAGTCAGCGAGTAATCACAGGCTGAGAAACTTTGGGGTACTTAACGTCGTGCGGTCCGGAGGGACAGGTAGTGGATGAGGGCCTCAAATGGGTTTGAGTGCAGGTAGCTCAGCCACTACGGTAGGTCGGTAGAGTAGGAGACAGCAGGGGACGAGGAGGACGAGGGTTGGGGAGGGTCGTAGTCTCAGAAAAGGTTACTCAGTTGAGAAACGTACTTCACCAGTGTCATAACCTCAAAGTCGATATCGTAGTCAGGAAGGTCACTTTTGAAACCCAGGAGTTTTTACATATGTCATGTTGTCAATGTTTCTAGTATAAAATCATTAAAGACCTCCGGAATCATGAAGGGATAGACCCCTTTTGACAGATGTAACCTCGAAACGGTACGTCTCTATAAGTCTCAATTGATACCTGGGGTCTATCGAGTCAACCATTTCTTAGACGGACGTTACGTCCTCTGGTGTCAAGCTAAGGACCCAGTCCTTCTGGACGACCTCTTCCCTACCCGATGGGTGAGGTCATAAGAACCCGAAGGGAACACCGAGTCGACCATTTCTTAGGTGGACGTTACACCCTCTGGACCCAATCCTTCTAGGGGACCTCTACCCTTTCCGATGGGATGGGAGAGGTCATAAGACCGGACTGGGTGAGGTCATAAGACTGGACCTCTTAAGGTACGTGACATATTAGGTACCCCAGCGTTTCTCAGCCTGTACTGACTCGCTGAAAGTGAATACCTGGGGTCTGAGGATAAATCGAAGTCTACGGTTCAGGGACGAGTTTACGGTCATACATGTCTTCAAACAAAGAAAGCAACAGTCAGTGGGGAGTGAACACCAAGTAGCTAAAAAGGAATGAACACAGACAACACTCTTCCATCCCTTAACATTACTTCTTGTACTCACGACCCAAGTTATGAACCTTAAGTCTAGGACTCAGACTGTGAATCATCATAAAATGGAATCTTTCAAAGAATTACAGAAATACTGAGTCTAAGGTGTGAACATAAGTACCCTTGTTATTTTCTCTCAACACTTTTATCTTTCACTCCTTACACACGATTCATGCGTCTGGTATTGTGAGTACGTCGTTCAAGAGTTATCTTTAAAACAGTACTACTAGTTACTATAAATAGAGAGTACACAGTCTAGAAGGGACAGAAAAGAGACACAATGATCACTACCTTATTAAAGGGAAGGTTTACAGAGACAAAGTGAGGAAAGGTATATAAGAACCAACTTCTAATCTTTAAAATTCTATCGGAACCGTCTCTGTTTTACATCGTACAAATTAAAGAGAGACCGTTCTTTACATTATATAAAACGAATGTTTCTTAGAGTTTTCAGAAGGAGTTAAAAGATATCACTATAGAAAGTGTTTAGAATTTACATCCCCGTCTTATAGATGTTTTTGTAATATCGATAATGTCTTTCGTTAAACTATACAATAAGAACAAAAGTCAAAAGTTAAAAAAAAGACCATATTGACTTCACTTGATTTCATGTATATAGATTTCATACTTTAAACTAGTCAAAACTTAGTTCTTTAGTATCGATAGTAGTTGTATTTATAAAGGTAGTGGGTACTTCTAAAGGAGTACGGGAAAACATTGATACAATTGAAAAATAAAAAAGTATATTCCGGTCCTCCATTCTTGTTCTTCCATTCTTGTTCTTGTTCTCCATTCTTGTTTCTCCATCTAAATTCGTTTAGAGTAAAAGACTTGATCTGTATGTCTCAATATTAATTTAATACTTCTTTCATTGTTTTCGAAAAGGAAACTTTAGGTTCACCCTGTACCTTGACACAGTCTTATGTCTAAGAATCTAGGGTACTGACATATCATAAATGAGTAAACAAGTAAGTTGTTTATATGTATATTGGTAGTTGATCCAAGAGAAGGTACACTCCTGTGTCCCGATTCCTTCTATTTAAGGGACCTTTCTGAATGACTCCTCTCTTCGTTATTTGATTTTCGAATACTCTACTCATCCTTCAGGGTGTAATGAAAAAAATTTACGTTAAACTTTTCTTCACCGTTGTTGTCTTTTTATGACAACTTTCGTGATTCAACACTCTACAAAATAGTGTTTTTCTTAAACGTTTATAGTAAATATACATTATTCCGAAGGTATTGTTTCGACTTAAAAAGTATGACCCGGGATCAAAATCTTCTCTGTCACTTCTCCTCCTCGTACTGAGTATAAATTTTATTCATATATAATTATGTCAAATTTGTATGACTTAATAGAAGTTTTAAGAATCTCCCTTTTATTCTGATCAGTTCTCGTCATTTCAAGTCCTACTAAAAATCTATTACCACGTTTTTTTTAGTCGTTAAATAGTTTAGTCAAGATATTTCTCTTAAAAGTTGTTTAGTTTATTCAAGTATTAAGGAATTTCCTGTTGTATTTTAAATGAACGAATCCTATCTATCCCTTACATATATAATACGATGACACGAGGTCAAAAGAAACTTTTATCAAATATAGAATTTCAATTATTTATAAATTTTACAAATTATTTGTTTGGAAGTCTTTCTGTTTTATCGGGGAGATCGTAAATAACAACTCACATGATACACTGTGAATAAAATGTGTATAACAGAGTACACTTAAGTTTTGTTGAGTCAATACATAGTACAGAAGGTAGATTCCCTCTTTAACAACTATCGGTCAACTGTGTGAATGTCTGTTTTTGGATGTTGAAATACTAATGTTCGACCTAGTATTAGGTTGTCAATGACTGTCTTTTCGATTAGAGGACCTTCCCTCTAGTCTCACATATTGAAATCTTCTCACTTGTAGACAGTGTTAATTCAAATATTGACTTCACTACTAATTCGAAGATGTATTATTGTTTATATCAAATTCTCCACTTATAGTTTTATCAATTACCGGGAATGGAGAAAAACCATTCTAACACCACCTAAAACTCAGAAAGAAGGAAAAGACGAATATTAGTTCAGAAAGATGTCAGTTATCCAGAATACAAAAGATCATCAATCCTATTTGGTTTACTAAAACACTAATTTTTGTTTTAGTCGTGGACTTAGAGTCGTCGAATTGTTGTACGTTCAAATGAGGACACAGGATGTTGAACAGATTGTGTCTAACCATCCCACCGAGCCATGTAACGTAATCGAGATCCTGGAGACACACCTGTAACGATAGTAGTAATAGTGCCGTACCCCTTCTTTTACGATGTTTGACTAGTAGTTTCGGAGGACGTTTTTCACTAAGTCATAAGAACGAGTGTAAAGTGGTGAATTTCTTTTAGTGTACTGAAACGAATCGAAGTGTCGAACACTCTTTTACGTTAAGACTAAACACGGATTTTGGTCTCGGTTCATGTAAACCACTTATCGTGAATTATTGATATTTTGAATTATTGGTTGAAAATTACAAGATTTTATATAATGTATCAAAATTTTTTAGATGAATAAATTTTTAATTAATGTGGTTAAGAGGACCTTTCAAATAACTGAGGATAATTGGTTGTAATACTACGATTTTGGTTCTGATAAAGATCACAACGAGGATCCTTTGATAAATGTAGAGGTTGGACAGGTCAATATAAATCAGTGAAGTTCAAGGTCCCAACCGACAGAGGTGTCCCAATGAAGAATTTACCAATATACGACTCCAGTCCCGTATGATCTGAGAAGTACTAGAAAAGACTGGATGCACAAGAATAAGAATCTGTAAGGATCGACTGTATGAGAGACAAAGTTTGTGTCATCTGTACAGTGGTACGAGGTTTAAGTGGTGTGAGTAAGTGTCGAGACATGGAAACCTTAAAGAACAGAATGGATTGGAAATATATAGAACTCTGAGTTAAATTTACAGTTGATATAAATGATAGAGATTGTTCGACTGGACGAACGAGAGTGAAGGACAAAACAGTATTATGAAAAATACACTGTAAAAATCGTGAATTGTATGACGTAATATTAAATGAAGGTTATGGTCTAAAATTTATGAACTTCTTATCCTTTACAAAATGAGTGTAAACCAAGAAGAAACCGGTTATTTCCTGAAGTAATCTTTAATTAAATAAATTAGTCATACATAGTAGTCATATTCCATTCAAATGTTTCTTTTTTTACTGAAATTTTATTAATAAAGGAAGTTAGTATAGAAGTTTACTTCATACTACAATATCCTCGATTACGTTTTACTGAAGGGAGTTAGATTGTGAGTCTTCACTACTTCTTCAATCGGGTTTAATTTCTTCTTACCACTTTGAATCGACTTGGTGGTGTACATGACGAAACTTTAGACTTAGGTATTTCTCAGAGACAATCAACTAACAGATAGTTGATCCGATTATATAAATTTTTAGTTACACCATAGTAGTTGTTTATATAAAATGATATTGACATTAAACGGATCTAAATTTAAATCTTTAAGGTTCGTATAATAGGTTTCGTTAGATGTCTAAATTCCGTTAGGGATGGTTGTAGGGTTACCGTAAAAAAAGTCCTGATCTTTTAAGGTAGGATTGTAAGTAAACCTTAGAGTTCTCTAGTTTTTACCGATTTTTGTTTTTGTTTTTGTTTTTTGTTGGATTTAACCTCCAGAGTGTGAAGGATTAAAGTTTTCCATAATGTTTCGATGTATTTAGTTTTGTTATGCCATGATCGTGTTTCTGTTTGTTTGCTTTATCTTATCTTTCCGATCTTTGTTTAGGAGTGTATATATCAGTTTACTAAAAGTTGTTCCTAAGGTTCTGGTAAGTCATCCTTTTCCTGAGAAGAGTTGTTAATTACAATCCTTTTAACATATAGGTGTACGTTCTCTTTTTTTGACCTACCTAGGAGTGGAATGTGTCGTCTGTTTTTGATTGAGCTTTACCTCTTTCTAAATTTAAATTCTACGTTTTAATATTTTTGTATCCCATTTTTCGAGTATTGTAAACATCTAAACCGTTACTAAAGACCCTACACTATGTTTTCCGTGTATTTTGTTTTCGTTTTTATTTATTTTGATGTTTTAGTTTTTGAAGACACATAGTTTCTTATGTTATTTGTCTCACTTTTCAGTTGGGTACTCTACTCTCTTTTTATATATTTAGTACGTAGGTTACTCGTCCCATTAGAGGTCTTATATTTCTCTTGAGGATATCGAGTTATTGTTTTAAAGTTTGGTAGACTATGTTTTTACCCGTTGTTTGAATTTATCTGTAAAAGGGTTTATTTTATATGTTTTTCGTTTGTTCTTTACTTTTTTTTTTCCTTTTGTACTAATTGGTAAGTCAAGTCAAGTCAGTGAGTCAACACAGGTTGAGAAACCAGGTGTATCTGATGTTGTACGTTCCGGAGGGACTGGTTGTTGAGGGACACAAATGAGTTTGAGTACAGGTAACTCAACCACTACGATAGGTTGGTAAAGTAGGAGACAGCAGAGGAAGAGGAGGACGAAGTTAGAAAGGGTCGTAGTCCCAGAAAAGGTTACTCAGTAAAGAAGTGTAGTCCACCGGTTTCATAATCTCAAATTCGAAGTCGTAGTCAGGAAGGTTACTGATAAATCCTGACTAAAGGAAATCCTACCTGACCAACCTAGAGGAACGTCAGGTTCCCTTAGAGTTGTCAGGAGAGGTTGTGGTGTTAAATTTTCGTAGTTAAGAAACCACGAATCGAAAGAAATATCAGGTTGAGAGTGTAGGTATGTACTGATAACCTTTTTGACGTCAAAACTGATCTGTCTGGAAACAACCATTTCATTATAGAGACGAAAAATTATACGACAGATCCAAATAGTATTGAAAAGAAGGTTCCTCTTTCGTAGAAAATTAAAGTACCGACGTCAATGGTAGACGTCACTAAAACCTCACGTTTTTTTATTTCAGTCGGTGACAAAGGGGTAGGTAAACGGTACTTCACTACCCTTACCTACGGTACTAGAATCAAAAGACTTACAACTCGAAATTCGGTTGAAAAAGTGATCCCTTTACATTTAGTTTTGGTGTTACTCTATAGTTATTCTATAATCGAGTGTGGGTCGTCCTACTGATGATAGTTTTTGTCTTTGTCTTTTATTACACAACCATTCCTACATCTCTTTGACTTTGGACGTAAGTGGCGACCTTCCTTACATTTTACCACATAAGAGACACCTTTTGTCATCCCACAAAGGAGTTTTTTAGTTTGTGTCTGATTATTGGAAAACAATAAGTTAGAGATTGGTATATTAGATAATTAAGTTGAAGACATATATATTGGTTTTCTTCCCCAGAACTTCTCTATCAACATGTGAGTACAAGTATCTTGTACAATAATAAGTGTTATCGGTTTACTTTCTTCATTGATGTCATAGGTAACTGTCTTCTTACTTATTTATTTTATATCTTTGGTGTATACTACCTTACGCCTTATGATAAGTCGGAATTTTCTCCTTTCCGTAAGACTGTCTATGACGTTGTACTCATTTGGATTTTCTAACTTTATGCGGTGAGTGTTTTGATATTTTTGATATACCAAGATGAATATACACCATAGGTCACTCAGTTTAAGAATCTTTGTCTTTTGTATTACAACCGACGGTCCCTGATTTCCCTCCCCTATACCCCGTAACACTGAATTAATCATATCTCAAAGTCAAAACATTCTACTTTAACAAAACCTCTAACCAAATGTCGTTACACTTATATGTATTATAATAACTTGACATTTAATATTTATCAATTCTACCATTTGTTATACGCATAAAATAGTGTTAATTTTTTTAAAAATTCAAAACTGATGTTATAATACCACAATATATACACAAAATTCTTTTAATGTTGATTTGTAACGTGTGCAAAGTTCAGACAGAGATGACATTTGATTGTTTGTTGTCTCAACGTTTTTTATAATCAAGATGTTTCAGAACATCTTGGATAGGATTAGAGGTTTGGTCACTGTTATTCTTGTTATTTGTCATAACTCTTTTTTAATTGTATATGTTGATATATTTTCTATAGTGTAAGTCAGTTACGTATACATTTTAGACAGGTTATATTGAATCTAAATAAGGTAAGTTTGTTGTTGTTGTTTTTTTTTTTGGGTCTGAAACTTCTTAATAACGAAATTGTCCGTCTCTTCTTTTTATAAAACACATAGAGAGAATGGTTGTCGGAGACATTTATGAGAGACTAGAAATAGTATTCCATTCCTTCACATTTTCGATTCTAGACCTGTGACACACTTTCCGGAATATCTAAACCGAAGAAATCTAAGTACCCTAATCTATATCATCTGTTTTTGTTTCGGACTTATTGATGCCTATATCCAATTATTGTGCATTCAGTCACTGGTTTGGTAGGGGTTCGTTTTCTTTACGTTCTTCCGTTTCACCAACAGACTCCTCCTGAATGTTTATCGACTCTTTTCTTCTCTGCGTTTTCCGTTTCCTCTTTCCCTTTCTTTACGGGTCGACTTACGTCTCAAGGTCTTTTCTCGTTTCTCTCTAAAATTTTTTCGGAAGAATTTACTTGTTACGTTCCTTTATCTCCTTTTGTTATCTTACCCTTTCTGATCGTTAGAGAAGTCCTTTTAATCTATGGTTCCCTTGTAAAGTACATTCCTACTCGTGTTATTTCCTGTCTTTGCCGTTCCTGAATTGTCTCCGTCTTTTCTATTTCTTCACCGTTCTTATGAGTCTTCTTGATATACTTTTTCCTCAATTATTGGACCTATTGGTACTACCACACAAGTGAGTGAATCTCGGTCTGCAGGACGTCACACTTCAGTTCGTCCGGAATCCTTCGTAATGATGTTTGTTTCGATCGGCTGCACTACCCTACGTTCGATTCGATAAAGTTTAGGATTTTCTACTACGACACTCTCACGAGATGGGTTATACGGTCTTTTAAACCTTTTGAGTCGTCACAGGTGTCCTGACCTCTTCCAGTCAAAAGTAGGGTTAGAGTTTCCTTTCGTTACGGTTTCTTAGGAGTTTGATGGTATGTTGACACAAGTAAAGTGTACGATCGTTCTATTACGAGTTTTAGGAGGTTCTATCCGAAGTTGTCAAGTACTTGACTCTTTAAGGTCTACAAGTTCGACCTAAATCTTTTCCGTCTCCTTGGTCCCTAGTTTAACGGTTGTAAGTGACCTAGTGTCTTTTTTTTTTTTTTTTTTGTTCCTTCAAGGTTATTTTGTAGATGAAGACGAAGAAACTGATACGATTTCGAAAACTGACCACGCCTAGTGTGGTTTAACACCTTTTAAGAATTTCTCTACCCTTATGGTCTGGTGGAATGGGAGGTACACTCTCTGGGTATATATCCAGTTCTTCGTTGACAATTTTGGTATGTACCTTTGTACCTGACCAAGTTTTGAGACTTTCTTCATACAGTACCGAAATATAACAGTGGGACGAATAGGCTGAATGTACGTCTCATCATGTTGTACGTTTTACTACCCGACTCACTGCGTCTTCAACCTTAGTCCTAACGGTCCTCTTTATTGTTGGAGTCTATACGTATACTATAGTACGATTACCGTCTTTCACTTCTCCTTGATTTCTCGGAGAACTACTCCCACTTTCTCCTCTCACTTTTTCGACCGAATTTTGAGTTATAAGTTTTTGATTTCTAGTACCGTGGTTCAGGGTAGTAAAGTACCGTTTATCTACCCTTTATTCACCTTTGTCACTGTCTGAAGTCAAAGAACCCGAGGTTTTAGTGAAGTCTACCACTGGCAGGTACTTTCATTTTCTATGAACGTGAAACCTTCTTTTCGATGCTGTTTGGATCTGTCACATACGTTTTCGTTTCTGTGTTAAAACGGTTGTTTCCACGTATATCAGTTTCGATACCAAAAAGGTCAACAGTACATGCCTACAGTCTCAACCTGGTATTTGTTCCGACTCACGGTTTCTTAGATGGGAGAGTTTAAGACACTTGTTCTAAGAAATCTCAGGGAACCTGTCATTTCTGTAGTTTGGTCAGTTAGGATTTCCTTTAGTTGGGACTTATAAGTGACTTTCGTGACTACTATTTCGCCTTCGAGGTTATGAAACCGGTGGACTACGTCTCTACTGGGTAACCTTTTCTGTGACTGCGAACATTTCTGACTACTGTTTCCTACTTTACCGACCTACCTTACTCAAACTCGTTTGAGACTCTCTGTCAATTCCTGTCCCTTCGTACCGTACGTCACCAGGTGTCTCAGTCTCTCAGTCTGTACTGAATCACTGACTTGTTGTTGTATATTTATGTTTCTAGAAACGATACATGAAGAAAGAGAGGGGTTGAAATAACTCTATATTAACTGTATATTGAAACATATTCAAATTCGGTATGTTGTACTGAAGTATGTACATGTGTAACATTTTGCTACTAGTATAATCCCAGTAATTATGGAGGTAATGGAGAGTTTAATTGGCAAAGAAGAAAATACTCCCCCACCCACCACTTTTGTAAATTCCAGATTGAGAAAATTGTTGAAAGTTTTTATATTATGTGGTAACACTTCTAATCAGTGCTATGATATGTAATCTAGAGGTCTTGTATAAAAAGAATATGGACCTTCAAACATGTGAAAACGGTTATGGAGGGGTAAAAGGGATAGGGAGTTGGGGATCATTAATAGTGAGAATACAAACAGACTGAAACCGAAGAAATCTAAGGTGTACATTTACTCTAGTATATTATAGACAGAAAGAAACTGAATAAAATGAATAATATCCCCGGAGTCCCAGGTAGGTATAACGACGTTTACAGTCGTAAAAGGAGAGAGAGTCCCGACTTATCATAGGTACACATATAATAAGTATGTATGTACATCGAGTCTGCCATTTCGCAGACGGATGTTACGTCCTCTGGACCCAAGCTAGGGACCCAGCCCTTCTAGGGGACCTCTTCCTTTACCGTTGGGTGAAGTCATAAGAACGGGCCTTTTAGGGTACTTGTCTCCTCAGACCATCTGAT
The DNA here is from genome assembly GCA_006410555.1 of Capra ibex. Lineage (NCBI taxonomy): Eukaryota > Metazoa > Chordata > Mammalia > Artiodactyla > Bovidae > Capra > Capra ibex. The sequence goes on from SJYO01026388.1 coordinate 34,472,401, forward strand.
GTCAGATACCCCAGTGTTTCTCAGCCTGTGTTGACTCACTGAAGTGAAAGTGAAAGTATGTAGAAAAATAGGTAAATAGGAATCTGTTTGTGAATCCAACAAAAGTAAAGAATCGATGACACTTATTACGACGTTACTTGTCGTCTATAAAGAAACTCTATTACCAAAGTAAACCCCCCCGTCTATGGGTCTTCATCCTAACGACATAATATGACATAAAAATAAAGGTCAAAAAACTCCTTGGTGACATGACAAAGAATATCGTCGACACGGTTGAATATAAAGATGGTTGTCACGTGTTCGTAGAGAGAAAATGTGTAGGAGCGGTTGTGAATAATAAACAACAGTTGTCTACACTCCACTATAGAGTGACACTAAAACTAAAATTAAAAGGACTACCAATCACTACAACTCGTAGAAAAGTACATTGGGAACCGATAAACAGAGGACAAGTCCGGGAGAGTAGTAAAAATTAACTTGACAAACAAAAAAACGATAACTCGTAGTCCAATGAAGAATTATATATTATCCACCACAAAGGAAACTTTTGTCTATTTTTTGTTTAAATTTTTAATACGAATTTGTAAATAGATCAAGGAATCGACTCAAAGGTTACTGTAGACTACCATAAATATTCTTTTTTTAACGTAGTAAAGGAGGTCAGAGAGTTATACGGTTATTCTCGAGGAACTGGAAGTTGGTGTCAAATCTTTTCCTTTAATATTGAAAAGTAAAGAGTAACACAGTCTCTTTCGTTACCGTTGGGTAAGGTCATAAGAACGGACCTTTGAGGGTACCTCCCTCCTCGGAGCATCCGACGTCAGGTACCATAGGACTTCTCAGCCTGTGCTGACTCGCTGAAGTGAAAGTGAAAAATGAAAATACGTAACCTCTTCCTTTACCGTTGGGTGAGGTCACAAGAACGGACCTCTTAGGGTCTCTGTCCCCTCGGACCACCCGACGACAGGTACCCTAGCGTGTCTCAGTCTGCACTGACTTCGCTGAATCGTCGTCGTAAAGAGTACATCAATATCCCATTAATTGTTCAATCATAATTCGAAAGTTCCCGACTGAATTCAAAGAAATTACGGTTCTGTCAATAAAGTTAACCTATTCACGTATTTTTCAAGTAATACTTTTACCTTGTCCCCTAAAAAAAATTTACGAATTAACTGTTTAGTACGAGTAGTCAGGACGTTTATAGTGAAATATGTTTTAGAAAAATTTTAATTTAAATTTTCATTTTGATAAATATTTGAACAACTTTATCTATAATATTTTATAAAATAGACAGACGAACTAATAAACTTTAATATAAATGTGAACTTTTAAAAATAGTATAAATACAATGTTATAAGAAGGAGGTATAATATTGATTAAGTTTCGTCAAATTTTATGAGGTTCCTGTTTGTATAAATAGTCTTAATTTTGATGAGTTACACCTTTAAGTCTGTTACTTATATATAAAAATTATTCACTAACTATTAAAACAGTTATAATTTAGTGATGTTTAGTAAGATCAAAATAAATTTTAAAATTTTAAACAAAAATAGATATTTTAATACTGAAATAATATGACTGTTTAAACTGAATGATAGTTAATAAAAAGTTTTATACTATTAAACGTATTATAAGTTCTAATCTACCTAGTTACAGAGAGTTTTCAAACAGCAACCTGGTCGTCGTACTAGTGAACCCATGAATCCTTTTAGAGAGCCCGGTGTAGGGTGTGGACGACTTTCGACCCTCCTTTCGGTCCTTCGTCACAAAATTGTGTAAAGGGATTACTAAAATTGCGTGTGATTTCAAACTCTTACTGATCTGATCTGTCTTGTTCTAAAATACAGTGTTTTTTCGTTCCAGACGATATCTAGATTTATTAAAGGGTTCCGTCCAGAGAAACTATAAAATCGAGTCATAAAACTCTATGAAGTTTGTCATGTCCGTTAATTTACGAAGGTCTTCACTCCTTGGAGGACGGGTGTGAGGTAGTGGATTTTGTTAGGTACACCAGTGTGGACTTATCCACACTCTGAAGTTAGAGAAAGACAGATATTCATCTTAATCGGTGTATGACTATTTGTAATCATTACGGATAGTGTTAATCGATACACAGGATAAGTTTGACGTTCAGGAACTGATGTTGGGATCTCAATGACTCATTATCGTCAATCAGATCTTTGGAAATTAAAATTGTCATCGGGACCTTTAGGGTAAGGAACTATAGTTAATTTGAATTCTTGGTCTCGAAACCTGAAATTAAAATTGTAGACAATATGTTATTTAAAAGAAAATAGTTTCGTTCTACTGACTCAAATGTCTTTACCTCCTTAAATACTACTCATTTTATTATGGAAACCAATAATATACTTCCGTTCCTTTCCATATATAATCAAAACGTAGTAGTAATCGAAGGTGATTGGTTTCGAGATACATACTGTCCTATCTAAATCATGTAAGAATTACGTAAATACGTTTTTTAAGTAAAAAACTCCAAGTAAAACTTAGTGACTTTATGTTTGTCTCACCTGTGACACGGTGGAGGTTTGACCTTATTAAGATTTTATTACTACGTGTTAATCGGACGGATCTTGACCCCACATTTGAGAAAAAACGAAAGGTTTTACAAACTAAGATCTCTTGAAACGGGGGTTTATATCAAATATACGGAATATAAATTTTGTTCTATTTGTAAATTTCTTACAACTTATCCTTTGTTTTTTGACAAAGTCTTCTGTCAGCACAAGTGGACTACATGTTACTTATAGTAACAAAATTAGGTAAGTCCTAGAGCTAAAAATTTTTTTATAAAGACTATGTCTTGGTTAAATAAAATTTAGTTCATAGACTATTTACTAGATAATGTAGAACGTCTTGACTTATAGAGTTTGAATGAAAAAAAAAGGAGAAAGGGATTTCAAAATAAAGTTAATATTTACTTAGGATAGTGATAAAATTCCCAGTCACGATACCTGGTACCCGAAGGGTCCACTGAATCACCATTTCTTAGACGGACGGTTACGTCCTCTACGTTCTACGTCCAAGATAGGGACCCAGTCTTTCTAGGGGACCTCTTCCTTTACCGTTGGGTGAGGTCACAAGAACGGACCTCTTAGGGTACCTGTCTCCTCGGAAGGTCCGATGTCAGGTACCTCAGAGTTTCTCAGTCTGTGCTGACTCGTTTACTCTGGTGTTGTGTCGAGACCCGGTATTGGTGATGATTGATTGAACATAAAGGGTGTTTATTCGAACATACACTCTTTCAGAGATGTTACTCTATTGAGATGTTACTCAATAGAAATTTATTTATTGAATGGTAACGGTTCTGTATGCCTTGTACAGTATTACCTTGTATATGTATACGTCGGTATATACATGTATATATGTATTTGTGTATATGTGTGTAATTTTTTACTGTCTGCAGTATTTTGAGAGGAAATCAAAAGTCAAAGACTTTTGTAGGAAAAGATTTGACTTTAATTTTTTTTTGTTTGTGTGTGTGTGTGTTTTTGGGACGAAATGAATTTTAAGAAAGAGAGAAGAGGGAACCAATAAAAAAATGGAAGAACGAAAAATGGACTTTGTGAGAAAGAAGTCTGTGAGGGTAGTGTATAAAGGAGTCAAGTAAGTTCTGGTTCGAATTTAAAGTGAAAGATTTATACTAGAGAAGACTGTTACGTCGAATTGTAAGTTATGAGGGATTACGGAGGTAACGAAATAAAGAGACGTATTGTGCAGTATAAACTAGGATATATGACTGTATAAAACAATAATAGTGAGATGTGATCTTACGTTTGAGGTGTTCCGTTTCTTCAAAACAGACAAAACAAGTGAGAATATAGAGGTCATGGATTTTGTTATTACTGTGTCTCATTTACACACTATGAACACTTGATTTATTCTTTATTTAATAAAAAAAATTACTTCTTTGTTTGTTTACTATTTAATTTGTATTTTATAAATCTCGAGAAGCTGATTCGTTTCACAGTGGAAACGATGTACCCAGTGCACTTGTACAACTATTAATATGATGTTTTAACTACTACTTGATATAATGGTTGATTTGAGAACGTAGCATACGTGTTTCTTATCTTAACACTCGAGTACAGTCCTTTTCAATCCCTATCAATGAAGTGTTTAATTGGAACATTCTTATAAAATTCCATTTGGACCTCCACCACTTATCTAGGAACTTTCTCTTCTCGTATTGTTCGGCTCTCTTGTTAAACACGTGTCGTTTCTCTAAACTGTCTTGTCTCCTACTAACAATTCCCACTTGATGTTAATAAGTCCCTCTCGACGTCGTATTCACAACTCTTTCCTTTCTGGTCCCTTTCTTTTAGTCTCCGTACTCTCACGGTTGCTTCTTTCGGTACGTGCGGTACGACACCTAGATCTTGAGTAGAAAGGGTCTTTACTCTTTGGTGGTTTGTCGAAATACGGACCCGTACTCTCGTGGTGTGACAGGAAAATTTTCTCTGGTAAAACAGACGGAGTCTCTATACTTGAATTTATCTCCTGTCTTGTATCAGATCCACCAAATCTTATTCCTATAATTGATTCTGTCGACCAACCCTACCTCCTTCTCCATTTAAACTCTTTACACTATATTTTTCCTCTCTATAATTCACTAGTCAATCTTTACTCCCAACTCTCCTGTTTGTTCTTAGATGTTACCGGTGATCCCTAGATCGATCTACTTCTGTCTTTGGGTTCTCTTTTTCGTTCAGACCCTTATTCTCGTCATACAAACGAAAACAATACGACCCCCTCTATAGGTGTATTTCTACTGGTTACCCACTGACCTAGATTCCATAGGTCACCACTCAGATATCGTAAGTCAGTTTCTTTCCGTATTCAGTCTACTTTCCGAAGTCCCTTTCACTCCATTTGTTCATGTTTTGTCCTTCGGACCCTTATTTTGGAACTTACTGTACTCGAAAATTCCTCGTCTCTTTCTTTTTTTCTCAAATTCTCATACTCTTACCCTTATTTACCGACTTTTCCTCTATTGTTCCTCTCTTACTACCGTGTCTCCGGTTTGATCCTCTTAAAATGAGAAGGTGATTTCTTTCCTTGTCAGTTTTAACAGTTCATGTAGTCCTTCTATTAAATTCACGATAGAAAGAGGACGTGTCATATCTCTCCCTTTGTCTATTCTGGTCTTTTTCCGATCGTCTTTTCTTTGATGGTTCTATGAGTACGGTTATACAAAGTCTAAATTTATATCTTTTAACCGTGACAAACTGATAGTGGTCCTTTAATAAGAGTGAAATACAATAAAAAAACAAATAAAAGATTATGACCGTTTATAATGACTAGTAACATCTGTGACATCTGGATGTACACATAAATGAGGTGATGACCGTCTGTATACTTTACATACTAACAATACCTAATCTTTAACATATAAACAGAAAATCTCAACCGTCATGAAATTTCTGAAATTTTGAGTGTCTTTCTTAATCAAGATACTTGTACAAATTTTTATGATAACACATTGGTTTCAAATTATTATTATAAGGTTTATTAAAACTCCGAACGAATTTATCCTTATTTCTTGGATATAAGTGCGTCTTGGTTGAATTACCTTCGTCATTATACGGTACGATACATAAGTGGATATAGGTTTATTAATCAAAATTGAGTATTAACGATTAACATAAAGGTGAACCTTGATTTCTTGAACTTCTGAGACGTGAATCTTGTATATTGTATATTAGTTAGTAGAATCTAAGTTTAATAGGGTCAGGAACTTTATTTTAATTTAAATAAACCAATATACAAAATATTGTCCGAAGGGATCTTAACAATATAATAAGTTTTCAATCATTGAAGATTCTTGTATAAAAAGGGTAATCGTAGATAACTTAATAAATTAAAATAAATAAGATAAATGTGTTTATATGGGGGGGTTTTATTTTATTAAAAATGACAATTAACTGAAGCACGTACGTACGACTCAGTAAAGTCAGTACAGGTTGAGAAACAAGAGGTCCGTTCTTATGACCTCACCTAACGGTACAGGAGGAGGTCCCCTATAAGGACTGGGTCCATAACTTGACGACAGAGGACGGAGAGGACGTAATGTACACCTAAAAGTGGGTGACGCGGTGGACACTTCGGGGTAATTTACTGAAACGTAAAAAGAATTTGATTGAGATTAGTGTGTGTTCTCATAGATCTTTTATCAGATATTTATTTCAAGTAAGTTCAATTATTTCAATCATTTCTTTAGTAAAGACGAAAACGAATCCTATTTCCAGGACTGGAAATAAGGATATGAGTACAGTACTTTAATTAGTTTCAATTCAAACAATTACAATTGTAGATTTTTTAAATGACTAAAAGGAGTAATTAATTTTTTTAAATGTAAGAGAGGGGATTTAATAAAAGTACAGACATGTGTAGAAGTACTGGCGGATGAGACTTGAAAGAACATGGTACTGAGACAAAAAACAGTTGACAAAAGTAAAGGAGGATAGTGTTTCTTCAGGTTTACCTTTCGTCTCCTCGTAATATACGGGTATGATTTGAAGATAAAAAGTTCTACCTAAAGAGAGAGGTTATATTGACATACTCAGTTTCCACGAAGTTCAAATTACACAATTTTCAGTCTGAATAATATGGAAAAGGGCGTAAAAAAAGGAACAAAAGGAGAAAATCCATTTACACGGTAACTAATCATCAGGTCTGGTCTTTATCTCACCAGTAAGAATGACAGAGAGAGAGGTAAGGAAGAGACAAATGAATGTATGATTCAGGATGTTAAACATAGAGGATCTAGAAGGGTCTTAAGATAAAGTTTTAGGAAGGTAGTTTTTGAGAAATTAACTTTGAATAGAAAAAAAGTTGAACTGATTAAATCTTTAAGAGAACGAAGACCAGAATAGGATAAGGGGTATAATAGACTTATCGGGATTACGTAAGAGGTGTGACATTAGTCTCTTTGATGGGTTTCTTCAAGACTGATTCAGTAAGGACAAGAATTTTAGTTTATCACTGTTGTTTTACTTGGTTTATTTTTGTACTATCGATAGTAATACAGTGTTATAAATTATGTCACTCAAGACGTCAACTATCGCAACCCAGTCTTTACGTCTAGATGGTAAATGAACCCGAAGGAACCCCCGAGTCAGAAATTTCTTAGACGGACGTTACACCCAAGTTTGAACCCAAACTAGGGACCCAGTCCTTCTAGGGGACCTTCTCCCGTACCGGTGGGTGAGGTCATAAGAACGGACCTCGTAGGGGTACCTGTCTCCTCTGACCACCCGATGTCAGGTACCCCCACGTCTCATCCTGTGCTGACTCGCTGATTCATGTCGTATCGTGGTAAATGAACGACACTTTGGAACCCGTTGAATGGAGTTGAAAGATGTAGATTTATAGGAGTATGAAATTTTATATCCTGACTTCTGTTAAAGAAAAAGAATATCAATCCTTATTTGTCTTGTGTTGTGTACCGAAAAAAAAAAAAAAAAAAGGTACCGACGGGCCCAGAAACCAATGGAACACCTGAAGACAACAACGGGACGTCGTACACACCCTAAAAGTAAGGGGCTGGTCTCTAGCTTAGACACAGAGGACGTAACCTTCCGTCTAAAAGTTGGGACTCGGTGGTCCCTTCGGGGGTTCCGTAAAGATGACAACTGTAAAAATTCGGGGACGTACCGTAGGCCAGGGTAGTGAAGTACCCTTTATCTGTCCCTTTGTCACCTTTGTCACAGTTTGAAATAAAACCCCCCGAGGTTTTAGTGACGTCTACCACTGACGTCGGTACTTTAATTTTCTGCGAATGAGGAACCTTCTTTTCAATACTGGTTGGATCTATCATATAAGTTTTCGTCTCTGTAATGAAACGGCTGATTCCAGGCAGATCAGTTCCGATACCAAAAAGGACACCAGTACATACCTACACTCTCAACCTGACACTTCTTCCGACTCACGGCTTCTTAACTACGAAAACTTGACACCACAACCTCTTCTGAGAACTCCCAGGGAACCTGACGTTCCTCTAGGTTGGTCAGGTAAGACTTCCTCTAGTCGGGACCCTAAAGAAACCTTCCTTACTACGACTTCGACTTTGAGGTTATGAAACCGGTGGAGTACACTTCTCAACTGAGTAACCTTTTCTGAGACTACGACCCTCCCTAACCCCCGTCCTCCTCTTCCCCGGCTGTCTCCTACTCTACCGATCTACCGTAGTGACTGAGCTACCTGTACTCAGACTCACTTGAGGCCCTCAACCACTACCTATCCCTCCGGACCGCACGACGCTAAGTACCCCAACGTTTCTCAGCCTGTGCTGACTCGCTGACTTGACTTGACTCCGATGTACCCTCGATATTTCGTGAAACGTATAGAGTGATTAGTACTGTTGTTAGGGGACTACATACGTAGTAGAAGTTTAATGTTTACAACAGTTGAGCACAGAAATTTCAGTTCATTGAACGACTTTTAATGTGTTGTCTTGGTCCTAAAGTTAGGTTTCAGGTCAGATACCTATAGGGAGAGAGACACAGGAAAAACTAACGGAGACTTTCCATGACTGACTCACAGAAAGATAGGGGCTCCGTGAACTACACCAAACTTTTCGTCCAAACTTTTCGTCCAAGTGTAGTCCGTGTAGTCCGTGTAGTAGTCCGTGTAGTCCGCTGTGCTGACTATGACGACATTGTACGTTTGAGGTTTCGTGTCATCGATCCTTTTTCGAGGAAAACTAAAGAGGATGTAAACGGAACATATGTAAGAGGGAGTAAGAAGGAGTAGAAGGAAAAGGACTACTAGGTAACATTACTTCACGGACGTTAAGGGACTGTTTGGTCGAGGGGTCCGTAAGAGTATAAATATGGAATGAGGGGATTCGGGGAAGAGATTAACTTCGTAAAGAAGAGCACGCAATACTATTAAAGTTTTAATAGAGTGGAAGAGGTTTTAAGAGGAGACGGAAATTTTGGAAGGTGAGGGGATTTAAGAAAATACAGATATAAGTAGAGGATTTTACAGTGTTATAATAAAAGAACAGAGATAGACATGAACAATGTGATATTATCATGGACAAGTGTACGAGATAGAGGGGGAGTGAGTTGAGACTCGTGTACCTCTGTTTCAAAATGGATATTAGGACAGAGAGTACGACTTGTATCTAGACATGGACCATATGTCTTCTATGAACTGTTACTAACAAGTTTATTCATTTGTTCATTTATATAAAATTGACGACAATTGTATATTCGTGTTAAGTGAGGTCTAATGAATATTTTAAAAACTTTACTATCCTCTTTAGTACAGATATATAGACTTTTAATAACAACTTAGATGAATAAGTTACCGTTTCATAATTTTTCGACAGTCTGATTCAGCTGGAACCTGTCTACTGAATTAGGTAACCTCGAAGAAACAGATTTGTTACCTATACTATTATGGAAAAATACGTAAGTAAGGAATTTATAACTAAGTCGATAGAGGTAATCGGTGCATTATGGATCCACGATCACTATCTTACCACCCGTTGGAATCCAAGATTCGATAAGTCTAAACATAAACTAGATCACCTTTTAAGTCGGTTCTTGTCAGTAGACACTACATTACTACAAGAGTACCCCCTCCCAGTGTCCTCTTGGTGTTGCGATACCGTTACATAACTCCCTTTGGATAAAGACGAACCCTCGACCCCAGTCCTGTCGGAAAGAAACACTGTAGATTCAGTTTACCACGTTTACTTACACGCCCACGTTTATGTGTTCACATACACACACACAAATGACCCCTCCTCCTCGTCCTAAGCTTACTCTCTTTGTCCGCCTGTCCTGTCATAAAAAGTCTTTGGTTTCCTTTAAATTACCGAGTTAAATTTTCTGGATTCACTTCCTAAATCTGAGTTCAAATGTAAGTTTATAACCTCTCCATGTCCTTGATCTAGTGTAGTCTAGAATATTCTGAAAGTTTTTTCGAAACTGAAATAGGAATCTGGTTCTCTTTGATAATTATCCTATTACCCATTCTTAATGTAAAAATTTTAAAATGAAAAATGACCTAATCGTCCTTGTAGTCAATCCTCCGACAATCATTATTAGGTCTACTTTATAAAATTGAATTCTTAATCAATCTTTCGTACTTTCTTACTTGTCTAAATTCTCAAGAGTCTCCATATCTTAATTTAATGGTAATCTCGAACTAACACCCCGACTTCTTTCCAACCTTAGTTCCGTCTACGAGTCCAAAGATGGAACCCGATGACCACCCGTCTTCTCGGTTGATGGCCTCCTTCGTTCCTATCGCTCTACTATTGGATATAGGGATGTCAACACAACAAAAATATCTTAACGAGACTTCTAATTCGTAGTATTAAATACATGTTATCGTCGATGGAGTTACGGATCACGTAGTATCGACAAAAGACATCAGTAAAGTTAAAGGAAGAAGAGAAAAGGTTTCAACATGGTCATTAAATCATTGTTTAAACCCTGATCTTAGGGTCCGAAGACAAATGGTCAAGTCTCAAGAAACAATTACCAGACGACTAGATATTTGTTTTTACTTTGTGTCCTTAAAATTTCGTTTATAAGTGTTGAATAGAACCTTAACGAATGTTCGACTCTCGATAGGTTGAATAAAAATCAAATATAAATTTTACTTAGTATACAAGGTTTTACTGACTGTCTTTGTGTCGAAACAAAGACTTCGGTTAAGAAAAGGTAGTAAAACCTGTAGCAAGTCTCGATATTGTCTGAAAGTCCCACAAATTTTCGTAAGTAGGTACTGTTGTTGTTTACGATTAATAGTATTTTTTATTTGTCGAGGACAATTGTAGCAAGATTCTTAAAGAGGATGAGGTCGTGATATAAAGTAGATAGTGGGGTAGACAAAACCCCCACCCTTGTTTCTGACCTACTTTCATATTAATAGTACATAGTTTGACCTGTTGTGTTGTTTTATATTTACTTATATTTACCCTCCTTCTCGTGTGTATTATTTAGACCTTTCCCTTTTTTCTTTGTATTTATTTTACGTGAAGTACGACGTTACTTGTCCTCTATATATTCAGGTATTACTTCAATTATTACAAATAGAGTAACCCATATGCCACCTACAAGAGGGTAAAGTCAAGTGACAGGATCGACAGTAGTCTAAAAGAGGGTGTACTAGTTTATCTGTAGAACAAATGAACCCTTCAAATGTCTAAAAGAGACAACTCAAGACAACAATTTTAAGGTGGAACTCTGAAAATTTGTATAGGTTTGTTTGTTTTTTTCGGATGAAGATATCTAAATACTTGTATCAAGTTTCTCTTAGAAGATACATAGAAACTCAGTCGAGATCGGAGATTTTTTATTAATTCTTATCGTTTCAAGAGTTTTCAGACAATTTCCCTTCTCGTGTGTATCATGTCACCAATATCTCCGTTAATAAAGTGATGTTTATTATGATTTTTGTACTTATTAAAGTACAGGAATTAATATTTGATCTTTGAGTTCTTCCCGGTCCTAAAACAAAGAAAATGACCGTATATGAGTGTGGACCATAACAGGGACCGTACATCGTCTACGAATTAGTTTTAAACAACCTAATTTATAACGTATTTTACTTCGTAATTGTACGAAAAAGAGGGGAGTCTACTAAAAATTCCTATGGATAAGATACTTATTAGGACATTACTGAGAATCGTAAGTATAACTTTATTAGTTTCTGAAAACCTTATACATTCATAACTATAGTTGAACTTCACAATCGACACCATTTCAAAGAAAATTTATCATGGAATTTGAAAAATTATTTAAATTAGAGTCCAGTTCAAAGGTAATTTCCAGATATATAGATTAATTGACTGATATATATGTATATATATATATATAAACAAATTTAAACAGTGTTACTTCATTTATAAATCTTATTATGAGGTCGTTTCCTAGTTAATATATACTTTGTGACGAAACGGTCTAATACTACACTGGAGCTAATGTTTAGAATAATAGGGAAAAAAGTGAGTGAGTTCTTGGTGTATATACTTTATTTTTACAGTGTAGGTATACGTATGTTTGTCTTATCATTCCTTTCCACCATATAGTATTTGTAAAGTCTGTAAACGGTTGAGAGAAAGATGATACTCCCCGAAATTCTATTATTTATTCATATTTTATAGTGTAGATTGTATGTATATATATATTATATGCACACATACATGGTACACATACACGTACATGTATACTCCTATATATTATAAATGAGTCTTAAGTGGACGTAATATTGTCCTTCCTTTCCTCTTCATTTAGTTGTTATCTAAGTCTTACTTAAATATAAGTATAAAACATATAAAGATATATGCTGGTAAGTATTTGTATTCACCTCGAAAGGTCCACCGTGATTACCATTTCTCGTACGGATCAAAACGGACCACTTGGGGTACCTACCTTTTCGAACCGTTCGATGTCAGCTATCCCAACGTGTCTCAACCTGTGCTGACTTCACTGAAGTGTGTGTATGTTTGTATTCACCTGGTTAAACGTTGACTCGATCGGGACCTTGTAGTACAATATGTACGAGTCTCTTTGGTAAGTGTATCTTGGACGTAAGTATTAAACTGTATATATTGAAATAGTTACTGTGTTTTATTACTAAATCTTATTTTGTTACGTTATTTAAATCATTGAGATAAAATTCGATTTTTTGTGTAGTTTCCATGAATCCAATAAAATCCTTAAATTCATAAGAAAGATTTTAATTCAAAATTTATTTTTAAAATGAAAAAATTGATTTTTCACGTTTTAATGTGCACACACACACACACATACACACACGAGACGACACAGACTGAGAAACACTGGGTCACCTGACATCGACGGTCCTAGAAGACAGATACCTTAAAAGGTCCGTTCTTACCCAAAGGTAAAGGATGACGTCCCTTAGAAGAACTGGGTCCCTAGTGTGGTGTGGAGAACAGAGAACACAGAGAATGTGACTAACCGTCTAAGAAATGGTGACACGGTGGACCCTTTTCGAGCGTTTTAATGTGATAATTACATATAATTCTGAATGAGAAAGAATAGGGTAAAAAATTTTTTAAAGTTTAATAAATGTAACAAAGAGGTTGAGACATTGAGGGACATCTGGTCACTATTTGCAGAATTCCACTTTAAAGAATAGTGATCCATTATTTTATCATACGTCAAAGAAGTGGTTATATTGAAGGTTCGTTTAATAATGAAATAAAATGAAAAATGAGAAACATAAAAACTCTAAATAAAAATAAACTATGAAGTTCTATTGGTAAGTATATATTTTATTGTACGTAATGTTGTTCTTTCGTGGCTGTTGGAGATCGGTCGTTTATAAGTAAATTTCTGTGTTTTTATTTATGGTACATCATTCGGGAATCCATACGTATATTTGTCAAAATTGTACGATATGTCTATCTTTCCAATAATAAAAAGTATGTGTAAGAAACGTGTATTTATTTATGTCTTTTACAATTCCGTTTTAAGATTTAAAGAAATAAAGAGATCTAAAGAACTATTCAAAGTCACTGTCGAGTAATATTCCGAAAGGAAACCCTTTTATGTGACTTTGACCATCTTTTTTTTACCAACTTATTTACAAAGTTACACTATAAAGTATGATAGAGATAGGAAGTAGGTTGTGATATCAAGTGTCATTGACTAGTAAGCGTGTTGTTTTCACGAATAAAATGAGTATGTGTCCTTTTTTTACATACTAAATCAACAAGAAATAAACCTATATACTTTAATCACAAACTAATGTTTACAAAAAGATAGGGGATTAAAATTTTGTTTTTTGTTATTGTGTCGTTCTTAGAGTTTTCTCAAAGTCTTTTAATAGATGTAACTTTCGTGTCGGGGTTTCCGATGACTAAAAAGAATGGTCACGACAGTAGTATCTGTTGACACTGTCAAAAGGTGAACTTCTTGACGTGGTTCAGGTTTTACCGTGCCGACTCACTTCTCTTCAGACCCATCTCTGACTGTATCTTCCTCAGAAACAACAGACTGTGGACCACGAAGGTCGCCCAGACCTACACCCCTTGGGGGTCTCGTAACGTCTATCTGACTTGACGTAAACGACTTCTCGACACGCTTCCGGGCTTCTACCGTCGGTGGGGTTCTCTGTCGACTAGTGTCCGACGTCTCCTCTGTCTTCAGACAGTCATTACTCTCCTCTACGGTCACACGGTTGTCCTGGTGTAATAGTAACAGGGTTTCCGTAGTAGGACTTCCTACTAAACAAACGGGAATTATATTGTAGATGTAGATCGAATAAAATGCAAAACGGATTGAGGTTTATAAGAGTCAAACGATCTTCCCTTTAAGTGGATCTGTGGATGTCGGATTACAAGTTTATATTTTTGAGGTGTTTATTACAGTTCCCTCCTCTCCCCCTTCCTCTTTCTCTCTCTTACAAAATCTTAAATTCCCCACCTATAAGTAAAACGTTTTTATGAAGTATAGGTCCCCTAGGAAGTCCCTTTATGAAGCTTAGTCCCCTTATTACAAGGAAGGGTTTAAGAGACCAGTAGGAGATGTTAAAGTCTAAGACTTAGTCTTAGGTAGATAACCCTCTTACCGTAACTTTGGACATATTATAGTATATACTTTGCTTAACGGTCAGGTCCAAACTACTTACTATGACCTACGAACCCCGACCGCGTGACCCTGCTGGGTCTCCCTACCCTCCCTACCCCTCCCTCTTCCCTCCTCCCAAGTCCTACCCCTTGTACACATATGGACACCGCCTAAGTACAACTACATACCGTTTTGGTCATGTTATAACATTTCATTAATTGGAGATTAATTTTATTTGTGTAAATATAAAATTTTATTTCTTAGGCAGATAAAAAATACCGGGTAGATTTTTCGATACCTACCCGTGTATCAAATCACAGACGTTATAGACTGCTATATCCAGTTCGACACGTATGTTTCCGGGTATGTTTTGGACTGTACTCAGTGTCTCCCACTCAATTATCCCTAATTAGAGTGACTCATCCTTCTTGTAGTTTCATAAATTAATTTTTGTCTTTATAAATTAGTAGAAATAAATAAACCGAAAACCTGTGATATTCTGAAACTACTACATGATTTAATCAAAATTGAAATATAAATGTACATCTTTTAAAATAAGTGTATTTATTATTAATATCATTAATTCTATGTGTATTTGTTTAATCTTCCATAAGTCTGTCCTTATCGTTTTGACACTATCCTGAAATTTAACACATTCCATATGATTTCGTTGACCATTCAGACCCAGATCTTTCAGTTATTAATGACCTTTGTACTTTGAGTAGAAATTTATGTACTTCTTAGACTAGACACTTTCTCCGATTTTAAACAAAGAAAACTGACCTTTTCCTTCTTAATCCCGTTTACATATCTTCGCAGAGTACTTAAGACTGTGTTGAATTCTTTGCAAGTTTATACCTTCAGACAAGATTCTCCGTTGTCAGACAGATAAGGACTTTTATATATTCCTACTGATTTTATAAATTGTCTACTGCTAACAATGACCCTAAGTCCCTAGTTAATCTAAAAGTCAGAATTAGGAAAGTTTTATCAAACAGTAAGATGACACGTTTTAAATGACTAAAAAGGAGGTCTCTAAAACGGTGGATTTCACGTTAAACTACCTACCTAAGAATTCGTGTCTCTATAAATTATTTAAAATCAATCTTTTTTGTGTAAACAAATTAGAAAAAAGTTTTTACGTTAAACTATATATATATCAAAAACTTGTGTATATCTAAGAATTAAAATTTCATTATTAGTCTTAAGACTTAGTCATCTTTCAAACCTCGGAGTTCAAAAAGTGAGTGTATTTAAAATTAAGTGTATGTAACTTTTATTTTCTGGAAGGAAGAGATCTAAAAACTGTTCAGTGTTTAGTTCTTTACAATTTTTGTAATATAATCGAATATGTCTCGAAGACTTCTCACAAAGTTTCTTTTTTATCTCAAAACCCCATAGTCTCCTCAGTAAATTTTCGTTATATACTAAGTTTTTTATTAAGTTTAAGATTATGTAGTTTTAAATAACTCGTTTCGTCATAATAGATAATTTTTATATTCTAGTATACAGTCACTTTTAAATTTGTAACTTGAATGTAAGAACGGAACCTTTTTATTTAAAATTTCTCAAATTGTTACAGGTTTACTTAACCATAAAATATTACTTAGTATAGTCATAGTGTATATAATAACTTCAGAGTATTCTAAGTTTTGATATAATCTAGAGAGGAAAAATAATCACCCTAAAAGACCATCGAGTCGACCATTTCTTAGGCGGACGTTTCGTCCTCTGGGGTCAAATTAAGGACCCAACCCGTCTAGACGACTTCTTCCCTAACCGATGGGTGACGTCATAAGAACCCGAAGGGACTACCGACTCTACCATTTCTTAGACGGACGTTACACAACCCTTCTAGGGGACCTCTTCCCTTACCCGATGGGTGAAGTCATAAAACCCGACTCTTAAGGTATGTACTGACTCGCTGAAAGTGAAGTATAAGAGAGAAATGTATAACGACACGGTGGGTCCGTCAGTATCCAATTGTTCGTTCACGAAGTGTTCTGTTCTAGGTTTGGTACTCTAGGTGGTAAAGTTATGAAGTGTTTCTTTCAATAAGTATGTAAATAAACTCGAAAAAGTCAAAGTCCGTTTTCGGTGAAGTCCTTAATCTAAGGGTTACCTAAAAATTACTCACTTTTTAAACATTTATAAAAAATTATAAGATTTTTGGTTTACTCAAATGGTGGAGTATTAAAACGATTCTATAAGGGTTCCATCATTCTACAAACAATAGTCTTGTAAGATCAGATGAAAAAAAAAATACAACGATGAAACTTCAGTGGTAATTCTTAGATAATTATAAAATAAATATGACATGAGTATAAGGTATAAGAAACCAGATTTAATAAAGTAAACTCTGTCTCGAAGAAGAAGGATTACCTTTATTAGTACTTACTATAGTGATTAGTCTACGAGAACAGAACGTCGATTACTGAATAAAACGTTAATCCTACTGTGTACAGCATAAAGTGTTATTGGAAATGGGGAAAAAGTCGGAAGTTTTGGAAAGTAGTGGAACTGTACCAAGACTTTACACCTTTGAATAAAAATAAGTATTTCTATACTTAAGTTTCCCGTCCGTCTTGTATCCGAAACTATTTGTGATCAATCGACCCCCTTTTCTTCCTATGAAAGTAGAATTCTTTATAATATAGAATAGTTGACGGTAATTATAATTACTTAAATCTTCTTGAGACATGACTCAATCTTAATATTCATTAATACATGTAAAGATAGTTACATTCCATCGATTATTTTGTTATAATCGTAATGTCTTATCGTTCGTGACAAAATTTTTATTCTTGAATCTTGTTTGCGAAAGATTCAGGTGAGGAAACTCTTTTAGATGGAATACCTTAAATTAAAGTACTTACGATTGATACGTTCTCTTTTTTTAGTGGATGAATCTGTTTCATTCGGTTACTTTTATAGAGAGTTTTGTATAAATAAAGATTTTGACACCAAACCAATTTTATTACGGAACTGTCATCAAAGAGATAATGAAATTGTATACATAATTTGAGTATAGAGTCTTTTAATATAAAGATGAGTATAACTTTTATGTCGAAATATTTTACTGTTTATTTTAAGTATTCCATAAAAATAATAAAGAAGTACATTAGGTTAAAAATATAGTAATCGGTAAATAAGAGTCAATGTTTTTCTTTATAGTTCACCGATTTTTTATCCGTTGTATTTACTTTCTAACTAGTTTAAAAAGGTTAATTCAAAATTTTAATCCGACTGTAAAAATTCAGTGAATCTTGGTATCTTGAAAGTTCTATGAGTCATTTAATTCTGGTGTCATCATTTCATCTTAACTGTGTATTACGTTTATTTTTACATTTTAACCTAACATTTGGAACCATTTTAGGTGACTACCATAAAAAAATAAAATCATCCAAGAATTTTATCCTTATCAAATCATCATTTTGTTTTCCTAATTACCACCTTTTCTTTTGTTGAAGTGATAGGGTCTGGATTGATGTAAAGTACAATATTCCTTTAAAAAAGTCGTCCATTAGTATAGTGAAATGGAAAGGACTTTTTATATATTCACGTCGAGTTTTTCTTTATAAACGTACTTTTATAAAGATCACTGAATAATGAATGAAACATCTAATTCTTTAGAGAGTCTCATCGATTTTTAAACTTAAAGTCTTTTGTGTGATAATTTATAGATAGTTAATGGAAAGAACCTACGAAGTTTTGACAGTATCTCCAAATAGAAGACCCACAGTATCCATTCCCACCATAACCCGTTGTTCCAAGACAAAGACAACTAACACAAGTGTCGTTTAGACTTACGTTCAAGGAGTCGAGGGTAACCCGGTCTAAGGTGTATAAGTTTTTATGGTGGACCGTTTCTTTCCTTTTTAGTGTGTCAAGAATGTTCTATCTCTTTTAGAACCTTCCATAGACATGAAAATACATACATAAACCCATGAATTAAACACACTCATATACACTAAACAGATTCTTACACCTCATACTTATGAAGTTTATAAGTTTATTTTTAAACTTAAATACGTATTTAAGTGTAAATTGTATTTAAGTGTGACCGTTTTAAAGAAACTATAACTATAGTTTTAAAATATACTAAACTTATACTAAAACAGAAAAATCAAACATCAACGAAGAAAATCCCGGATCCATACATATCTAGGACGTAATTCATGACTTGAGAATTTCTAAACGTGTGTCAAGGTTTTATTAGTCAGGAGATATAACTGTGTTTCGATATTCCAATCGTGACCCTTTTGACATAATTTAAACAGAGACAATTAAGTCTGTAGACTTAAGGAATCGTATTAAAAATTATCAAAATTCAAATTATTATTGAATGGTACAATTTTTGGGTTTTATGAATTAAGTGAACGTTTAACGTCGTAAAATGAACATTCTTTTTCTTGTTTCATCGTAAAAGATACACAAAATGAGATGTAGGACAAAGTCTTTTCTGAACTGTAAAAACTTTCTATCGAGAGGATTTGGTACTTTTAAGGAATCCGTCACTTATTGTGACATCGTTTATTAAAACCAGTATTTTACACCTTATATTAAATTGGCGCACAAGAAAGGTAAACCGTGGAAGGTGGTCGACACAGAGTCCGGTCAGGGGAGTCAACACGGGGTCGGAACTATAGGAGAAACAGAGAAGTCAACACTCACTGGATTGACTCTTGAAATAGAGGTTCTCTTAGAGAAGGAACAACCAAACCACTTACTTTACTTTCCCCCTCGTGGACTATCGACTGTAGGAGGTTGGAGACAGAAATCCTTTGGTTTTGTAATTTTTGTTACTTGTAAATAAAAAGAGGGAAAGTTTGAAGTGTGGTGCATGAGAGTCGTTTCAGTAAGTGTTTATTTGAGGGAACTGATCCTGTAAAGGTGTCGAACGTTAAGTATGGAGTAGTTTTCAGAAAACTGTGTACTTACAGCCCTCTGTAGTCGTGTGATGGATAAGATTTACTCATTCTTTCAGTACCATACCATTATTAAGGAGGTTTATACTCCTTAATCCTGAGTCTTCTATGGCGTCACTAACCTGTTTAAATATAAGTCCTTCTTAACCTTTATAAAGTAAAATGTAGTATAATCAACCTTTATAAAGAGAAAAAAGTTGATTAAACTACTATACCAATGTCTTGTCGGTTGAATAACATTTTAATATGAGGCTTATACAAAATTTAGTACCACTCAATACGATTCGTCTTCCTATTATTCATAAATAACTGTAGGTTTATGAATTACCCGTAGTTCTTGTTTTAATCTACAGTACATACACCTCCTCTTGTCACCATACTCGTACCTGAGGTCTCGGTTTGACACAAATGTAAGACCGAGACGGTGAACAGTAAGGTCCGTTTAACCCGTCAACGAATTTAGAAGTCAGACTCAAAGAAGTAGAGATTTTTTTCTCTACTACTATCTCGATCATGTATCTTAACAATTATCTCTCGTTTAACACAGTATTCTTTCGTGAATCTTAGTCACTACTGGTATCTCGTTTGTGATGTATTCACAAATTCTAAAGTGACTCAGAAGTTTCGTTAGGGTTCATCATATCAAAATGTCTTTTGATAGAACAGTGACTTCTAGTACGTCGATAGTTTACTATCTCCGTTGTAATCTTAGACAAGTACGGACTGAACTTTCGGGAACGGACGACGTAATGTTTAATCATTAAAAGAAGTTTTAAAGTAAGTCCGTTTTATGTGTTTTGAAGGATTAAGGATTTTACACTCTATTCTACTGAAGTTATTTTTATACGTCAATCTTTACATTCTAGTATATATACCTTGTCTTTTTATTAACTCATTAACCTTTGATGAAGAATTCGAATTAATCCTTGTGTCTTAACTAAGGTCTTTACGTTTGGACTTCAGTAAAGAATTGTCGTTTTATTTTACTTTTTGACTTAGAAGATGAAAAGAGACAAGTTTAAAATTAAACTTGCACCATATTCACGTTTTACCCCCTTTAGGGGATCTCCTCTCGTACCGTTGGTGAGGTCATAAGAACGGACCTCTTAAGGTACCTGTCTCTCCTCGGACCGTCCAGTGTCAGGTATCACAGCGTGTTTCAGTCTATACTGAATTCGTTGAATCGTACGTATTTATCTTTTATTCGTATGTCTTTACCAGTTGTGTACTATTATCGTCCAATGTGGAAAGGATAGGAAGTGGAGAGAAGTTTTATTGTTAGATGAAACTTTTACTGCACAGTCTCAGAAGATTATAACTCTGATGTGGTTGAGGCACCGGGTTTTAAAACGAGGTCCAAAATACAGGTTCTTTTTGATATATAGATACAAGTAGTTTTATTCTTCTTTATAATATACTGTAGAGAATATACACCTTAGATTTATCTTTACTATGTTTACTTGAATGTTCTGTTATTTATCTGTGTGTCTGAAATTCTTGTTCGAATACCAACGGTCTCCCTTTCTATCACCCTTCCCTATCAATCCCTCAAACCCTATCTGTCCATGTGTGACGATATAAATCTTACCTATTAGTTGTTCCTGGATGACCTCTCGTGTACCTTGAGACGAGTTCCAATACGTCGTCAGACCTACCCTCCCCTCAAACCCCCTCTTACCTATGTACTTATACATACTGTCTCAGGAAAGTAACAAGTGGACTGTGATAGTGTTGTAACAATTAACCGGTATGGAGTTATATTTTGTCTTTCAAGTTTGTCGACCTTTTTTTTTTCTTCTTCTTTCTTTTTTTGTACATGTTCTTATAAGTATCATTCCGAAGGGACCATCTAGTCGACCATTTCTTAGGCGGACGTCGTGTCCTCTACGACCAAACTAAGGACCCAACTCTTCTAGGGGACCTCTTCCCTCTCCGATGTGTGAGGTCATAAAACCCCGAAGGGATCACCGAGTCTACCATTGCTTCGGTGGACGTCACACTCTCTGGACCCAAACCAGGGATCCAATCCTTCTAGGCGACCTCCTCCCGTATCGTTGGGTGATGTCATAAGAACGGATCTCTTAGGGGTACCTGTCTCCATGTGGGGTTATGTTTTGTCTTTCAAATCTCCCTCTTGTGCTACCGTCTCTTCATCCACCTACACCTCATGTAGAGAGAGATACCTATGTAGTCCTTATGTGGAAGTCTGTGTCTTCACGTACGTCTTGTGGTCGACTCTCACCTGTTCTCATGAACTGGTTACCTTTTCTTATATATCTTGGTACATTTTGAACCATCCTACTTCCTTCATCCCCTTTTTTGTCCTCACAATCATCCTGACCTGGACAGGAGTCGTTCACCCCCTTGACTTCGTTCCCAGGTTAGGGGTTCAGTCCCGTTGACAGACTCAGTCTCTTCTTTGTAAATTCCGACTCTCACTTTGTCGACTAGACCCCGTCAGATCTACCTTACTCTTGTCTGTGAGGAACGGTGACGGTATGTATGGGGTCCGTCCTTACACCCAGAGGACCTTCCCCGTCACCGACCCTTGACCTCAAATCCCTAACACATCGTTAGGGTCCCGCTCCCGACGACAATTGACATCTCTCTGTCTAACTCCCCTACACTCCCTCCTCTAGCACCACCCTTTACGGACATCTCCTTTGGTCCATCGGTACCTTCATTCCGCGATGATAAATCAGTACGTCTTGGATCACCTCGGTAGTAGTATCGGAGAGAGAAGTGCGTGGTCGTAGTCGTCGACTTGTTGTCTCTCCGACCGGGTAGTTTACGAAATGCGTGACTTGATGTCTCATCCTAGGGTGGGTTGCACGAGGAAAGTCACTGACTACGGACCTTGATCTCATCCTAGGGTTGGTCCCACGGGGGAAATTCACGGACAGCACGGTTTGTTGTCTCTTTCTGGGGTCCGTTCTTTAGGGAGATTCACGGACATACCCGTCTCGGTGCCTCTTTCTGACCGGTTTCTCTGGAAGATTAGCGGTCGATGTTCTCCGAGTTTTTTCCCGAGACTATCCCGGTATTGAGGACGATGTCTCCGTCAGGCTCAGGAACGTGTGAACCGCGGCGGTCCCAGGGGTGTTCGGTTCATCAACGTGGTGGAAGTGCGAGTTGAGAGTGACCCAGTCTCGACGGTGTCCGTTTTTTTTTTTTTTTTCAGAGTACAAATACGAGTGTCCCAGCAAAACCAGGATAGAGAAACACTGGGACATCTGACACCGGGTGGTCCGAAGAGACAGTCTCTCCCCCAAGAGGTCCGTTCTTATGACCTCGCATAACGGTTTTGACCAACGGTATGGGGAGATCTCGTGATATAAAGGACGACGGGATCGGTGGTTGGGGGGACTTATGGACCACGACGGTCTTGGGGATGCTGGGTTCGTCGACGTGGTAGAGGTGTGGACCGGGAGTGTCCCCGTTTGGGTCAGGGAGGTCCCGTCGGAGTCCTCGACTTCGGGTTCCTACCGTGTGTACATCTTCACCTTTATTTTGGTGTGAACTTTTGGTTCCCGTCACACCGATTCCTTCTTCTGGGTTTTGGAAGGGTGGTCGATATGTTCGACGTCTAATTTAGGTGTACTAGTTGATTCTACTGAGACACAGATTCCTTATATATTTTCCGGTGACTCTCACGGGTGTTTTCTTTTGCGTGATCGAGACTATCGACACCTGTAACCTCCGTTCTTGTGTGTCTTTATCCTGGTCTAATCTTAGACTCGTCGGAGGTGTCGTCCAGGTCTCTAGTCGTGTCACAACCTCGTGTAGGATCCCTCCCTTCCACTTGACACTAAGGACCATACCCTTTCCTGAGACTGTCGTCGCTAAGTTCCTTTTGTAAATAATAAAAATAAAAAACTGTACAAGACATCTAAGAAAACCTAAAAAAAAAGGAAAAAATGGGGAGACAACATCAACAGTTAAAATAACCGTGATTCGTTAGGTTAATTTAAAAACGTGGAAAAAAAAAAGAAAAAGGAGTCTGTGTAAAAAAAAATGACAGTATTTGGAGATGGAGATGTAACTCGAAAACGTCAAGACACCTCAAAAGGAGAAAAAAAAACAAAAGGAAGAAAAAAAAAATTAAAAATTAAAAAATTCGGATAGTAAAAAAAGATGTAAATAAGGAAACAAACGAAAAGGAAAGGGGAATGTCAATTAGAAATTGCATATATTTAGTAGAAATAGATGGAGATAAATTGAAACATATAGATAAGAAAGAAAAGAAAGAGAGGAAAGGAGAGTTGTATAAACAATCGAAATTAAAGCAACGAAATAAGGGGTGAACCGTTGGAACGATATCAAAACAATAATGAATCAAAACAACACCATCTATGTTAAAAACAAAAAGAAACAAACAGTCCACTTAGATAACATGGATTAAAAGCAACCTGATAAAACTAAAACGAATACCCACATATACATATATACATATAAGTCAGTGTTAAAGATAACAACAATATTTGGAGACGGAACTGTAACCCGAAAGCGTCAAGACACCTCAAAAGGAGGGGAGAGGGGGAAAAGAAAGAAGAAGGCAATAACGAGAAAAAAACAAAAATTATTAAAATTAAGAATTAAAAAATTTGGATGATATAAAAAAGATGTGTAAGGATGATGTATGTGAATAACCAAACGAAAAGGATGACAAGAAAAGGGGAAAGTCAATTAGAAAGAACATATATTCAGAAGAAGTAGATGGAGAGAAATTGAAACGTATAGATGAGAAAGTAAGGAAAGGAAAGGAGAGTTGTATATAAACAATCAAAAGAAAAGTAACGAAATAAGGGGTGAACCGTGGAACGAAATCAAAACAAAAGATCAGACACGAATTCAATCAAAACAAGAATTGACCATTTATATTAAAAAATTAAAACAAACGGTCTAGTTGGATGACATGAAATATAAACAACCTGACAAAAGCGAAACAAGTACCTATATATACATATACACATATAAGGTAATAAAATTAATAATAAACGGACTAAAACATTGAAAGTAAACAGATCCCAAGTAGAAACCAAAGAGTAAAAGTCTATAAACAAAATGAGAGGGAATTACGGTATTGTTTGTGAACACCTGAGAAGCAAGGACTGGTCTCTAGTTTGAAACTCGGAAACCTAACTCTCGTGACTTAGGTTCTGGGATCTGATGGTATCTTGATTGGGATTCCTCATAGTTTATCACTCTTGAGTGTGTTTCCTTTGGTGAACTTATATTCTGGGTCCTAGTGGGTTGGTGGTTATCGTGGGACGTGTCCTGCGGAGTAGATATGTTGTTTGTTTTGTTTTTATGTTTGGGTTAGTAGTCGTCTGTCCTCATTGCGGAGCGAGTCGGAACGGGTAGTCTCCTTTTTGTTTGTTTGTTTTTGAGTCGTATTAGATTGGGATATCCTTCAAGTGTGTTTGGTGACTAATTTGAATCCTCCCGTCTTTGGTTTTCCTTCTTTCTTAAATCGGAAGAAGTTCCTTTATTAAGTTGAAAGAAACTTCAGACCCTTTTCCCCAGAAGTTTGTGTTGTGGAATTTTTTTTTTTTTTTCTTTCTTTTCAGTCTCTTTATGTCATGTTTACTTCTTTATTTGATCTTTGTGTATTCAGGTTTGTTTACTTCTCCTTTGTCCTTATAATGGACTTTTTCTTAACTCTTATTACTATCATTTCTACTAGTTTTTGGAACTTTCGTTTTACCTCTGTTACGTTCTTAGTTAATTGTTACTGGATCTTCTTAATTTCTTATTCGTATGTCTCTGTTTGTTGTGTTAATGAGTTTAATTTTTATGAGATCTTCCTTAGTTATCGTCTTATAGACTTCGTCTTTTTGTTTAGTCACTCGATCTTCTATTTTACCACCTTTATTAGAAACTTCTCGTCTTATTTCCTTTTTCTTACTTTTCTTGACTCCTATCCGAGCCTCTGTAGACCCTGGTATAGTTTACGTGGTTGTAGACTTAATATCCCCAAGGTCTTCTTCTTCTTTTTTTCTTTCCATACTCTTTTAAAAACTTCTCTAGTATCAACTTTTAAAGGGTTGTACCTTTTCCTTTATCTGTTAGTTTAGGTTCTGTCTGTTTGTCAGGGTACGTCCTATTTGGGTTCCTCTTTGTGTAGTTCTGTGTATAATTAGTTTGTTTCTGATTTGTGTTTCTTTTTCTTATAATTTTCGTAGTTCCCTCTTCGTTGTTCATTGTATGTTCCCTTTGGGGTTTGCGAATTGTCGACTAGAAAGTTGTCTTTGAGACGTTCGGTCTTCCCTTACCGTCCTATATAAATTTCATGACTTTCCCTTTTTAGATGTTGGTTCTAATGACATGGGTCGTTCCTAGAGTAATTTTTAACTACCTCTTTATTTTCAGAAAATTCTGTTCGTTTTAAATTCTCTTAAGTCATGGTGGTTTGGTAGAAATGTTGTTTACAATTTTACCTGAATATGTCAGTTCTTTATGTTGTCTTCTTTTTTCTGGATATTTTAGTTGTGGTTTGTTAATCTTTTACTGTCATACTTGTATATATAGTTATTAATGAAAGTAACATTTGCATGATATACGAGGTTGGTTTTCTGCGTCTCACCAACTTACCTATGTTTTTATTCTGGGTATATATACGACAGATGTTCTTTGGGTGTAGTCTGGATTTCTGTGTATATCTGACTTTCACTCTCCTACCTTTTTATATAAGGTACGTTTACCCTTCGTTTTCTTTCTACCTCATCGTTAGGAGTATAGTCTGTTTTATCTAGAATTTCTTCAAATGTTCTCTATTCTTTCCTGTGATGTATTACTAGTTGCCTAGTTAGGTTCTCCTTCTGTATTGTTAACATTTATAAATACGTGGATTGTATCCTCGTGGAGTTATGTATTCTGTTTGTGATTGTCTGTATTTTCCTCTTTAACTGTCACTGTGTTATTATCATCCTCTGAAATTGTGGAGTGAGTACGGTTACCTGTCAAGCACTTTTGTCTTTGAATTATTCCTTTGTGTTCAGAATTTACTATATAATCCACTCTACCTAGAGTAACTATAGAAGTCCTGAAAGGTGGGTTTACCTCTTCTTGTGTACAAGAAGAGTTCACGTGTACTTTGTAAGAGATCCTAGCTCGTGTAGAACCCAGTGTTTAGTTTGGAGTCATTTAAATTCTTTTGACTTTAACATAGTTCGTATAAGAGACTGGTGTTGTGATAACCTGATCTATAGTTAATGTTCTTTTTTTGACATTCTTTGTGTTTGCACTTTTATTTTGTTACACGAAGATGTATTGATTGTCCAATGTCTTCTTTAGTTTTCGCTATAGGTTTCTAAAGATCTTTGTTTACTGTTCCTTTTGTGTTGTTGAGTTTTGGCTACCCTACGTCGGTTTCGTCAAGCTTCTCCCTTAAAATGTCTTTACGTTAGGATGGAGTTCTTTGTTGTACAAAGGGAACATTGAGTCAACCATTTCTCAGAAAGATGTTACGTCCTCTGGACCCTAGTTAAGAACTCAACCCTTCTAGGAGACCTCTTCCTTTACCGTTGGGTAAGGTCATAAGAACGGACCTCTTAGGGTACCTGACATCGGACGGTCAGAGGAGACAGGTACCCTAACGTTCTGAGTCTGTCTTGAATCGCTGATTTGGTGGTGCTGTTGGAGTTCTTTATTCTTTTTGTGGTTTGTCTAGTTGATTGAAATGTCTATTTCATTGACCTTTTTCTTCTTCTTTTTCTTTTTTTTTTGTGTTTAATTATCTTCCATTCTTTAGTTTTTCTAGATTCGTCTTTATTTCCTTCCTTTGTTATCATCCTTTATTTTAATTTTCGACCAAGAAACTCTTCTATTTGTTTTAACTGTCCGGAAATCGGTCTGAGTGGTTCTTTTTTTCTCTCTTCTTAGTTCAGTTGTTTTAATCTTTACTTTTTCCTCTCCAATGTTGTCTGTTACGTCTTTGTGTTTTCTAATACTCTTATAATACGTGTTGGTATACCGTTATTTTACCTATTGGACTTTCTTTACCTGTCTAAGAATCTGTTCAAGTTAGAAGGTTCTGACTTGGTCCTTCTTTATCTATGCTCGTTGGGTTAATGTTCGTGACTTTAACTTCGAAACTAGTTTTTAGAGGGGGTTTTGTCTTCGAGTCCTGTTCTACCGAAGTGTCCTCTTAAGTTAGTTTGTAAATCTCTTCTATAGTACGGATAAGAGGATTTTGAGAAAGTTTTTTAAAGTCTCCTTCCTTGGGAAGGTTTAAACAAGATGCTCCAGTGGTAGTGGGACTATGTTTTTGATCTGTTTCTGTTTTGTTTTTCTCTTTTAATGTCCGGTTATACTGACTACTTGTATCTACATTTTTAGGAGTTGTTTTAAAATCGTTTGTCTTAAGTCGTTTTGTAGTTTTTCGAGTATGTGGTATTAGTTCCACCCAAATAATGTCCCTACGTTCCTAAGAAGTAAACTTTTCTTGGACTACGACCCTTTCTAACTTCCGTCCTCCTCTTCCCCTACTGTCTCCTATTCTACAAACCTACCGTAGTGGCTGAGTTACCTGTACTCAAACCCATTTGAGACCCTCAACCACTACCTGTCCCTCCGGAGTGTACGACGTCAGGTACCCCATCGTTTCTCAGTCTGTACTGACTCACTGACTTGACTGAACTTCCTAAGAAGTCATATACGTTTAGTTAGTTACACTATGTACCATTTTTTGTTTAACTTTCTATTTTTGGTATACTATAAGAGTTATCTACGTCTTTTTCGGAAACTGTTTTAAGTCGTGGTTGAATACTAATTTTGAAAAGTTTTTTACCCGTATCTCCCTTGAATGGAGTTGTATCATTTCCGGTATATACTATTCGGATGTCGTTTATAATAAGAGTTACCACTTTTTGACTTTCGTCCTTACTCTGTTTCCATAGGTGAAAGTGATGATAATAAGTTGTATCAAGATCTTCAGGATCGATATCGTTAGTCTCTTCTTTTTCTTTATTTTCCTTAGGTCTAACCTTTTCTACATGTCGAGAGTGACAAACGTCTTCTGTACTATGACATGTATCTTTTAGGATTTCTACCATAACCTTTTAATGATCTCGATTAGTCACTTAAATCGTTTCAACACCCTATATTTTAGTTATGTGTCTTTAGTGAACGTAAAGATATATGATTGTTACTTTTTAGTCTTTCTCTTTAATTCCTTGGTTAGGGTAAGTGGTGACGTTGTTCTTCTTAATTTATAGATTCTTATTTGAATGGATTCCTCTGTTTTCTTGACATGTGTATTTTACTATTCTGTGATTACTTTCTTTAGTTTCTACTGTATTTGTCTCTCTATAAGGTACAAGGATCCATCTTTCTTAGTTATAACACTTTTACTGATATGATGGTTTACGTTAGGTGTCTAAGTTACTCTAGGGATAGTTTAATGGTTACCACAAAAAGTGACTTGATCTTGTTTTTTAAAGTGTTACGTATACCTTTGTGTTTTCTGGGGTTTATCGGTTTCGTCAGAACTCTTTTTTCTTACCTCGGTCTCTTTAGTTCAAAGAACTGAAGTATAATATGATGTTTCGATGTCAGTAGTTCTGTCATACCATGACCCTCTTTTTGTCTTTATATCTGGTCATCTTGTTCTATCTTTCGGGTCTTTATTTGGGTACGTGGAAACCCATGGAATAAAAAACGTTTCCTCCGTTCTTATCTGTTACCCTGTTTCTGTCGGAGAAGCCCACGACCCTTTTGACCTGTCGATGTACATTTACTTACTTTAATCTTGATAGGATTGTGGTATGTGTTTCTATTTGAGTTTTACATAATTTCTGGATTTACATTCTGGTGTTTGATGTTTTGAGAATCTCCTTTTGTATCAGTATTGTGAGTTACTGTATTTAGTTTCGTTTTAGGAGAGACTGGGTGGAGATCTTATTACTTTTTTTTTTTTCTTCCTTCACCCTGGACTAATTTGAATTTTCGAAAACGTGTCGTTTCCTTTGATATTTGTTCTGTTTTTCTGTTGGGAGTCTTACCCTCTTATTATCGTTTACTTTGTTGACTGTTTCCTAATGAAAGGTTTTATATGTTCTTCGAGTATGTTGAGTTAAGGTCTTTTTGTTTGTTAGGTTAGTTTTTCACCATTTTCCTGGATTTGTCTGTCAAGAGGTTTCTTCTGTATGTCTACCGATTCTTTGTGTCCTTTTCTATAAGTTGTACCGAGTAATAATCTCTTTACATTTAGTTTTGATGTTACTCTATAGTGGAGTGTGGTCAGTTTTACCGGTAGTAGTTTTTCAGATGTTTGTTATTTACGATCTGTCCCATACCTCTTTTCCCAATGTGAGAACGTGACAACCACCCTTACACTTAACTATGTCGGTGATACCTTCTGTCATACCTCTAAGGAATTTTTTGATCCTTATTTTGGTGGTATACTGGGTCTTTAGGGTTAGGATCCGTGTATGGGACTCTTTTTGTTTTAACTTTTTCTGTGTACATAGGGTAACAAGTAACGTCGTGATAAATGTTATCGATCTCGTACCTTCGTCCTCTTCCACTACCGTGGGGTGAGGTCATGAGAAGGACCTTTTAGGGTGTCTGTCTCCTCGGACCATCCGACATCAGGTACCCCAGCGATTCTCAGTCCGTACTGACTCACTGAAGTGAAAGTGAAAAGTGAAAGTACGTAACCTCTTCCTTTACCGTTGGGTGAGGTCACAAGAACGGACCTCTTAGGGTCCCTGTCCCCTCGGACCACCCGACGACAGATACCCCAGAGTGTCTCAACCTGTACTGACTTCCCTGAATCGTCGTCGTCGTCGTCTCGTACCTTGGTTGGATATACAGGTAACTCTCTACTTACCAATTTCTTCCCCACNTTCTCAGTCCGTACTGACTCACTGAAGTGAAAGTGAAAAGTGAAAGTACGTAACCTCTTCCTTTACCGTTGGGTGAGGTCACAAGAACGGACCTCTTAGGGTCCCTGTCCCCTCGGACCACCCGACGACAGATACCCCAGAGTGTCTCAGCCTGTACTGACTTCCCTGAATCGTCGTCGTCGTCGTCTCGTACCTTGGTTGGATATGCAGGTAACTCTCTACTTACCAATTTCTTCCCCACCTTATATATACGTTACCTTATAATGAATCGGTATTTTTCCTTACTAAACTCAGTCAAGACTACTCCATCTATTTGGATCTTGGATGATATGTCTCATTGTACTCAGTCTTTCTCTTTCTATTTATGGCATAAGATTGTGTATATATGTCTTAGATCTTTTTACCATGACTTCTTAAATAGATGTTCCGTTGTTACCTCTTTGTCTGTCTCTTATCTGAATACCTGTACCCCTGTCCCCTCCTCTACCACTCTACATACCTATTTGATTGTACCTTTGAATGTAATGGTATACAATTTATCTATCGGTTACCTTTAAACGACATACCTAATCCATTGAGTTCGTCCCCGAAACATAGTTGGATCTCCCTACCCTACCTTCCCTCTATCCTCTCTCCAAGTTTTCCCTCCCCTATATACATATGGGTACCGACTAAGTACAACTCCAAACTGTCTTTTGTCGTTTTAAGACATTTCGTTAATAGGAAGTTATTTTTTATTTATTAAAAAATTTTTCAAATTTGTCATCTTTTTTTATACATATTCTTATAAGTATCGTCGTACCTTATTTACGTAGTCACTTGTTGATGTAAGTTGTGGTCCTCTACTTAAAGTACTATTTTTACGACTTTCCTCAATAGTCCGTGTTCTCTTATAACGACATACTAAATTAAGAAAATTTTCAAGTTTTTTACCACCACCCCCTATCCATGTCCTTCCCNCGACTAAGTACAACTCCAAACTGTCTTTTGTCGTTTTAAGACATTTCGTTAATAGGAAGTTATTTTTTATTTATTAAAAAATTTTTCAAATTTGTCATCTTTTTTTATACATATTCTTATAAGTATCGTCGTACCTTATTTACGTAGTCACTTGTTGATGTAAGTTGTGGTCCTCTACTTAAAGTACTATTTTTACGACTTTCCTCAATAGTCCGTGTTCTCTTATAACGACATACTAAATTAAGAAAATTTTCAAGTTTTTTACCACCACCCCCAATCCATGTCCTTCCCCCATACTACACGAAGACCCACGATCCCTATAAGACAAAGAATAGGATCCAAGAGCCTACATATAATAATTCTGAATTACGATACCAAAGACATCCAACCGTACGTATCTAGTAGTAAATTATTTTAAAATACAATTTTTCATTAACGTATTTTCACACTTCTGAGAAGATTCGAACTATTGTGTCCGTCATTTTTATTCCCGTTATAACAACTGATATTGAACTTATAAACTTTTTTAAGTATTATTTTGATTATTTTTACTAATTTTCTTTTAATTCTTTTATATAGTTTCAAACAATTTGGTTTATGTTTGTATCATATACGTTTTCCTAACCATAGCAGTTATATTTTATTATTGTTGATTTTGTATTAATGTGGTTTCCTTTTTAACCGTTTCTCATACTTATCTATCATTTATAATATATGTTTATAAGTTACTCATGTGTTACAAGTTTTACAAGTTTTTGTCTCTTTTTCTTTCCAATTTGTTTACTCTACCTTAAAAATGTCAAGTTTTAATATAGTTATTGGAGTCTATACGTCTACTGTAGTGGGAATACCGTCTTTCACTTCTCCTCGATTTTTCGGAGAACTACTTTCACTTTCTCCTCTCACTTTTTCAACCGAATTTCGAGTTGTAAGTCTTTTGCTTCTAGTACCGTAGACCAGGGTAGTGAAGTACCCTTTATCTACCCCTTTGTCATCTTTGTCACAGTCTAAAATAAAAAAACCCGAGGCTTTAGTGACGTCTACCACTGACGTCGGTACTTTAATTTTCTGCGAATGAGGAACCTTCTTTTCAATACTGGTTGGATCTATCATTTAAGTTTTCGTCTCTGTAATGAAACGGCTGATTCCAGGTAGATCGGTTCCGATACCAAAAAGGACACCAGTACATACCTACACTCTCAACCTGACACTTCTTCCGACTCACGGTTTCTTAACTACGAAAACTTGACACCACAACCTCTTCTGAGAACTCCCAGGGAACCTGACATTCCTCTAGGTTGGTCAGGTAAGACTTCCTCTAGTTGGGACCCTAAAGAAACCTCCCTTACTACGATTTCGACTTCGAGGTCATGAAACCGGCGGAGTACGCTTCTCGACTGACCAACCTTTTCTGAGACTACGACCCTCTCTAACCCCCGTCCTCCTCTTCCCCTGCTGTCTCCTACTCTACCGACCTACCGTAGTACCTGAGCTAGCTACACTCAGACTCACTTGAGGCCCTCTACCACTACCTGTCCCTCCGAACCGCACGACGCTAAGTACCCCAGCGTTTCTCAGCTTGTGCTGACTCGCTGACTTCACTTGACTTGGCTTGGCTTAATTTTTCATGTCAGTTTTCTTTCGATTTGACAATGTTTGAAAGAGCTTTTGATAAAAAATCAAATAGTTCGAAATTTTATGGGTGAACTTAAACGATTAAGATGATTATCCTATGTTGGAATTCCTTTTATACCCCCCAAATCGTCGTTCCCATGAGTAAAACAAGTATTCTTATTATAATCTTCGTAAGATTTATAGGTTACCCTCGATTAACAAAGGTATTTATGTCATGTATATTAATTATTTTATGACACGTAAACCGGTAAAATGAGATATCTTCTATAGGCTACTGTTTTTACAAGATATTCTTACTTCTAAGGAATTTTTTGACCTTTATCTTGACGGTATACTGGGTTTTTAGGGTGACGACCTGTATGTGTGGTTCCTTTGGTCTTAACTTTGACTGTGTACATGGGTTTACAAGTAACGTCGTGACAAATATTATCGGTCCTGTACCTTCGTTGGATCTGCAGGTAGTTGTCTACTTACCTATTCTTTCGACACCATGTATATGTGTTACCTCATAATGAGTCGGTAATTTTTCTTATGTCAACTTAGTCAAGATTACTCCACCTACTTTGACCTCGGATAATATGCCTCACTTCATTCGGTCTTTCTTTTTGTGGTTATGTTATATGATTGTGTATGTATACCTTAAATCTTTCTACCATTACTATTAGGACATACACTCTGTCGTTTTCTCTGTGTCTACATATCTTGTCAGAAAACCTGAGACACCCCCTTCCGCTCCCACCCTACTAAACCCTCTTACCGTAACTTTGTACATATTATAGTATACACTTTGTTTAGTGGTCAGGTCCAAGCTACGTACTATGTCCTACGAGTCCCGACCACGTGACCCTACTGGGTCTCCCTACCATGCCCCTCCCACCACCCTCCCCCCAAGTCCTACCCCTTGTGCACATATGGGCACCACCTAAGTGCAGCTACATACCGTTTTGGTTATGTTATAACATTTCATTAATTAGAAGTTAATTTTATTTAAATATAATTTTTTAATGTTAAATATGAATGTGAATTGTCTGATAATTGACACCAAATAAAATTTACTATCTGTAAACTAATTAAAAGAAGAAACACATGTAAAATTTATCAATAGTTATTTGGACACAATTACAATATTAAAAAAAATTCACCTATTTTATGTAAAATTTTACTTCGATATTATAATTCCCCATCGTGTTTTGTCTTCTTATTGGTCTCTATCATGCTTTAAAGTTCTATAAATACATAAACAATAAAAAGTTTAAACAATACATAAACAATAAAAAGTTTAAGTTTCGTACTCTTCATCCGATCCGGAACCTATTTTCTTTGGAATGAATGAGTTGGTGTTCCGACTACGTCTCAACTCGTTGCTTAACTCTTTAATTTATAAAATAAATAAATGAAATACTTCATCTTTTATCTTCAAATGTCTAAACTAAGAGACACCTTCTTTATTCAATAAAAATAAGATTTTCATATAGAAACTAGAATTTTGAACGATTGTTCTTTAACTTTCCACTTTATAAAAGAGGTAGACAAGGATCTGTATGTTTTCCCATTAAAACGTGTACTAGACTCGTCCCGGAAGAGAGAATGGTACGTTTTATTATAGGTGGAACACGATACGTGGACGAAATTTTCCACAAACCAGGACCTGAATAAGAAAAATAATACTTCATAGTCTTAATATCCGTCGTAAAGTATTGGTACACCATTACTTCTGTCTTAACGATGGGATTCCTCAAGTGTCTTTTCATAAACCACTTATTTTATGTAAGGTCCCATTATTTCTTGTATCTTCCTGACATTCTAGGACTTCGTCGTAGAATCATTAGACATTAATTCACGAAAGGTGTCTGAACATGGTTCTAAGTGTCTCAAAGTACTTGGATCTATGGTGATAAAATAGTGTTAGTTTAAGGGATAAGGAAAAAAAGGGTGACAAAAGAATATGAATGCAAACCAAAAGACTTTTAATTTTTTTTTTTTGATTCTATTAGTAAGAGTACCAAAACAAAAACAAACTAAATTAATAAAACAAACGAACATAATTAAATCCTTTCCGACGACAACGACGACGATTCAGTGAAGTCAGTACAGACTGAGACACTCTGGGGTATCTGCCGTCGGATGGTCCGAGGGGACAGGGACCCTAAGAAGTCCGTTCTTGTGACCTCACCCAACGGTAAAGGAAGAGGTTATGTACTTTCTCTTTTCACTTTCACTTCAGTAAGTCAACACAGACTGAGAATCGCTGGGGTACCTGACGTCGGATGGTCCGAGGAGGTAGGTACCCTAAAAGGTCCGTTCTCATGACCTCACCCAACGGTAACGGAAGAGGCAATCCTTTCCGATAGTGTAGAGTTTATTGGAGTCGTAGTTTGTCATACACACAATCAGCAAGTCAACACAGGTTGAAAACGCTGGGGTACGTGTCATCGGACGGTCCGAGTAGACAGGTTCCTTAAAAGGTACGTTCTTATCGGTTCACCCAAAGGTGAGGGAAGAGTCTCCTAGAAGGACTGGGTCCCTAGCTTGGACCCAGAGGACGTACCGTCCGTCTGAGAAATGACGACTCTGTGATCCCTTTGATGTCAGTGTCTTTTGATTGGTTTGACCAATATACCTAGTACGACAACAGATTGAATTACTTTGATACTCGGTACGACACATCCCGGTGGGTTCTGCCTTCCCAGTGCTACCTCTCAAGACTGTTTTGTACCGGGTGATCTCTTCCGTTTGGTGAAGTCATAAGAAAGGAACTCTTAGGGTACTTGTCATACTTTTCCGTTTTTCTCACCTGTGACTTTCTACTTGAGGAGTCCAACCATCCACGGGTTATACGATGACTTCTTCTTACCTCTTTATTAAGGTCTTTCTTACTTATCTCCCTCGGTTTCACTTTTGTTACGGGTCAATACCTACACTGACCACTACCTTCATTTCAGGCTACGACATTTCTTTTTATAACGTATTCTTGGACCTTACAATCCAGGTACTTAGTTCCATTTAACCTGCACCAGTTTGTCCTTTACCGTTCTTACTTGTAGTTGAAAAGTCCTTAGTCACTTGATTTTACCTTGTTTTACCCACTTAAATTGAGTATAGTGGTAATTTGGATGATCAATCCCGTTCTTAGGGAATCTTCTTTAACTCATTGGGAGTATCAGTTACTTTCTTAGGTTTTACGTCAAGAACGTACATTAGAGTTTTTACTGTCTTACTAGAGACAAGTAAAGGTTCCGTTTTGTAAGAATGTTCGGATACGGGGTTTGTGATTACGGTGTCTTCGACTACGACTTTCCAAGATACTACTGGATGTTTTGGAAGATCTTCATTGTGGTTTTTTTCTACAGGAAATGTAGTGTCCCCTGACCTTACGTTTTCATCCTTCAGTTCTCTATGGACCTCATTGTCCATTCGAACCTGAACCTCATGTTTTATTTCGTCCGTTTCCGATTCTCTCAAAACGGTTATCTTGTTGTTGTCTCAAAACGGTTAAAGTTGTTGTGTTCTCTTCTGAGATGTGTACCTGTTAGTGGTCTACCAGTTATGGTTTTAGTCTTACTAATATAAGAAACATCGGTTTCTACCTCTTCAACATCGATCAGTCGTTTTTCTTCTGACCCTCGACTGACACGGAGTCTAGCACTTGAGGAAAAACTGTTTAAGTCAAATCTAAAATTTTCTCATCCCTTTTGGCGATCTGGTAAGTATATACTGGATTTAGTTTAGGGAATACTAATATGTCATCTTCACTCTTTATCTAAGTTTTCTAATCTAGACTATCTGTTCACGGATTTCTTGATACCTATCTCCAAGTACTGTAACTTGTCCTCCGTCACTAGTTCTGGTAAGGGCTCTTTTTCTTTACGTTTTTTCCGTTTTACCAACAGACTCTTCCGGAATATTTTTATCAACTCTTTTCCTCTCTTTATTTTCCGTTTCCTCTTTTCCTTTCTATTTATGTAAACTTACGTCTTAAGGTTTCTTATCGTTCCTCTCTATTCTTTCGTAAGGAGTCACTAGTTACGTTTCTTTATGTCCTTTTGTTATCTTACCCTTTCTGATTTCTAGGGAAGTTCTTTTAATCTCTATGGTTCCCTTGTAAAGTACGTTTCTACCCGAGTTATTTTACCCGAGTTATTTTCTCTCTTTGTCATATCTAGATTGTCTTCGTCTACTATAATTCTTCTCCACCGTTCTTATGTATCTTGATATGTTTTTTCTAGAAGTACTGGGTCTATTGGTACTACCACACTAGTGAGTTAATCTCGGTCTGTAAGACCTTACACTTCAGTTCACCTGACATCTTTCGTAGTGATGTTTGTTTCGTTCATCTCCACTACCCTAAGGTCAACTTGATAAAGTTTAGGATTTACTATTACGACACTTTCACGACGTGAGTTATACGGTCGTTTAAAACTTTTGAGTCGTCACCGGTATCCTGACCTCTTCCAGTAAAAGTAAGATTAAGGTTTCTTTTTGTTTCGGTTTCTTACAAGTTTGATGACGTGTTAACGTGAGAAGAGTGTACGATCGTTTCATTACGAGTTTTAAGAGGTTCGATTCGAAGTTGTCACGTACTTGACTCTTCAAGGTCTACAAGTTCGACCTAAAGTTTTTCCGTCTCCTTGGTCTCGAGTTTAAAGTTGTAAGTGACCTAGTATCTTTTTCGTTCTCTCAAGGTCTTTATTTAGATGAAGACGAAATAACTGATACGGTTTAGGAAACTGACACACTTAGTGTTTGACACCTTTTAAGAATTTTACTACCCTTATGGTCTGGTGGAATGGATGGAGTTTGTTATACGGACACTAAGAAAGAGGTTCGAATATGATTTTCAATTATCAAAAGAAGTAAAATATTCACCGGACAATCCATTTTTTTCTTTGTCTTATCTTATCTTATCTGAAGAAAAAGTGTTCATTTTCAAAAGGTATCAACGGGGTGAAACAAATCGTCTATATGTTCTGGTTTACCATTCCTTAGGGAGTAAACGTGTCTTGAGTGTTATGACGTCGAAAGAGGTAGTGTCTGATACTGAGTGTTTTCTTGTTGTAATGAGTTCTGAACTTTATTTTCTAAATATAATCAGTTGACGACTTCGACTAGGTTTGAAAAAGAGTAAATCCAGTTAAAATTGGTGATGACTCCTAACATACTGAGTATTTGGACACTATCTACACGGTCAGTTGCAGTGTCGATTGAAGATATTGTCAATTTTTTCTAGGATAGACTTTCATCCATGTTAGTTCCAGAATGTGAGTAAGTGAAATTATTTCCTTAACTACAACACTTACTGTGTAGTAAACAATAGGAGAATCTTCTATGCGGTCAAAGATCTTAAAAATGATTCTCTTACAACCGGAGTAGATTCAATGTCTTCATCGTCCAGGTTCTTCTCCCACCAGACCCCTTATTTTGGGTCTAAGGACAAGTTGTTGAAATCATTCTTACCAGGAATTCTCAGAAGACACCCATGACCAACTTAACTAAGGACTCATGGACGTCGAATCCCTTAGACGGTGACCTTCACCGTAATGAAGTTTCAATCTACCTAGGACAGGACGTACGGGGTCTGGAGTAGATAGGTTTCAAGGTCTCTCTTACTACTCGTAGATATAGTGGTGATGTGGTTGAAGAGTTGTGGGTTTCAAACCTTCTGTGTTTTGGTGGGGTCTCGGTTTACGTCAGTGATCTTGTCGGAAGGGAGACTCGGGGTTGCGGGAAAACAGACCCCGACGTTTCAATTTACGGATGTTACCTCTCTGTTATTCTCCACCACGCCTGATTTTTTGTATAAGAGGTAGTTTTTCCTTCAAATTAAAAATTACGGGACGAGCGATTTGAGTAGTCTTTTACGGCTTAAGTCGCGTCAGCGAGTCAGCACAGGCTGAAAAACGTTGGGGTACTTAGCGTCGTGTGGTCCGGAGGGACAGGTAGTGGTTAAGGGTCTCAAATGAGTTTAAGTAGAGGTAGCTCAACCACTACAGTAGGTCGGAGACAGTAGGGGAAGAGGACGGGGGTTAGGGAGGGTCATAGTCCCAGAAAAGGTTACTCAGTCGAGAAGTGTACTCCACCGTTTTCATAGTCTCAAAGTCGAAATCGTAGTCAGGAAGGTTTCTTGTGGGTCCTGACTAGAGGAAATCTTACCTGACCAACCTAGAGGAACGTCAGGTTCCCTGAGTTCTCAGAAGAGGTTGTGACATCAAGTTTTCGTAGTTAAGAAGTCGTGAGTAGAGAAAGAAGTATCAGGTTGAGAGTGTAGGTATGTACTGGTCACCTTTTTTATCAGAACTAATCTGCCTTAGCTAGTCTTATCAGTATACTGTCTGTTAATTTTATAAATTCAAAATTGGACCGATCTTCCTTAGTGTCATTCTTCGACCATAGACAAAAGTTTAAGACCTTCTACTAGTGTACTTCTTAACTACGAAAATTTGACACCACAACCTCTTCTAAGAACTCTCAGGGAACCTGATGTTCCTCTAGGTTGATCAGGTAGGATTTCCTTTAGTCAGGACTCACAAGTAACCTTCCTTACTACAACTCCGAATTTGACGGTTATGAAACCGGTGGACTATACTTCTTGACTGAGTAAACTTTTCTGGGACTACGACCTTTTCTAACTTCCACCCTCCTCTTCCCCTACTGTCTCTACTTTACCAACCTTCTGTAGTGACTGAGTTACCTGTACCCAAACTTATTTGAACCCCTCAAACACTACCTGTCCTCCGGACCGTACGACGTCAGGTACCCCAACGTTTCTTAGTGACTGACTGTGCTGACTCGTTGACTTGAATTGACTTACCGTCTATGGTTATGTTGTAATAGTTCGTTAATAGGAGACTAATTTTTATTTAATTTATTAGAGAGAGACATAAATCTATTTGTGTGTTACTTTTTGTTATTTTAAGAAGGTAAACGTTGTTGTACCCACTTAGACCCATTATGATACGAATCATTTTATTAAGTCTGTCTCTTTCTGTTTATGAGATATAATAGTTGTTATGCATCTTAGATTTTTCCTTTTGTTACTTACATATATTGTTTTGTCTTTGTCTGAGTGTCCATATCTTTTGTTTTATCACCAATAGTCACCCTTCACCCTTCCCTCCTCCTCGTTCTGATCATATACCCTAAGTCAAGTCAGGCTGAGAAACCCTGGGGTACTTGGCGTCGTACGGTCCGGAGGGACAGGTAGTGGTTGAGGATCTCAAATGGGTTTGAGTACAGGTAACTCAACCACTACGGTAGATTGGTAGAGTAGGACAGCAGGGGAAAAGGAGGACGGAAGTTAGAAAGGGTTGTAGTCCCAGAAAAGTTTACTCAGTCGAGAAGCGTGGTCCACCGGTTTTATAACCTCAAAGTCGTAGTTGTAGTCAGGAAGGTTACTTGTGAATCCTGACTAAAGGATCCTGACAAACCTATCCCTGTGTTTGATTGTACGATTTAATTATTTGTTGTCCCTATATGACGTCTCGTGTTTATATGTATCTATAATACATCATTATTGGGACTTTGATCATATTGGATATTTTTACAAATTAATAATACAGTATGTAGACTGTGATTATATTATAACATTTAGTTGATATGAATTTAATTTTTTCTTTCTTTCAATTTAGTCATACTTTGTACCTACTTTCAAAGATTATCAGTTGTAAGTAATTCTCATATAAAATATAGTCCGTAGTATTATTTATTAAATGTTTGTATTTATCTTACTGTAGTTCTTTACATCGACTTAGTGTAAAAGACAGAAGCCACATAATGGTAACGAGATTATAGAGTATAAAATTAAGACTTATATTGAAACTATAAATTCAGAAAGTATGACCATTCGGATTCTTAAGGAAGAGAAAATACTAGGTAACGGAGTGTTCCATAAAATGAAAAAATCCGGTTTACTGAATGAAATGACGCAGATTACAGGAGATGAAATCGTTCTGGAACCTCGTCCAGGTCGTAGAATTCTTAGAACGGATTCCAGTCAACGTACCAGACTTTCACTACCTATGACCTAAGTCAGTGTCTTCTGGAATTAGATCCGAGGTCGAAAATTAGTGATACGACATGACGAAGGACGACCCACTCTAACGGTGAGAAGTAGAAGTTAAAGACCAGCAAAAGTGTCGTCGAAAGGAAAAAGACTTACTATTTGTGAAAATCAAAAGATTCTGTCTAAGAATCTCAAAAAGTGTGGGCATACTTTATACTGATATTGTGAGACTTTGACTAAAACACACTTCAACTATCTATGGTGGGTCCAACGAATTCACATACGTTAGTCTTCTTGTGTACGTATGTACCAGAACTTACTGACTGTACGGTACCTTTTTAATTGTTCATCCAGTTTCGAGGGTCTTTTCCTGACACACCTTTCGTATACCATATTATATACTTAAAAGGTTCTCCTCCTTGTCACTAAGTAGAGAAGGGAGTGTGACTCACTGTGAGGAGAGAACAAAAACTGAGGGAACTCGGTACTTCGTTACCCATAAAGATTAAGTCAATTTCCTGACCGAAGTCTTAAAACTCTGGAAAAAAAGATCACTGTTATTACAACACTTAACATGACAATGATCACATTAAAGTAGATCCGTATGTTCAAGTGTGGAAACAGTTATAAAGTTCATTTGTTTTTTATATGTCTGTACACTGGTCACTTTTAAAAAAGAAATTTCACAGGACATGAAAAGACGTCAAAATCATGAGACGTCAAGAAATTTATATCTTCGATACTTTCAATTAGAACGTATAGAGAAGGTGTAGATAGTATTAGTTATGTTGAGTTTAACCATCACCAGTAAACCCCTTTCCTTCGACGACTATTCTTATTTCTTGTACTCAATCTACCGAGTATTTTTGACTTTAGTGTAACTTCCTTTACTGTAATATCAAGGTAACCTGTCTCTAACCAATACGAGTCCGTACATTTACACGAACGAATAAAATTTTTATTTATACGAAAATTGAAATGTTTGGAGGATGACAAAGGTTGTATTAAAAACGATCACATATCTTTTATCCACAACTAAAAAAAAAGAAAGATGTTTACCTAGGAATTTTACCATCCCTCCTAGTGTCTCAATGTGTAAGTTTATTATAATTAAAATTTCATCTACATGATGTATGACTCTCCTTTTAACCCTTTACCGATGAATTTACAATCGTTAAATCCTGACTCTTCCTTATATGTGACTAACCCTTCCGTCTACGACCTTATTATAGCTCTATATTTATCTCGTCTAGTTTGACTCTATTGTCCCTTCCGTCGGTGCACTTATTAGTGGTGTATTTGTCATATTTATTGTGGTTACTAAACTCCCGGTTTTCGTGTGTGAATTAATATAACTAAGAATTCTTTATCCAGTCGATATTCTTTTCCGTTTTTACTAACTTACTCGTTTGGGGTGAGTGATAGATTTGTTTACAAACGAAGAGACGTTTTACTTCCCAACCCACTTTACTAGAACTTCTAGTCTCCAAGTCTTTTGAAAGGACTAAGATGCTAACGAATTCTTAACGAGTCATTTAACTCCTCGTTATGACTAAGACAGTCTTCAATTCCTGACCAATGTACGATCGGAGTGAGAGTAAACATTTTTTTTCTTTTAACTAAACTCTTTAAGACGTAGTTTTATAATGACTTAGGTCAGTTATTTTTATATCTATATTCATACAAAACTCAAATGTTTCTCATAAACTTACAATATTCCGATTCAATCTCCATAATTTTATTTAAAGGAATTCACCGATCGTTTAATAAAAATTTTTCTTTAGTTAAATTATTATTATTATTATCTTGGGTACTTCGTCGGATTTATACATTAAAATATAATGTACGTTTTATTAAATGTAATGAATAGACCTACTATTGTAATTCTTTTAGGGAGGTAAGAGGAAATGTATAAATAACACGTATCAAAGGATTTTTTTAGAAGAAATACGATAATCGACCTGATACTTGATAATACATACTCGACACATAAAAACGTAAATAATAAACGAAAATTAACTCTCCTAATTGTTTATTATTTCTTTCCTTAACAAATATGTAAACCCCCGTTTCAAAGAATTTAGGAATTTTTATAAAACAAAGAGAAAATTTTCGATATCATAATCAAACTATATTTTAGAAACCTCTAATAATTTTTAAAATCCTAAGTACATTGGTAATTATTTTGGAGTAGTAGAGACAACATTTCGGATGGAGAGGTGTTTGAGGGAGTCAATCTAAATATCAGTATTGGAATACAAGGACATATACCAAGTTATACATACCTTGAGTAAGTAAAAACTGAGTAACCTGAATTGACACGATCCGTATGTACACACAAATTATATACAAACTTGTTATTTGGTGATTACACTCCTCTCTTATACTCATGACGTTCATGATTACGTCATACATATAGTTATGTTATATTTTCTTTATAATTTCTTTAACTGGTTTACGTGTTGTGAATAAAAGGAAAAGGGTCCGTTGATGTTCTTAGTACCCCTAGTCTGACACAGGGAAAGGGACACTAAGAGAATTATGTTGGATATTTCGGAGAGAATAAACGATTTCGGTAAAGATTTAATCAGAATACTTAATAAAAAATATTAATCCTCTCGGACACCTTATCTTCAAACATAGAGATTCCGATTAACCTTTAATATATTTTTAGTATTGAAAAGTCTTGATCAAAGTTATAAATCATTACCTAAATTAAAGGACTGTTTAAATTTTTGACTTTCTTAAGTTTCGTCTACATCTTTCTTTTATAACGTCTGTTAACATACAGTTCCTTTTGCATTTATACATTTATCTCATAATTTCAATCATTCAAAGAAAAAGTTTTTAGATTGAACTCTTTAGTGACACCTTTAAAATTAACATCTTTTACACTGATTCGGTCATCTCCAGACTATATCTTTGTTACGAGTGTATGCGCTCATACGTACGTTTTGACTATGTGCGGGTGTTTCCGCATATGTTTCCGTCCTAGACTTCTTTTCGATTGGTCGAGGGATTAGATCTCCGTTTCGTCCCCTCTTTTGTTCCACTGGACTGTGACAGTTTATTTCGTTATACAGTGACTGTTTTTACAAATGTGACTGAGGTACATTTATATCGGATTTGTTACACAGAATACCAGTTTACTTTACTGGGTCGACATCTAATAAGACAAAACCCACAAGTCTTACCTCTCAGCCAGTTTTGTATTTGTGTGTGTGAGTGTTTGTGTGTGTGCCAGTTTTTTCAAAGTGACTTTTGACAATGTTGAGGACTTGTATGGGACCCTTTGCTAGTTCATTTCGTAAAATTTTCACACAGATTTTAAGAATTCAATCACCCTTATTGATGGGATGTTTGAGTTCGTTAACGATATCAACTTAGGAGTCGAGAATCAACCCACGGACAGTGTATCATGTACGAGTTATTTTTTAAGGAAGTGATTACATTAAAATAACTGGACGTCTTAGTTCCTTATTA
Organism: Capra ibex; assembly: GCA_006410555.1. NCBI lineage: Eukaryota > Metazoa > Chordata > Mammalia > Artiodactyla > Bovidae > Capra > Capra ibex. The sequence continues at coordinate 34,516,835 of SJYO01026388.1, forward strand.
GAAACTAGTCTATTAAGACATCCCGTTTAAAATAGTCGTCTTTCCGTTTGACGTTTCTATAAATTCTCACTCTGTTTAATATGATCTTTAGTATGTACAAGTTTCTTCAAGTATCGTCATAGTAAAAATTATTCCTTTATTTGACTTTTGTTAGATTTACATGTAGTGGTCGTCTCAGCAAGATATATCATGACATTTGGTGGTTACCTTATCACACGTTAGTAATTGTAAGAACCCATCTGCATATAAATAATTGTACCCTTTTGTAAGTCCTATGTAACGATTACCTTATCGTTCATGTTTTAGTCGTTCGAAAATTCTTCGTTATAATACATTATCAAGTTTTATTGTAGAGATCACAGTCGGACGAACCTAAGTATCGAGTCAAATCGGGTGACCTTTTTTACAATAGAATAACCGAAATAGTTCATGTATCCTGACGTCTCTTTTAATTCACTTTCCTATATATTTTTGAGAATGTTGTTACTAAGAGTTATTTTGAATCGATACGATAGTTATTTACAATTCACAATCAGTGAAATCAGTACAGGTTGAGAAACGCGGGGTTATTTGATATCGGGTGGTCCGAGGAGATATTTACCTGTTGTTACTAAGAGTTATTTTGAATCGATACGATAGTTATTCACAATTCACAATCAGTGAAATCAGTACAGGTTGAGAAACACGGGGTTATTTGATATCGGGTGGTCCGAGGAGATATTTACCTTAAGTGGTCCGTTCTTATGATCTCATCGAACGTTCAGGTAAGCGGTCCCCTAGAAGGACTGGGTCCCTAGGTTGGGCCAGAGGACGTCGAGGACTTAACCCGTCCACCCAAGAAATAGTGATCACGGTGGACTCTTGGGTAGATCTAAATACAGATTTATAAATAGATGTCTAGGGATAAATAAAGGTTCCGTTTGGTAAGTTGCAGTGTTATTAGGTTCAGATTCGGGGTTGGTGATTACGGTTTCTTCGACTTCAACTTACCAAGATACTTCTGCATGTTCTGGAAGATCTTAATTGTGGTTTTTATCTACAGGAAAGTAATATCCCCCGATCTTAAGTTTTCATCCTTCAATTCCCTATGGACCTTATTGTCCGTTCAAACCAAAACCCCATGTTTTACTTAGTCCCGTTTCCGATTGTCTCAAAACGATTCTCTTGCGTGACCAGTATCGTCTGTGGGAGAAGGTTGTTCTCTACTGAGATGTGTACCTGTTGGTGGTCTACCAGTTATGACTTTAGTCTTACTGATATAAGAAACGTCAACTTCTACCTTTTCGAGATGTGTCAGTCGTTTTTGTTCTAGCCCTCGACTGACACCGAGTTTAGTAGTTGAGAAATGATGTTTTAAATCTAAATTTGACTTCTTTCCTTTTGGTGATCTAGTAAGTTCATACTGTATTTAGTTTAGGGAATACTAATATTTGACCTTCACGGTTTATCTCAGTTCCCTAATCTAGACCATCTGCCTCACGGAGTTCTTGATACCTGTCTCAAAGTATTGTAACATATCCTCTGCCACTCGTTTTGATAACTCTACTTTTTCTTTACGTTTTTCCGTTTTACCAACAGACTCCTCCGGAATGTTTGTCGACTCTTTTCTTCTTTTCGTTTTACATTTCCTCTTTTCCTTTCTATATGGGTAAACTTACTCTCAAGGTTTCTTATCGTTTCTCTCTNGTCTCAAAGTATTGTAACATATCCTCTGCCACTCGTTTTGATAACTCTACTTTTTCTTTACGTTTTTCCGTTTTACCAACAGACTCCTCCGGAATGTTTGTCGACTCTTTTCTTCTTTTCGTTTTACATTTCCTCTTTTCCTTTCTATATGGGTAAACTTATTCTCAAGGTTTCTTATCGTTTCTCTCTATTCTTTCGGAAGAAGTCGTTAGTTACGTTTCTTTATCTCCTTTTATTATCTTACCCTTTTTGATCTCTACAGAAATTCTTTTAATCTCTATGCTCCCTTGTAAAGTAGTTTTCTACCCGTTCCATACCTGGATTGTCTTCGTCTGTTATAGTTCTTCCCCACCGTTCTTATGTGTCTTCTTGATGTTTTTTCTTTTTTCTTTTTTCTTTTTTTTGGGATTACTGGGTTTATCGGTGCTACCACACTAGTGAGTTGGTCTCGGTCTGTAAGACCTCGTACTTCAGTTTACCCGAAATCCTTCGTAGTGATGTTTGTTTCGTTCACCTCCACTACCCTAAGGTCAACTCGATAACGTTTAGCATTTTCTACTACGACACTTTCACGGTGTGAGTTATACAGTCGTTTAAACCTTTTGAGTCATTACCGGTGTCCTGACTAATTCGACAAAAGTAAGGTTAGGGTTTCTTTCCTTTACGGTTTCTTACAAGTTTGATTGTGTGTTAACATGAGTAGAGTGTACGATCGTTTCATTACGAGTTTTAAGAGGTTCGGTCCGAAGTTGTCATACCCTTGACTCTTGAAAGTCTACAAGTTCTACCTAAATCTTTTCCGTCTCCTTGGTCTCTAGTTTGACGGTTGTAGACAACCTAGTAGTTTTTTCGTTCTCTCAAGGTTCTTTTGTAGATGAAATAACTGATACGGTTTCGGAAAGGGAGGATTCTTTGCACATACGTCCAGTTCTTTGATGTCTATCTTGGCCTATACCTTGTTGTCTGACCAAAGTTTAATCCTTTTTTCATGGAGTTCCGACATATAACAGTGGGACGAATAAATTGCATATACGTCTCATGTAGTACACTTTACGACCCGACCTACTTCGTGTTCAGCCTTAGTTCTAACGACCCTCTTTATAGTTATTGGAGTCTATACGTCTACTATGGTGAAAATACTGTCTTTCGTTTCTCCTCGATTTCTCGGAGAACTACTTTCACTTTCTCCCCTTACTTTTTCGACTGAATTTTGAGTTGTAAGTTTTTGGTTTCTAGTACCGTAGGCCAGGGTAACGACGACGACGACGACGACGACGACGACGACGACGGTTCAGCGAAGTCAGCACAGGCTGAGACACGTTGGGGTATCTACCGTCGGTTAGTCCGAGGGGACAGGGACCCTAAGAGTTCCGTTCTTGTGACCTCACCCAACGGTAAAGGAAGAGGTCACGTACTTTCACTTTTTACTTTCACTTCAGTGAGTCAACACGGACTGAGAATCCCTGAGGTACCTGACGTCGGATGGTCCGAGGAGACAGGTGCCCTAAAAGGTCCGTTCTCATGACCTCACCCTACGGTAACGGAAGAGGTAGGCCAGGGTAATGAAGTACCTTTTATCTACCCCTTTGCTACCGTTGTCACTGTCTGAAATAAAAGAACCCGAGGTTTTAGTGACACCTACCACTGACGTCGGTTCTTTAATATTCCGTGAACTAAGAACCCATTTTTCGGTACTAGTTGGATCTGTCTTATAATTTTTCGTCTCTATCCTGACTACGACTTCGACTTCGAGATTATGAGACCGGTGGGCTACGCTTCTTGACGAGTGACCTATTCTGGGACTACGACCTTTTGTGACTTCCGTCCTCCTCTTCCCTTTCTGTCTCCTACTGTACCAACCTACTGTGGTGACTGAACTACCTGTACTTAAACTCGTTCAAGGTCCTCAACCACTCTTTGTCCCTTCGGACCACACGACGTCAGGTACTCCAACGTTTCTCAGTCTGTACTGACTTACTGACTTGACTTGACTTGTCTATTTATTTCTATTTTTATGTATCTATATTCGGACCTTCCTGTATATGGTTTTATAAGTACCTCTTATAGATACTTATTATCCTTATATCTATTACTAGTAAAGGATCTGAAGAACTTTATTTTTCTTAAAAATATATAGACTCTATGGAAATATCTTCTTTAATAAAAACTCCTACCTCATTAAATCCTGTATTCTAATATGTTAAAACCTAAGAATCCTGACCTACCTTGGGTTCGATTTCCCTCTTGTAAAGGTTAGTATCCTTTAATAGGTTTATATTTAAATCGTTTGAATCGGGAAGTGATATCTCTACTTGGTAAAATAGAGATGGCTTGTTACTGGAACTTTTGATTCGGACTTTTACGGGACAAAAATCTTTCTACTAAGACTAGTCCGTGACCTTTACGACGTAGGTGACGTGGACGGTCTGAAGGGATCACCGAGTCACATTTCTTAAAGAGACCGTTACGTCCTCTGTACCCAAATTACGGACCCAGACCTTCTAGGGGACCTCTTCCTTTACCGTTGGGTGAAGACGTAAGAACGGGCCTTTTAAGGTACCTGTCTCTTCAGACCACCCGATGTCAAGTCTCCCAGTGTTCTCAGTCTGTGTTAAATCGTTGATTTGGTGGTGGTGGTGGACGTAGGGAGTCTTGTCGTGAAAGGTTATACAAAAACTCATCACTGAGTCAACTTTAAAAGAGGGGTCGGAGCTTACACGATTCGTTTAAGTTTTAGTTTTAACAAGGAAAAATTGACTCTCCTGTTGACATTTGATTTACCCTTTTTTATATAAATTTTTAGTCACTTTTTGTTTATGTTCTTTTCATTGAAATTTTTTCAGAAGATCAACATCGGTTCTATTACCCTTTCTATTGACTATTAAGAGGACTCTGACCGATAGTGTTGCATCACTTCCAAACATTCCACAGTTTTCTTACCCGTCTCCGAGAGTACATTCCATTCGAGAAATAGACGGTGACTTAGATCTCAAAAGAAACTGACAAGTAAAATCCTCTTCCTATTACTCTCATTATAAGTAAAATTATTAAAAATAGGGTACCGAGAACCGAAGAATCAGGTTTTAATTGGTTCCTGTATACCTTCACTACACCTGACGTGGGACTTCCTGGAGACGGTTCTTATAGAACTCCAATAGGGCTATAATAACCAATGAAATTCCATCGTGAAAGGACGTCCGAGATCTTACGAATTTGACGATACATTCAACGATATTTCCAATTGAATTAACTAAGGCTCTTTCTGTTTATGAAGGGATCGGCCCGTCGTCGGTACACTCTTATTATGTTTCGTTTGAGAGAAAGATAGAGACCATTCAATTTCTTACTGTCCAAAGTCGTTGTAAAAGTTTGTAATAGTAGACGTATTTTCGGTGTCTAGTCTTCTCACTGAAGATCATGAAATGTTAAGTTTTTAGTTGAGAGTAAGTGACAAGGTAAATAGTATTGTCTACAAGACTAGTCGTAAGGGTCCAGTGGTACATGTCACATGTACAAATATATTAATGTTCTCTTTTCTCCAATTTTGCAACACGGAGTAAGTTATGACAGTTTTACTTGGTTATGTTGTTAAGTGTGTCCCCTTGTCGTTCGCTCATTTACGTTCGTGATATTTATATGTATTCGGTGTTGGATTTGCCAAAGGGTCGGGTTGTAGGTTTTTACCTAAGGAGGGGTATCCGTGTATTCTTGGTTATATATAGGGATTGACGGACCATACTGGATCAACTTCCATCAGATCTCCGTCTTTACCATAAAGGTGATACAAACATCCTACGATACTTATACATAAATCGAAAACAGTTTCCTGTTCTCTATAGGGTTTCAGGATTAGACTCATTTTCACGGTAAACAAAAAGAAGAGTGTATGGACAAAGACTACGTATTTTCACACCGTATTTCATGTGAAATCTCCTTTCTCTCTTCCAATAAATACCTGTCTGAGTGTCTTACTTCTATGTTTCTTTTACCATGTTTACCTTTGTTTTTACACGGACGTGCGATTCAGCGAAGTCAGTACAGGTTGAGAAATCCTGGGGGACGTGACATCGGGCGGTCCGAGGAGACAGGTACCCCTAAGAGGTCCGTTCTTGTGACCTCACCCGACGGTACGGGAGGAGGTCCCTTAGAAGGACTGGTTCCCTAGTCGTACACAGAGAATGTAGAGAAGTAACCATCCACCCAAGAAATGGTGATCGTGGTGGACCCTTCGGGTATTTGTTTCTATGGGAAGGAGACTTCGTTCCTTTCTAAAAGAACCCGACAATGAAATGTGACGGACGTAGATTTACGTGGATGTAAAAGAGACCACAGACAACAAATTTAAAGTAATAAATACACGTCATGTTTATATCCTTTGGATTAATATGATATAGTGCGAAGACACTTAACTGTCTTTTTGAATTTTTCGTAGTATCAATATCATTCACGGTTCGGCCCGTCACCGAGTTAGACTCTAAGATCAATATCTGAACCGTTAATATACAAGAGACGGAGTTAAATGGTCCAACACTTAACTCCTGGAAGGTCCTGGACTCACTACAGTTCCGACTACGACAAGAAAAATAGAGGAATTAGGGTTACGGGTCGTATCACGAGTCAAGTCTTGTTTATGAGTAACTGATAAACACCTCTACTTACTCACTTAGTACACTACTTAGTCACTTATTATTTTCATGGGTACTTTAGGAACGGTGGATTTAATGAGTACTGTTGTACACTAATTAAACGTACTGTTTGTTTTGAAATGTTTAGGACCAAGACTCCACTTGCACGTAAAAGACTTTACCATAGATCTTTCATTATAATGTTGGAGTGTAGGATTTAGGGGACGGTCAAAGGAGACTTAGTACATGGGCAGACCTCCTTCGTTTCAATTATATTACTGAATCGACTCAGTAGGTGACTCTCGGGCCATTATGTCCATTTCAATCTCTGGAGTAGGTACTAGTTTAAAGGTGACCACCACTGAATTAATTGGTAACTGGAACATGACTTGTCGTCTTTAGTATTGACACCTAAAGACAGTCGGACGACGGAAAGGACAAGTACGGTGTAGGTGATCTTTTAATAATAGAAGGGGTTCTTATTCTTCTCTCGAGATGAAATATCTTTCTCCATTACATAAACTTTATTGGGTTAGTAATATAAAGATAGGATACTTTAATAATACGACTACTCGACGAGATTTTTTAGTAAAAGATACTGAAAACAAGTTCGAACCTTCTTTTCCAATCCTTCTTTATTGAGACTAAAGTTGAATATGGTTCCATTAATACCCTCCATAGATCAGTAGGACATCAATCTCCTGTGGATTTATAGACGTATTTGTCACTTTTATACTCAATTTTGTGAAAAATTACAAAATGGGTTACAGATCGTTAAATTCTTGTGATATGTTCGATAAAAAAAAGAAAATCTTAGAAGGGGTCATACCTATCGATAACCTTCCTTTTACTTTCTCTCTTCTCTCCCTCCCTCTCTCCCTTCTTTTCCTTCCCTTTTATTATGTTCTTGATTACTGAGGTGTCGTGAACTATTTCCCATGTGGTAAGATTATTAGTTCGTATCCAAATGATACTCACTCATTTCATAATTATGGTAAGGTCAAAAGTTTACTTTTTAATCTCAGAGTAAGTCTCTTTAATTCACTGAACGAGTTCTAGTGTGTCATCTTTCCATTACCTCAATCCTGAGTATAAGTCCAGAAGACATATTTTTGTAGTTTGGAAAGGTAACATAAAGTCGGTGTTGTATACGTAAAATGAGTCTCTCTTACGTTCTATCCTTAAGTAAGTTTTTACATTTACCACTGTGGAATAGAGACTGTCTTACCATGTGTCGGTCTTCCCTCTCTATATTTAGTTATCCTAACAAAGTAGGTCATTAATATGTTCTAAGGTTTCTAGTAATTGTTACCACTTGAGGAGAGGAAAATGATGTATAATAACAAGAAAAGTAAAGAAGTTTAAACATCCGGATGGAATTTATAGTACCTCTTCCGTTACCGTTCCGTGAGATCATGAGAACGGACCTTTCAGGGTACCTACCTCCTCGGACCATCCGACGTCAGGTGCCCCAGCGATCCTCAACCTGTGTTGACTCGCTGAAGTGAAAGTGAAAAGTGAAAGTACGTGACCTCTTCCTTTACCGTTGGCCGAGGTCACAAGAACGGACCTCTTAGGGTCCCTGCCCCCTCGGACCACCCGACGGTAGATACCCCAGCGTGTGTCAACCTGTGCTGACTCCGCTGAATCGTCGTCGTCGTCGTCGTCGAATTTATAATTCCAAGTTCGATGGGTAACAAAACTTTTGAATCATACGAATTAATGTACAATTTAACGAAGTCAACACAGGTTGAGAAACGCTGGGACTCAAACTCAAACTCATTCGAGACCCTCGACCACTACCTGTCCCTTCGGACCTCACGACGTCAGATACCCCAGCGTTTCTCAGTCTGCCCTGACTCGCTGACTTGACTTGACTTGACTTGACTTGACTTAACTTGAAACGTTGGGATACCTGGTATCGGGTGGTCCAAGGAGACAGGTACCCTAAGAGGACCGTTCTTAGTACCTCAACCAACAACACGCGAGGAGGTCCCCTAGAAGGGTTGGGTCACTAGTTTAGATGTAGAGATTTTAGATAACGTGACCGTCTGTCCGAGAAATGGTGATCGTGGTGGACCCTTTAGGCACGTATTAATATAGTTATGGATTTTTTCCTTCGATAAGTTTTAATAAAAATTTACAGTATATAATAGTATTCCTTTAATTTGATATTATATCACAATTCTCGTCCTTTTTACAAGTAATAGTTTATCCAGTAATGTATAAATTTATTTAATAACCGAAAAATTTGATAGTAATACACCGATTAATTCGTTAAAAGAATAGAAGATTGTCGGGAAGTCTACCGTATCAAATAGTAGGAGGACAGACTTTGAAGGGAAACCGGTAACTGATTTTACTTATTTTACTCACAATCTTTTAAACCTTTTAGAGATAAGAAGAATTTCCGTTATAAATGTAGACAATTTGGAATTGTTGTGAATTTTAGACACAGGACATAGTTAATATGTAACAGAACGGAACAAGAAATAAAGACGGTATTGAAACACAATAATTTGATTCAATGGTACCTATTACCCTTGGGTGACATATGGTCTCCCTTGAGATGAGTTACGAGACAACACTGGATTTGTCCTTCTCATAGTTTTCACTCCCACACATATATGTATCTCGACTAAGTGAAACGACATGTCATCTTTAATTGTGTTATAACATTTCCTTGATATGAGATTATTTTGAAAAAATTTCTATTTTTCGTTGACATGAATGTAATTTTTTTTTTATTTGATCCGAGTTCTTTGTAACACCGAGATCCTTTCGTTGACCCTCTACAGAAATGACAGTCAATGGTTATGTAGGCAGCCTAAAATGACGCAATAGGTGTACGTAGACCACAGTATAATATTAATGTGTAATGTACATTGTAACAAAAGTGAAACTTTGTGTATAAAATTAAAATACTTGTCCCTCTAAGATTCTGGTCAAAAGTTTACCATCGTTAATTGGAAAATTACTCTTCGTCCCCGAAGTTCCCAAATATTTAAAAGAATCCTATTAAACATTGATTGGAAAAGATGATTGTTTCTATGTAGGAACTTTCCTAAAGTTAAGATTAAAATCATGTTACGATGATATAGAAAAGTCCTGTAAATCAATATCTGTTTAAACATATGAAATGTATTCACGATTTTTGATCAATAATATGGAATACAAATGTAAAATATGTTGTATCGTAGGGGTCTGTTGATATTAGGTGAGACTTCTCTTCGATGTTAATATTTTGAAGTTTTTTACGTACGTGTGTCAAAAAAAAGAATAAGAACCGTTAATATTTTCATTAATACTTGTTCTACCGACCAGTCTACACACTTTAAGGACCAACAATTTCGGGGTCGAGTATCGGAGACGAAATTACTTTATGCAGTATGTTACGTGTCAAGAGATTATAGTAAATTGGATATTTAACACGAAGACTGGGAAAGTAGTGAGTTTATCTCTTATGTTTCTTATCTTAAGTAATATTTAAGTACCTCGAAGATTTTGTACTTCTCTATGACCGATATTAAGTAAGTACTCAATAAAAGTCAAATACTTCCTTCCAGAACGGTTTTCTCTCATTTTCGTTTCGTGTAATTTTATATTTTAATATACGTCTAAAACGACTCGTACCAGAAATTCAAAGAGGTGTTTATCAAGGTCGGAATAAGGGTGAGTTGGGAGGTTTAATTTGGTGAGAAAGGATAGTATACGTGTGACCATAGGGTTAGTTTTTAAGACGAACGGTTTTAATACAAATACGATAAAAAGGTAGGGTGCTGTCAGATGGTCTAGGACAGAATAGATGTTTGAATACAAAGATTGGAAAAAGGAGTCTAGAAATTATTTTATAGGTGAAACGAAGATTCCATCGACACTAGTTCGGTCAATTTAGTTGATGAGTCAGATGAAACCGAACTACACTTGTAAAACCTTAAACACTTTAAGACGAGATAAGTCAACCGTTACTACTCGATATACAACTTATAGACGTGAGAATACAAGTGTAGGTAATAAAAAGTCAATTCACCGTTGTAGTAACTCTAACCCCCTAACACAATAACTAAACTAAAAACAATCGTGTTTCCTTCAATTATATAACTTTATTACGAGATCTGTAGATAATACGTTTACTTATGTTGTCATCTTATATAAGTTGTTCTTCCTCTAACTCGTAAAACGTATCCTTTATGTTGCTACCGGTAGAATAAGACCTTCTATTAAAGGAAACTCACCTCTGAATTGGTTACACTACACTTAGTGAATTTTTAAGTTTAATCACTATTTAAGTGTAATGACAACCTGTAAGCGAAACCCTCTGTACACTTTCGTCCTAACAAGAAAGATATGACTAAGATATATGTCCATTTGTGATGACCAAATGGAAAAAAACAAAAAAGATATCAATGTATTGTAATTATTCCTTCTCATGTCTTTGTTATCATAAGTCTCAACGAAATGAGGTTAAGATAGTGTCTCTGGGTTTTGAAAGGCATTTATTAGATTGATTATCCGGGGTTTATAAGTACAATTTTACATCTCTGTGATGACATAATAGAGATTCGATGGGAGGTAGAGATTTTTTCGGATAGTAAGTAACTAAGAGGGGGAGACTCTTAGTCGTATTAAGTTAAAGAAATCTACTCTCTTTCTTACTTTATTAAAGACAAATACTTCATAATTGACCACAGAATTCGGTAATCTTTTTGACAATTCTTTTTAAGAATAAGATGAGTCAACAGTGCTTTTAGGATATTCGACGGATTTGTGTTACTTTCACTCAAATTGTTCGAAGTTGTAAATCATTATATTTTAGATTTTCTGGTTAAGTGGGTATTTTTTTATTTATATACTACTAGTCAAAGGGGTCTTCTCTGTTTTGGTCGACTAGTTTTACTCACTTATTACCGAAGACCAAAATCTCATTTCTTCATGTTAAACGAAAGAACTCGTCTCTCCTTTATTAAAATGTAATTACAACTGATGACCATCATCCATATAGACAGAGACAAACCACTTTGTGTGACTGTTCCATGAAACAAAAAAAGAAAAGAAAAAGGAAAATTCCTCTCTCTAGAACTTCGTTCTATTATTATTATCGATTGTAAATTACTTTCGTAAGATGGTATGGTGTGAAAAGATTCACGAAACGTAAATAGTTAAGTAGTGTCGGAACGTTTGTAGTATATTCTTTAATTTGGCCCTGTGTTTTTTCAATTTTGATAAAGGGTCTCTTTCTGTCGATTGTTTTTCGTCTCCTTCTGGTCGTTACTCTAGTAGCGGGTCTCAAGTGTAGGAATTTGTGGTTTGATGCAGTGGTGGTCCTACTCGTCTCTGTTTCGATAAGACGAATTCTACATTCTTTAGTCCCAACCTCTGTTCCTGTTCCCTTGGTCCTTTTTTTCCAACATTTTTTCCCCAAATCTTGTTAATCCTTCGGTTCATATTCGGTTCAACTATGTTTGTCCTCTCTTATTCACTTTTACGTCCTCCTGTCTTTCTCTTGTAATAGGTGTATTGAATCTTTATCCCTCTACGTTATAAGATAAGACGTCAGGTACCCCAACGACGTCAGACACGACGTCAGGTGCCCCAGCGTCTCAACCTGTACTGACTCGCTGACTTGACTTGACTTATAAGATAAGTTTAAATGATGTACACAAAATGAGTGAGTCAAAGTCAAAGTCACTTTCAGTGAGTCAGCACAGACTGAGAAACACTGGGGTACCTGATATGTCAGGTACCTTAAAAGGTCCGGTCTTATGACCTCACCCATCGGTAAGGGAAATGAGTCAATATGAAAGACAGAAATACACCGACCATAAAACCCCATTAGTTTCTTACCTCTGAAAAAAAAAAAAGTATAAACTCCTTACGTCATTGTCGACGTTGTGGACTGTTTTTACCCTCTTAAGTTTCGTTAGTTGATATCGGTCTCTACTGACCCATTTTGCGGTAGGGGTGGGGACGGTTTTTTGAGATTTCAATAACCTTTTCTGGTTCACCGGAACTACCGTAGAAACAATGTAATCATGAATTTATGATAGAGAATTACTTTTCACTTTCTTTCACTTCAGTGAGTCAGTACGGGCTGAGAAACATTGGGGTACCTATCATCGGACGTGGTTCGAGGAGGCAGGTACCCTAAAAGTTCCGTTCTCATGACCTCACCCAACGGTAAAGGAAGAGGTCCCTTAGAAGGGTTGGGTCCCTTGTTTGGGTCCAGAGAGTGTAACATCTGTCTGCGAAATGACAGACTCGGTGGTCCCTTCAGGTCTGTTTAGAATATGACTTCTACCTTTTTTAGAAACGATATTATACCTAGATTCCTATTACGGTCACCTTGTTGTCTATCCCGTCCACACCCTTGTCACGTCCTTTGATTTGAACGAGACTTTGAANGTCTGTACCTGACCGCTAAGTTAAGAATGTACTATCATATGTACAATCTTAAGGGTAAGAGGGTTTAGTAGGGTGGGAGAGGGAGAGGGAGACTCAGGTTTTCAGGTAATATGTGTAGACACAGAAAAAAGGACAGAACGTATGGTAATGGAGTTATCAAAATTTTGACTCTTATAAGATTTAATAAAGTAAGTTGTTTAATCATAACTCCTAGATGAATTACGGTCCCTGATCTTGTGACATATTTGTCAGTTTTCTTAGGGACATGAGTATTCGAAATGGAATGTTATCGGACTGTAAGGCCTCTTCCGTTGCCGTGGGGTGAGGTCATGAGAACGGACCTTTTAGGGTACCTGTCTCCTCGGACCATCTGATTTCAAGTACCCCAGCGATTCTCAGCCTGTGCTGACTCGTTGAAGTGAAAGTGAAAAGTGAAAGTACGTAACCTCTTCCTCTACCGTTGGGTGAAGTCATAAGAACGGACCTCTTAGGGTCCCTACCCCGTCGGACCGCCCGACGGTAGATACCCCAACGTGTCTCAGCCTGTGCTGACTTCGCTGGATCGTCGTCGTCGTCGTCGGACTGTAAGATTAAGTCATAAGTGATGATTAGTAAGATTCACTATCACTAAGTTGGTGACGGAAAAAATATGTATGTGATTTTAATTGTGTTCTAAACTATCCCTAAACGAATTTTAGTGGATTTCTGAAAAGTTCTTTCTCAGTAGGTGAAATCAATAACGTAAAGTCTTTGGTGTACATAAAAAGAATTCCTGTCGGGAGGACTCTGAATCTTCTCGGAATTAGTGACAAGGATGGAGGGAATGTCAATTTATAACGGAGATAAATTCCCGAAAACACTCATGAAAATACCACTCTACCGTCTTCCACTTAACCCATAATAATTAATAGAGAATAGAGTTGGATCTTATAGTAGTTCGGGTAGAGGGTCTCTGTGATTTATGATTCAAGGTGAGTGAGTGAAGATTTTTATATGAAAACGAGAAGTAAAGTTGGTGTAGTGAACTAGACGGAGTTAATAAGGACAGAAAAAAAAAAAAAATTACCTTTCCTCTTATGGTTGGTATCTCTCAATACCATTAGTGGGTCTCCTTGTATTTAGTCTACAGATCGTTAAGTCTTGGATCAAATTTTGTTATTTCGGACTATGTCGAATGTTGTTTAATTCGGAGAGTTTACTTTTCCACTTAAAGGTCCTTTACCATCAACCATCTTTACTTTTATTACTTTTTATATGGGCTGAGAGAGAGAGACGTTGTGTTAATAAAGAAGGAAGTGAATAAAACGGACTCTCACTTGTCTTTTCTGTGTCTGTTTTTCCTTTTTTATTAGTCAAATTTTTGTTAAGACAGACCCAGTTAACCGGTGAATAGACTCTTCGAGAACCACCGTACTACTGGCTTTCCGGAACATGCTTGTATTTACAGATTTTAATCAATTTTCAAACTTTAACAAACGATACACTTAGTACTACGTTCCTGAACTTGTCTAAGTGTCTGGAACTCACTTTCTTCGCATCACAAAGTATGTTACAAAAGTATAAGCACCTAAACCTCGAGGTCACACTTCCCTTTCTTCAACACTTAAGGTCAATCCGACTGGGGTCCCGTCTCCATTTCTTTCCTTCTCCCTTCTTAAACCATCTAGTCTCTATTGGTTTTCTTATCTTCCGGAGATATTGTCCGGTTAGAATAAGTTTAAGTTCTTTAATCTCTAAGGTCTACTGAAGACCATACATATACACACATACTTTTATGTATACGTATGTATGTATATTTGTAAATGCATGTATGTATGTATTTAGATTCACACATGAGAACAAAAATGTTGGTCCTTTAGGGACAAACATGTAAGTCCTTACGGTATTTCAGTACGATCAAACCATTGGTTTATCTGACCGTAGTAGACCTAGTTGTTTGGTAAAGGGAATCCGGTTTAGATTGGACGGTAGACAAAAACGTTCTTATATTGTAGTTGAAAACCGAATGTATAACAGATTCCGAAAAAGTACGATGTTTCGTCTCATTTTATCAACGTTGTCTCAACTACCGAAAGTTTAAGATTTAAAGTTTAAGATTTTGGACCGAGAAATATCCTTTTCAGGGAACGGGGTCCATAGTGAGAGGTTTGGAGGACGGATAATCTCTTGTAAATGACTCACAGTTAGTAATGATAAAAAAGGGATATAAATTTCAGATAAAAGTCTCGTCGAGATCCAAGTATCGTTGTAACTTTCCTTCCAGGTCCATATGGGGGATAGGGGTGTATATGTATCGGAGGAGATAATAGTCGTAGGGAGTGGTCTCACCACAAACAAACAAACAAACAAACAAAAATGTTAAGTACTCGGATGTAACTGTGTCGCATTAAAAAGTCTTAGGTATCAAATGTAACCCCGAAGGGGCCACCGAGTCGTCATTCCTTAAACAGACGTCACGTCCGTTGGGTCCAAACTAGGGACCCAGTCCTTCTAGGGGACCTCTTCCCTTACCGTTAGGTGAGGTCATAATTAACGGACCTCTTAAGGTACCTGTCTCCTCGGACTTTCCGATGTCAGGTATCGCAGAGTTTCTCAACCTGTACTGACTTCGCTGACTCGTACGTGCGTATCAAATGCAACCTTTAGTGAAAACCACCATATGTAAGATACCCATACCTGTTCAGACATTACTGTACCTAGGTGGTAATAACGTAGTATGTCTTATAAAAACGACGGGATTCACAGGAGATAGAAATAGATAGGGACGATGGGGTGGGGAGGGTTATTGGGGAGTGTTAGTTATTAGAAAATGTGTCAAAACGGGAAAGGTCTTATAGTACATCAACTTTACTATGTCATACATCGGAAAAGTCTAACTGAGAGTAGTAAACCAATTATCTGTGAATTCAAAGGAGGTACAATAATGTACCGAATTATCTGGAAAAAAAAAAAAAAAGATTGGGACTTATCATAAAATAGTAGGTCTACATGGTGACAAATAGGTAAGGTGATGATTTTCCTGTAGAAGTAACGAGGGTTCAAAACTGTTAATGTTTATTTCGACGATATTCATACACACACGTCCGAAAACACAGTTGTGTTCCAGAGGCAAAGAAATTCATTTATGGTTTCTTACACTAATGACCTAGTACACCATTCTGATATACCATTCTGATCACCAAAACTCTCTTTAGTGATTTGACAGAGGGTTTTACCAACGAGGTAAGACGTAAAGGTGATCGTGACTTACTCTCAATGATAACGAGGTGTAGGAATAGTCGTGAACTACCAGACCACAAGACCTAAAACCGGTAAGATTATCCTCCCAATACCATAACATGACAACAAAATTAAACTTAAAGGGATTACAGTTCAAACCTTTTCCGTTACCGTGGGGTGAGGTCATGAGAACGGACCTTTTAGGGTACCTGCCTCTTCGGACCACCCGACGTCAGGTACCCCAGCGATTCTCAGTCTGTACTGACTCGCTGAAGTGAAAGTGAAAAGTGAAAGAACGTAACCTCTTCCTTTACCGTTGGGTGAGGTCCCAAGAACGGACCTCTTAGGGTCCCTGCCCCCTCGGACCATCCTACGGCAGATACCCCAGCGTGTCTCACCCTGTGCTGACTTCGCTGAATCGTCGTCGTCGTTACAGTTCAATACACTGTCTAAAAAAAGTAGGAACAATAGACATACAAAATAAATCACTCCATGGAGAATTCCAGAGACGACGACGATAACGATTCAGCGAAGTGAGTACAGGCTGAGACACGTTGAGGTCTCTACCGTCGGGTGGTCCGAAGGGGGCAGAGACCCTAAGAGGTCCGTTGTTGTGACCTCACCGGGAATTTCAGACCAACGGACGAATAAAAAAAAAAAAATTAAAAAATAAAAAAAATTTAAAATTTTAGAAATTAAGAATGTACGCAAGGGTTTGTACTTGGGGGGAGGGTTTCAGACCAACGGACGAATAAAAATTCTATATAATAAAGGAACATACAAAACCTTTCGTCAAGAGAGAGTCTACACGGAAAACGTTTGTAAAAGACAGACATCTAATAGAAGAGTAAGAGAACTGAAAAGAAGGAAAAAAGGGAAAACAAAGGAACAAAAATAGAGGGGTAGTACAAGAGATTTCATTGATAAAGATTGAAAAGGACTAAAACTTTTCAGACAACTACAAGTTTGTTATGAAACAAAGAGACGTAGAAGTGGAAGGAGAAAAAAAGTGAAGATAAAAGGAGTTCAAATTGGTGGGTTCAAACGGGACTGAATCGAAGGTCTGTATCAATACAACGGGTTTAGGTAAGAGTATACGAAGAAACAAATGGCTATAAAAGATAAAAGGGAAGTTTTTTTGTATTTTTACAAGGACGGTAAGATATTGAGTGGTGGGATAAAAGGAACTGGGTACAAAGATTTGATGTTTATAAAGAAATTTGTATTGGGTATACGGTGACGGATATGAAATAATGGTGGGTGGATGTGACATTTAAAGAATATAGACCGAAACGGAACGATGAGGTGACTTAAAATGAGTCTTCTGTGGTTCCTGATTGACTATTAGTTAAAAGACAACAGAAGGAGGAATTCTAGAGAAGCCATCACCTAAAACAACACAGAAATGACTTTAAGAAAAGACTGTACCAAAGACTCTGGAAGATTTTAAAGATGGTCATGGGTTCATTTTATGTGACGATTGAAAAGGAGTTTGTATGCGATATGAAGGGTCGGAGTCCGGTTAAAAGTATCAAGACGAAAAAGGAAAAGACTTTATTTATTACGAAAATAACGTTCGTGTTTGAGATAGATAAAGTTCGACATTACGTTGTTTAGTCAGTTTATGTGTTATAGTCATTTTTTCTGGGTCCTCCTGTTTATAGAAAGAATAACAGACAATACAGTGGTCATAGTCGATATATAATTTATTATTGACTTTTTTTACATAAATTATAGAATTTCTTTTAAGTTTTTAGTAGATGAGGTAGTGACAAACTGAAAGAGTACGAAGACACTTTATTTATTGACCATTTCCATCTTGGAGTTTCGAGTAAGGTCACGAACAAAGGTACGAAAGTACGACGGAGATAACAATAATGATTTAACAGTAGATTGACAAAAGAAGAGTTCCATAGAAATTTTTTCACGTACACACGATTAAACTAAGTCAGTACAGACTGAGAAACGTTAGGATACCTGACATCGGACTGCCCGAAGAGACAGGTACCCCTAAGAGGTGGGTTCTTATGCCCTCACCTAACGTTACAGGAGGTCCCCGAGAAGGGCTTGGTCCCTAGTTTGGGTACAGAGAATATAGAGGACATAACCGTCCGCCCAAGAAATGGTGATCGTGGTGGACCCTGCATTGAATGATTTAATTCTTTTAGTGGATAATACTAATAGTCTTTAATACTCGATCAATTACATACGAGGGTACAATTAAAATGAAAATGTATATTCGGAATGGAGGGACTCTAAACCAAGTACACTACTCTCACATATCTTTATATCTATATAAAAGGAATCCTCTCCCGACATAAGTAAAACCTCGTTATGAATATATCTTGTAAGGTAGACATAAAAGACATTATAAAAGGATATCGTACTCTTTTTTCCAAAGGGTTTACACTATAATGTGGACGTCATTGTATACTTCGACAGTAGATAGGTTTCTGATTTGGAACGAGTAAGCCTTCATTTTTTACTTTTTTTCAGTTGAAATTATAATGAACCTCAGTAGAGAACCGTCGTATAAGATATTACGGATTAAAATACTCTAGCATCACGGAGTTCATACTCAAGGGTAAGAAGGGTGATTTTAGACAACTACCGAAAAGTATAAGTTCTGTGATAGGATCCTATCTTTACTCGAAACATCGAACTTCTTCAAATATCACAATATTCTTTCCTCATTATTATAATTCGTTGACCTGAAATGAAAAGTATACATTTTTGTCACTATTTTAAAGGACAGGACGGGTGGAGTACCATAAGAACCTTCTCAGTCTACTCATGACTTTCGTGAGACATTTTATACTTATTTATATGTTTAGAGTTAATAACAACAATACTACTCATGTAATGTCGTTTAATAGTTTCTGGTTTTACGCAACGTGTTATTCCGGACCCCGTCTACCCTTCCTTTTTAGTTGTACCTCGTCTCTTAATCCTTCAAAATTATTTCTTTCAACGAAGGTAAAGGCAGAGTGGAGACAGTGGACTCAGATCTGAAACTTTTAACGGATAATCACCGGATGGTAAGGGGTCAGAGGATGAATTTCGATGATGTGATGACGGTCGGGTTAAAGAGTGATTCAAGAAGTGTTATGAAGACAGTTGTGGAAGTTTGTAAAGATCCTAGGATCTTCTTTGTCAAATTTAAGGAATAAATATCCGGAAAGTTGGAATGGAGGTTGACGAGTCAAAAGGATTGAAAGGTGAGGGTGATTTGAGAACGTCGTTATTAACAGATATAGTAATTAAACCATTAAATAAAAATAAACAAGGTCGTTTCTAAATTACACCGAGTAAACCGTTAATTAGTACATTATATTAAAGAACACCGTAGACAAGACGACAACGTGGTTTGACAATGAATGTAAAAGAAAAGTGAATATGACGAAGGAAAATTTTGAATATAAAACCAGAGGGTCAGACTGTGATTTACAGTAATTTTTGACTATGGTACAGAATTAGAAGAGAAATATAGATGATAGGGTCCTAGTACGTATACTAAAACGAAGTTAAGATGTTTAAATGACTACCTGTCACGACGTTTCGTCCCAGTAAGGACGATTTCTCTCTACCTACTATGTCAAAAACAGATACTTTGTGTTTTTTATATACATAATGGTTAAGACGAGACACGGAAGATATAAGGAAAAGTTCTGAAAGTTCTGATTTCCTGAATAAGGGAACCAACGACCTTTCCAACAGATGATCGGAAGGGGCATTGACGGAGACGACTACTCAGGAAGGGGGTTTCGTGTGGAGGAATCTTTTAGTTGAAAGACTTTAGATGTGTTTGTTTTTTAAATCTCCCTTTCAAGATGGAGATCCCGATTGTCTCTTTTAGAATTCTTCCCCGGTGTAACATTCGAGAAGGTAAGGGAACGGTGTTCTGACTATAAGTCTGAAAGTCCTTTCCAGACGGACCCCATAAGATCGAGCCTCGACCGAGTAACCTTCGGTGTTAGACCCAACTGTAGTCTCAAGGGAACTCGTGACACCCGGTCTCGACCATGTGTTCTTCAATGGACGACCCACCGTATCTCATCTCAGTTGGGTGTTGGTGACCCCACGACCTCTTTAAGAGGTTTTTAACTCCCCTTTTTGAGTGACTTCCCGGTCATCGCAACCCAAAGACGTACGGATAGGGGTGTACGGACGATTCTTCACAGTATGATCTTTGTCTTTCTTTTCTAGATTTATCTGAAAAGAGGTTTCTTCTGTATACCTACCAGGGGTCTATGTACCTTTTCTATGAATTGTAGTGACTAACAATTGACTAACTTTATGTTCAGTTTTGATGTTACTCAATAGTGGAGTGTGGTTAGTATTATTGGTAGTAGTTTTTGTAGATGTTGTTTACGATCTCTCCCACACCTCTTTTCCCTTTATAGGGTATGATGACAACATTTAAACATATAGGTGATACCTTTTGTCATTCCTACAAGGAAATCTTTGATTTGTATCTCAATGGTATACTGCGTCGTTAGGGTGAGGACCCACCCTAAAGTAGACCTTTTCTACTTTTGAGATTGAACTTTCCTATGTACTTGGTGTCAACAGTGACGTCGTAGTAAATTTTATCGGTTCTGTACCTTCGTTGGATGGTTACGGGTAGCTGTCTGTTTACCTATCTCTTCTCCACGATGTATAGTACGGGGGTATTTTTACTTGCTTTACTACGGTAAACGTTACTGTGTCCACCTGAACCTCTTATAGTGCGATTCACTTTATTCAGTCTTTCTGTTTATAGCACCATGCTGTATATACATGAGATTTTTGGTCATATTTACTTGTGCAAATGTTTCGTCTTTGTCCTAGTGTCTGTATTTTGTGTTTAAATCAATAGTTTCCCCTTCCTTCCTCCCTAGTTAATCCTCGTACCCTAATTGTTTATATGTGATGGTATATATTTTATCTATTTGTGATTCCTAAATGATACATCGTATCCTTGATATAAGTTATAGAACATTAGTAAACATTACCTTTTTTAAGTTGTATATATGTATATTGGTTAAGTGAAACGACATGTGGGTTTTTATTGTCATAACGTTTAATTGATATAAAGTTAATTTTTTTTTCTCTCTTCGGGAAAGGACAAGAGATTGCATATCATAAGGAGTCACAGGAGATAACTGTTTTAGATTGTGACTCAAACCTTTTCCGCTACCGTGGGGTGAGGTCATGAGAACGGACCTTTTAGGGTACCTACCTCCTCGGACCACCCGACGTCAGGTACCCCATCGATTCTCAGCCTGTGCTGACTCACTGAAGTGAAAGTGAAAAGTGAAAGTACGTAACCTCTTCCTTTACCGTTGGGTGAGGTCACAAGAACGGATCTCTTAAGGTCCCTGCCCCCTCGGACCTCCCGACGGTAGATACCCCAGCGTGTCTCAGTCTGTGTTGGCTTCGCTGAATCGTCGTCGTCGTCGTCGTTATGACTCAATGGAACTGTTTCCTCTTTACAAATATCCCAGGTCGATGTCATAGTGTTTTACCCCTCCACTCCCTCCACCTAAACCTCGACTATCTATTATACGATTATTGATCATATCAGATAAGGTTCAAATGAACTATACTATTCTTAAACAATTTACTTTATTCTTCTTCGTGTTTGATTACTTTTTATTTGATGTCAAAAAATGAAAAAAAGTTTATATGACACAAAATTTTTATTTCTTAATACGGGTTTACGTAGGACTTATATAAGATATCTGTCTATTTATGTAAATCAAGATCTATCCCGAAGGGATCACCTAGTCTACCAAATTTTTTTTTTTAGATGGGTGTTTCCTCTGGATCCAAACTAGGGACCCAGTCCTTCTAGGGGTCCTCTTCCCTTACTGTAGGGTAAGGTCATAACAACGGACCTCTTAAGGTGTCTGTCTCTTCGGACCGCCCAATTTAGTTACTCCAGTCTCACTGACCTACTGATTGTGAAGGTGAAAAAGTATACAAAGTTACGGTTCCTTTTTAGTCAGATAGAAAGACTTCGTGATTTTTATAATTGTTCAATAGTACTGATAAGAAAAGTTTGTACATTTGTTTAAGTCGATCATTTATTTATTAACACTGATAAGAAAAGTTTATACATTTATTTAAGTCAATCATTTATTTATTAAGTCAATGGATGTTCTAGACTTGGACTTTAGAGACAGAGGTTGTGTGGAAATTAGACGAAAGATGGTTTGTGGAAATAAACCTACAGAATAGTCATGGAGATCTTGATTGTAGGTTTAGAGTCAGTCTATGAACTTTTATTTTTGGTTGGGACTTATATGAAAGACGGTTAAGGACCTCACATTTACAAGGGTTGTACCGGAGTGTTTAAAGACTGTTCAATCGTCGGTAATTCAGGATTAATGGACAAACCACAGAATCACTTAGGAGTGATATTATCAGTTTGGTTTTCGGAACCAAGGTGGATAATACAGAGGAGGGAGAAATGGTGGGTGAAGTAAAAGACGTAATATAGTCAAGAAGTCGAAACAAAGAGGTTGGACATTGACGGAAACAAGGGTGACGATGGTGGAATTGTAGTCCTGTAAAAACAAAGTGAGCCGATTGACCATAAGAACGAAGGTCAGAGAGAAAAGGTTCCTAGTAAATGATACCGTTCTTACTAGAAATAAAAAAATCAATTGTATATTACCTGTACATTGTAATACATTCATACTTCACATGTTACGACAACTAAATTAAGGAAATAAATAACGTTATACAAATATCGACTTCAAAATCGATTGTGGAAATAGTACAGTCTATTAGTATCAAAGAAAAAACACCATTCTTTTAAAGTCTACATGAGAGAACCGTTGAAACTTCATATATTATGTCAACTGATATTAGTAGTACGACATGTTATCTAGAGGTAATTGAAAAATAATTATAAATAATTACGTTCGACGTTCAAACATAGGAAATTAGGTTCCCAAGGGTTAGAGGTCCTAGATCACGGACTACTAGACTCCACCGCGACTACATTATCATTATCTTTATTTCACGTGTTATTTACATTACATTAGCTTAGTAGGGGTTTGGTAGGGAGGTGGGGGTAGGCACCTTTATAACAGAAGGTACATTGTCCAGAGACCACGGTTTTACAACCCTTGACGACACCAAATTAGTCTTAGAGGGATTAAGGGGTATGACATCGGAGACCATTGGTGGTAAGATGTGAAACAAAGATACTTAAGTCCAAAAAATATACGGTGTAAATACATTATAGTGTGTCACGAATAGAAAGGGAAAAACTGAAAAGAGAGAATCGTTTTATGGGAGTTCCAGGTAGGTACAACGACGTGTGTCGTCCTAACGAGAAAGTTACGTGTACTTAGACAACCGAAGTGAATATAATTTTTTTTTGAGCACACCGAAAACTTTGCCTTATACTACTAGAGACCCGAAGGGACCACCGAGTCAGCCATATCTTAGACGGACGTTACGCCCTCTGGACCCAAGTTAGGGACCCAACCCTTCTAGGGGTCCTCCTCCCGTGTCGTTGGGTGAGGTCATGTGAACGGATCTCTTATGGATACTTGTCTCCTCGGACCATCCGACGTCAGGTACCCTGACGTTTCTCAGTCTATTACTGACTCACTGTTTCGTGTGTGTGTACTGCCAGAAATACTGAGGACTAGTCGAAAGATTGGAGTAGCACGGAACGTGGGATTAGGAAAAGACTGACACATGGGGTTTGTTGGAGGACAAGTCGGTGACTCTTGATAAATGTCGAGGTTTGTATTGACGAAAGGGACTGAAAGTCCAAAAATGTATGTGTCGTAAAAGACGAATCTAATAAAAAATTAAATATGAAAAAAGATAGATGAAAAAGAATGGTTACCGGACTAGTTAAAAAATTAGTTAAAAAAATTTGAGTATTAAATTACTAAATCATTTAAGTAGATGATTAAAGTTTCAACATGGATAAATGCTAGATTAATGAGAAAATAAAATCACCTTCAACGAGTTATTACAGACTGAGAAACGTTCGGGTGTCTGTCGTCAGGTACCTTAATAAGTCCGGTCTTATGACCTCAACCATCGACAAGGTAAGAGGTACCCTAGAAGAGTTAGGTCCCTAATTTGGGTCCTTAAGACGTGACATACACCTAAGAAATAGTCGACCCGGTGGTCCTTTCGGGAAGATAAAATTCAACATACGTATAAAATGGGATTGTTTTATCATTCAATTCCTTTAAAGATGAGACAAGGTAATTTGCTTTTGAACTCTTACGGATACGTGTCCAGAAGGGGGATTGTTATGGAAATATGGACAGACCATAAAATAAATATAGCAAGACAATCGACGGGGTTTCAATAAAAATTTCGGTAGTTAATAAATGTAAACGGATAGACGAGTCGTTAAGAAACGAGTGGTGACGAATACAGAGTGTAAAAAAGATGGGTAAAAGTTAAAGAAGTCATATGACTTCATATGAGAAGTCATCTAGTCTTCCACAGAAACGTTTTATCTTTGGAGACGTCAGAAACGGACTTTTACAGAAATAAAATCGGAGTTACAAGTAATGATTAAATCGTTAAAACTTAAGCTTAAGATCAGACTGTTAATAAATAAGAGTCGTGACTTTTAGAGACAACAGGTTGATTAAGATTAAGTAAACAAGTAATACAGATTTTTACCTAAATAAACATACATTAGACTAGTCGTGAGACACCTAAAGTCAGACCCCTAAGTGTATAAAATAATTGAGTTTTAGGGAGTCAGTAATCGAGGAATTAACAGAGAAGGGATAAGATAGTTGAGGAAGACCTTTAGAGTAAAGTCTCTCTATCTAAGATTGTAAAGTAAGAGGTATAGAGAATGAGAGGGTATAAAAGATAGAGAAAAAGTGAACACGGAGTAAACTCCTTAATGGGAGTGTAGAAAGAAGAACTCGTACCAAAACAGATTAAAAGGGATATGGGTAAAGGATACAGAAATTTAAAATTGTAGATATTAAAAGTAAAGGTCTTTCACTCTGAAACAAAAAAAGGTGAAACGGATAATTAAAGAATAAAAGAGAAGAAAAAATTTTTTAATAACGATTATTGAGACAAAAGGAAACTTAGAGAAACAAAATTTGTATTATTAGATAGGTCGTTTAAGATCTTAATAGGAGTTGTGACTATTATGTTTCCATTTATTTTGTGTGTCTCAAAACAGTAGTAAAACGAATATAAAATACCTCTATTCGGTCCTCTTATAGTTATTGGAGTCTATACGTCTACTGTGATGGGAATACCGTCTTTCACTTTTCCTTGATTCTTCGGAGAACTACTTTCACTTTCTCCTCTCACTTTTTCAACCGAATTTCGAGTTGTAAGTCTTTTGATTCTAGTACGGTAGACCAGGGTAGTGAAGTACCCTTTATCTGCCCCTTTGTCGCCTTTGTCACAGTCTGAAATAAAACCCCCCGAGGTTTTAGTGACGTCTACCACTAACGTCGGTACTTTAATTTTCTGCGAATGAGGAACCTTCTTTTCAATACTGGTTGGATCTATCGTATAACTTTTCGTCTCTGTAACGAAACGGTTGTTTCCAGGTAGATCAGTTCCGATACCAAAAAGGTCACCAGTACATACCTACACTCCCAACCTGACACTTCTTTCGACTCACGGTTTCTTAACTACGAAAACTTGACACCACGACCTATTCTGAGAACCCTCAGGGAACCTGACGTTCCTCGAGGTTGGTCAGGTAAGATTTCCTCTAGTCGGGACCCACAAGAAACCTTCCTTACTACGATTTCATGACTTTGAGGTCATGAAACCGGTGGAGTACCCTTCTCAACTGAGTGACCTTTTCTGAGACTGCGACCCTCCCTAACCCCCGTCCTCCTTTTCCCCTGCTGTTTCCTACTCTACCGACTTACCGTAGTGGCTGAGCTACCTGTACTTAAACTCACTTGAGGCCCTCAACCACTACCTGTCCCTCCGGACCGCACGACGCTAAGTACCCCAGCGTTTCACAGCCTGTGCTGACTCGTTGACTTGACTTTACTTGACTTGACTTGACTATAAAATACCAGGAAAAGTCTAACAGCAAAATAGATTTCGAGAGTACCTACGACTACGAGGATAAACAATGTTAAAGACAGTGAGTTTCACCTACTAAAAATATCCCCACCACTCCTCTCAGTGTCTCGAGTAGTACTATCCCCAAAAAAGTGTTCACCTTGCGACATCTGTCGTTGACCCGACCTTCATAAGGAAGTCTCATCAAAGTGTAGACGTAAACTAAGATGGTCTATAGGTTTCCTAAAGTAGTACATTCCAGTTAAAAATACTATATTACAGGTCCAGTTTTAATGACGTGGTATTTCTGTCACTTTGAACATATAGTGCAGGACATACTTTGTTCGAAACTCGAGACTAAAGAATAAAATTTTTTACAAGAGAAAAAAGGGGTAAACCAAAACAAAAGGTAAATGTCGGAACCTGTTTCGATACAGAGGATGAAGAAAGACACTAACGTGTCCATCTCTAAAATCAAGGATCAGATACCTTCTAAATCGGGAAGGTCTCAAATCGAAATACGTCTCTATAGTCAAAATTTAAGTACTTGACTGGACTAGTTAACAAAGGAGAAGGTCTAACACTTAATTTTGGGTTTATAGACTAACAATCCCGGATCGTAATCGTGATTACTGAATTTAGGGTTGAGATTTTGGGAGTGACGTAATAGTGTCGTTGAGTGTAACAATAACGAAATCCCCAGAAAAAGGGGAGGAACTATAATAATCTTTTGTTTTTTGTCTAAATAGGAAAAACGAACTTTCAATAAATAGTAAAAGACAGATGGTGTACCTACCCCGGTAAATGTGAGAGACGGACCTCGTGGGTTAAGTGAGCCATGAGTTATGGTCTGTCGTGACATGTACAAGATGACTTCGTCTCGTACACACTCACGAGTCAACACAGAGAAACACTGGGGTACCTGACATCGGATGGTCCGACGAGACAGGCACCCTAAACGGTCCGTTCTTATGACCTCACCCAAAGGTAGAAGAAGAGGTCCCCTAGAAGGACTGGGTCTCTAACTTGGGTCCTGAAGGTGTTACGTTCGTCTACGAAATGGGAGACTCGGTGGTCCCTTCGGGGGTCTTCTCCAGACCGTGACATCATAAAGTAAAACAAACTCAGACACGAGATAATATCTTGTACTATTCGGTCTTTGGTTTGGTAGTACCTAACCAAACACGTGACTACGGTTTTCTCGATTAGTCTCAGACCGTATACCCCGTAAACTTGTTCTTTTAACCACAATTCATAGACCAAGACACAAACCTGACGAAGTCTTCGACCACCTAAAACGAACCATTAGAAAACGAACCATTAGAATTCTCTATCGTCCCTCGTCTTTCTCTTGTCGACACCGGTGAGATGGACATTGACCCGATTTAATGGACGAACCGGAAGGGTGGAAGGAGTACACTTTTAAGTAAAAACCGAAGAACCTACAAAAAGGTTTGACGAATTTTCAATGAACTACTTCTCAATAAAGATCAAAACCTTGTTTTAACAATGACTTTATCGTGTAAGTGTAAGTCACTTATAAATAACTGAGATTGACACATAGTCCGTTGTATACCTAATATAAGTGACTCTATGTTTTATTCTATTACCCATTCTCGTTAAAACTTCGGTCTAGTGTGTCCAAGTTTACTGTTGAGGACGGTGAATGGCACATCTTTTACGTCAATTTGACGTCCGTAGATTTAAGATGCACGAAACACAAGGAGTAGACAGTAACCCGTGGAACATCTTCGACCGTACTAACAACGAGTAACAAGTCAGTGAATCAACATGGGTTGAGGAACACTTGGGTACGTGTCTTCGTACGGTCCGAAGGGACAGGAAGTGACAGAGGACCTCAAACGAATTTGAGTACGGGTAGCTTAACCACTACGGAAGGTTGGCAGTGTAGGAGACAAGGGAAGAGGAAGACGGAAGTAAGAAAAGGTCGAAGTCCCAGAAAAGGTTACTCAACCAAGAAGCGTAGTCCACCGGTTTCATAACCTCGAAGTCGAAGTGGTAGTCAGGAAGGTTACTTATAAGTCCCAACTAAAGGAAATTCCAACTGACCAAACTAGAGGAACGACAAGTTCCCAGAGAGTTCTCAGGAGAGATCGTGGTGTTAAGTTTTCGTAGTCAAGATACCACGAGTCGGAAGAAATACCAAGGTGAGAGTATAGACATCATCATCATTAAATCAGCGATTCGGTACAGACTGAGAACGCTGGGGTACCCGATATCGAGAGGTCCAAGGAGCCAGACACCCTAAGAGGTCCGTTCTTACGACCTCACCCAACGGTAAAGGAAGAGGTCCCCTAGAAGGGTTGGGTCCCTAGTTTGCGTCCAGAGGACGTAACGTCCGTTTAAGAAATGGTTGACTCGATGTTCCCTAAGAGTCGATCTGACTCGATTGACATGTACTGATGTTTCAGGCATCGAAACTGTTATACCTGGAAACAGTAATTTCACTACAGAGACGAAAAATTATGTGACAGATCCAAACAGTGACGAAAGGAAGATTCCTCGTTCGTACGAAAAAAATTAAAAACCGACGTCAGTGGCAGAAGTCACAAAAACCTCGAGTCCTTTTATCTTAGACAGTGACATAAGTAAAAAAGGGGAAGATAACCGATACTTCACTACCCTGATCTACGGTACTACAATTAAAAAAACTTACTACTTAAAATGTGGTCTAAAAAGTGAGAGAAAAAAGTGGAAGTAGTTCTCCGAGGGATCAAGGAGAAGCGGAAGATGGTAATCTCACCATAGTAGACGTATAGACTCCTACAACTATAAAGAGGGTCTTTAGAACTAAGGTCGAACATTAAGTACAATCATACTACGTCTCACAATTTACTTGCTTCATTGAAGTACAAAACCTTTCGTGGTCATAAGGGTCAGGAATAGAAAGTGAAGAAAAAGATGTGAGAAAAGAATCCAATAGAATAGATTGTGAACACTGAAATTCATGATATTTAGATTACAGAGGTTTTAAATTCAGAATTAAATACCTAAAGAGGAGGTTTAACATCTAAGAATACGACTTGAAAGATGTACTGTAAAGTTTGACTTGAAGACTAAAATAGGAGGATATTGGAGAATAAAACAGTGGAAGGAACGAATTCGTTATCACTGAGGTAGGAGGGTCAACGTGTCCCGGGTTTCAAACTTTCACTAAAAATTTAGAAGAAAAAGGGAATACGGTTGTACACGAGATGGTCGGTTTAGACAGTCGACATGCAAGTTTAATATAGGTTTTAGACTGGAGAAGAGTGGTAGAGATGGTGATGAAGGACCAGGTTCGGGTAGTGGTAGAAACTGGAACTAATAATATTCTCTTTAGACATACGTCCAGTTCTTCGTTATCAATCTTGACCTGTACCTTGCTGTGTGACCAAGGTTTAACCCTTTCCTCATACAGTTCCGACATATAACAGTGGGACGAATAAATTGAACATACGTCTCATGTAGTACTCTTTACGGTCCGACCCATTTCGTGTTCGACCTTAGCTCTAACGGTCCTCTTTATAGTTATTGGAGTCTATGTGTCTACTGTGGTGGCAATACCATCTTTTGTTTCTTGATTTCTCGGAGAACTACTTTCACTTTCTTCTCTCATTTGTTTAACCGAATTTCGAGTTGTAAGTCTTTTGATTCTAGCGCCGTAGGTCAGCGTAGTGAAGTACCGTTTATCTACCCCTTTGTCTCTGATATAAAAACCCGAGACTTTAGTGACGTCTACCACTGACATCGGTACTTTAATTTCCTACGAATGAGGAACCTTCTTTTAATACTGGTTGGATCTGTCCTATAATTTTTCATCTCTGTAATGAAACGGTTGTTTCCAGGGAGAGCAGTTTCTATACCAAAAAGGTCATCAGTACATACCTACACTCTCAACCTGATATCTCTTTGGACTCGTGGTTTCTTAAATACGAAAACTTGACACAACAACCTCTTCTGAGAACTCTCAGGGAACCTGACGTTCCTCTAGGTTGGTCAGGTAGGATTTCCTCTAGTCAGGACTTATAAGTGACCTTCCTTACTTCAACTTTGAGGTTATGAAACCGGTGGACTACGTTTCTTGACTGAGTAACCTTTTCCGGGACTACGACCGCTTCTAACTTCCGTCCTTCTCTTCCCATACTCTCTCCTACTCTACCAACCTATCATAGTGACTAAGTTACCTGTACTCAAACTCATTTGAGATCCTCAACTACTACCTGTCCCTCCGGACCGCACGACGTTAGGTACCCTAGCGTTTCTAAGTCTCTTTTGACTCACTGACTTGACTTGACTGACTAAATTCTCCGAGGATGATCAGTGGAACATAGATGAGAATGGGGGTAAGTCAAAGAAGACTTGTGTTGTATTATTAAAAAGGTTTCACATTCATTTTAGTCTCATGGTCGGACGACCCCTTTTTTGGTTTTAGGGATGTTGGTGGAGATTCCGGGATGGAATCGTAGTCAGGGGAGGTAGTGAAGAGACGGGAGTCGTTACTGAGGAGAGAGGAAAGGAGGAAGTCGAAGGTACTGGAGGAACAAGTAAAAACCTGTACGGTCTGTACGAGGTCGGACACCCACAAACGTGAAACGACAAAGGAGAGGGGACCACGAGAAAGAAGTCTGTCAACCTATCGAGGGAGAACCCTGGAGAGGGTCCAGACACATGGTGACAGTGGAAGAGTCAGTCGTCGAGGGACTAGTAGACAATTTTAATGGTCGATCGAGGATCGTGACGTTTAAAAAGAAGGGACAAAAGAAAAGGGAGTATTGTTAGGGATGGGAAAGTGTATAACATATAAAAGGAACATGTGAATAAAAAGGGAGGTCGTCTTACATTGAAGGTTCTCTCGTCCCTAGAAACGGAAAAAACAACAACAACAAGTGACGAAATAGAATTCTCGAATGTCATGACGGGTCCTGTATAACCCGTACAGTGTTTATAAACAACTGACCAACTCAATTGAATAAGACACTCTTAAAAGACTCGTGATTTGTATGTCGTAACTTAATCCACGACGAATCTTATTTCTTTTCTATTTTTATGAGGTATGGAAGTTCTTTGAATTTTAGTTTCAACTCTTTATTTCGTATGTTTATAGACGTCATATTTTGTTATGTCCCCGTATTTTTTATCTTCATTTTACGATTCCCCTTATCCTACCCGAAAATTTTCTTTAACAGGAAATTATACATTACCTGGGAATTATACATCGTCCTAAAGTCGATCTTCTCAACTCTACCCATAATTTCCTAATGATTCTGTCTTCGTTACTGTACTTGTTTAGCTATATCGTTACCCTTTCCATCTAATATATGTATCTTATCATACGTAAAGTCAAACTCTTCACACACCTTATGTGTGTAGTTCCCTCACCCTCTACAGTCAATACACATCATCTACGAAGAAGTATATGGGACCGTTCCTACACCTCTTTCACTCGGTATCATGGGACATTCTTACATCCGACCATGTCAGTGACACATTTTGTCATACCTCCAAGGAGTTTTTGATTTTTGTCTTGATAGAATACTAGATCGTCAAGGTGAGGACCCATATATAGACCTTTCTTTGCTCTTACGATTAAATTTTTCTATATACGAGGGGTTACAAGTGTCTGAGTAATAAATATTATCGGTTCTATACCTTAGTTGGAGTCACAGGTAGTTGTCTAATTACCTGTTACCTTATAATGGGTCGGTATTTTTTCTCAGTTTAAGATGGTGACCGTCACTGTACCTACCTAGACCTCCCATAATACGAATTACTTTACAGTCTGTCTTTTAGTGTTTATTACAATAGTGAACATAACCTAAGATTTTTACCTACTTATTTTACAGAAAAGAACCTAAGGATACTCCTAGAAAAGACGGAATAATGGTAGTATCTACGAAGAACACTGGATAATAAATGTTAGTTGAATAAGACACGTAACGACTAGGGACGTTCAGTTTACGGGAATGTGTTTGTTAAACGGGAGAACCTTCGTCGAAGGAGAAGACTTGACACTACATGGTTTACTTCACCTGAAGATCTACAGAAAGTTCCTAGAGGTATCGTTACTTTTCTTGGATGCTAAAAAAAGACAATCTATAAATGACCACACAAAAGGTACATGTTATCATAATAGTATTTCGTCTGGTAAC
The DNA here is from genome assembly GCA_006410555.1 of Capra ibex. Lineage (NCBI taxonomy): Eukaryota > Metazoa > Chordata > Mammalia > Artiodactyla > Bovidae > Capra > Capra ibex. The sequence continues at coordinate 34,548,945 of SJYO01026388.1, forward strand.
AAATAAACCTGTCGACCTCTGTCTTTTTTTTTTTTTGATCGAATCACTTTTGCATACGTTGACCTGAAAAAAGAGGAAAGTAAAGTAAATCAAGAAAACAAACTATAACATACAGAGTAGGTACTTTCTACGATGGCAGGATCTTTCTACTCTTAAATTAACGAGAGTAGTTTGTACGACGGATTATTTAACGAATGAGACCGTGTCCTTTAATCTTCATCGAAATTATACTCGTTTTCAGAAAAATATACCGTCTAAAAATATACTACATCTACATATATTGATCTAAAGAAATATAGTATACGGTAGACAGTAACCTATACCCGTACTATCGACGTCAACTACAATAATATCCGTATTTGCGTTACTATTTACCTAGAAAAAACTTACGGACAACATAAAAGGTTTAACAGAGAATTTCTTTTTTTATATTTTATAACATTTTAAAACTGTATTTAGACATAAATATTACATCTCCTTATAGAATTAAGATGAAGTAAACATTATATATAAAAACGAAATAACTTGAACCACTACGTTTCGTCCCTTGAATTTACGTTATACTTTTATTTAACTTGAAGAGAACCACCAAAAAGGGTAGATGAGTTTATATTAAGTTTGATAAAAGACCGTAATCATTTTAAACAAAGAAAGAGATCTACTTCCGAAAAGATATTCTGTTGGGTATGCAGAGTTCAAAAGTTTATTTTTGTCAGATACAATTACATTAAAGTGTCGTGAAAAAAAAGAAAAATTATTCCTATGATTGTTTCAGACTATGAAACGAGTTGTAGTCTTTTAGAAAAGAATTGGAGTCCTCTGTCATCGTTTTGATTGTAAACTTTGTACGGTATTATTTAGGTCTAAGTCCTTTGACGAACTCCTCGTTTTACGTCTGTTTCAGTTTCTCTCCTTATTAAGGAGAAACAGTTCACTTAGTCGTAGTTTCGACAAGGATCGACGAAGATACAACATGACAACAAATTTAAAAATATTATCAAAATTTCTTCTATCGTCTTTTTTAAGTTTTAGTTGTATTAGTAAATTTCAATATCGTTACAATGAACCTTCTGTGTTTCTCTTTCCCTTAACTGTAATACCTGGTAAATTGTCCCACAAGTTTCTACAAATTACGTTATTGTTCAATCTTTGTGTACGTGAATATACAGTCTTCAACGTTTTTACGTTCTGGTACCCCGAACAGAAAATATATTACGGTGTACGGGGTCTAAAGTTATCTACCCCTCGAATGATGTACTTTTTCCTCATACTAGTCATTTGGTCGGAAAAAGTAAAAGGATTCGAGATTATTCCTAGAAAAAGTAAACTTTTCACTTCATCTCTTTAGGAGGCAATATTATTGAATAAAGAGTAGATGTATTGATTAAATTGTCCGAATATCATTGTAGGACTATTAGGAATCCGTAGCAATATTATATTTTTTTACCTCAACAAAAGTTTTTATTAGTCGTAATTATTTAATCATTCTAGAAGCTTAAAGTCTTTAAATAAGGTATTGACGGTAGTGTAAAATTTTATTAAACAACTAATATCCCGAGACACAAATAAATTTGAGTTTGTGTCAAAAAAATTTATATTAATTAAAATTTTACAGTTTTAACAGACACAAATATATAAATACATACGGTTACACATTCTTACACTTAGAGGAGTAGGTGATACTATTTTACTTAAGTACGTAAATATATAAGTTAATAAATTAGTAAGTTGTTTATCACAGATGACACAGGGTCCGTGATATGATAGTGTATTACTACTTACTCCATACATAGGATTAGAGTACGTTGAGTACTTTCTCCTGTGTTAAGTTTATTTTTCTGTCTGTCATATTATTCCATTTATCATGTATTCTAGGAGTATCCTATCAGAGGTCCACCGAGTCACCAATTCGTAGACGAACGGTCACGTCCTCTACGCCCTCTATACCCAAGTTAGGGACTCAGTCCTTTAAGGAAACTTCCTTCTTTACGTGGGTGAGGTCGTAAGAACGGACCTCTTAGGGTGTCTGGCTCCTTGGACCTCTCGATATCGGGTACCCCAGCGTTCTCAGCCTGTGTTGAATCGGTGATTTGATGATGATGATGTCTATACTCTCACCCTGGTATTTCCGACTCGTAGTTTCTTGACTACGAAAACTTAACACCACGATCTCTCCTGAGAACTCTCAGGGAACTTGTCGTTCCTCTAGTTTGGTCAGTTGGAATTTCCTTTAGTTGGGACTTATAAGTAACCTTCCTGACTACCACTTCGACTTCGAGGTTATGAAACCGGTGGACTACGCTTCTTGGTTGAGTAACCTTTTCTGGGACTTCGACCTTTTCTTACTTCCGTCTTCCTCTTCCCTTGTCTCCTACACTNACCCTGGTATTTCCGACTCGTAGTTTCTTGACTACGAAAACTTAACACCACGATCTCTCCTGAGAACTCTCTGGGAACTTGTCGTTCCTCTAGTTTGGTCAGTTGGAATTTCCTTTAGTTGGGACTTATAAGTAACCTTCCTGATTACGACTTCGACTTCGAGGTTATGAACCCGGTGGACTACGCTTCTTGGTTGAGTAACCTTTTCTGGGACTTCGACCTTTTCTTACTTCCGTCTTCCTCTTCCCTTGTCTCCTACACTGCCAACCTTCCGTAGTGGTTAAGCTACCCGTACTCAAATTCGTTTGAGGTCCTCTGTCACTTCCTGTCCCTTCGGACCTTACGAAGACACGTACCCAAGTGTTCCTCAACCCATGTTGATTCACTGACTTGTTACTCGTTGTTAGTACGGTCGAAGATATTCCACGGGTTACTGTCTACTCCTTGTGTTTCGTGCATCTTAAATCTACGGACGTCAAATTGACGTAAAAGATGTGCCATTCACCGTCCTCAACAGTAAACTTGGACACACTAGACCGAAGTTTTAACGAGAATGGGTAATAGAATAAAACATAGAGTCACTTATATTAGGTATACAACGGACTATGTGTCAATCTCAGTTATTTATAAGTGACTTACACTTACACGATAATGTCATTGTTAAAACAAGGTTTTGATCTTTATTGAGAAGTAGTTCATTGAAAATTCGTCAAACCTTTTCGTAGGTTCTTCGGTTTTTACTTAAAAGTGTACTCCTTCCACCCTTCCGGTTCGTCCATTAAATCGGGTCAATGTCCATCTTACCGGTGTCGACAAGAGAAAGACGAGGGACGATAGAGAATTCTAATGGTTCGTTTTCTAATGGTCCGTTTTAGGTGGTCGAAGACTTCGTCAGGTTTGTGTCTTGGTCTATGAATTGTGGTTAAAAGAACAAGTTTACGGGGTATACGGTCTGAGACTAACGAGAAAACCGTAGTTACGTGTTTGGTTAGGTACTACCAAACCAAAGACCGAATAGTACAAGATATTATCTCGCGTCTGAGTTTGTTTTACTTTATGATGTCACGGTCTGGAGAAGACCCCCGAAGGGACCACCGAGTCTCCCATTTCGTAGACGAACGTAACACCTTCAGGACCTAAGTTAGGGACCCAGCCCGTCTAGGGGACCTCTTCTTCTACCTTTGGGTGAGGTCATAAGAACGGACCTTTTAGGGTACCTATCTCGTCGGACCATCCGATGTCAGGTACCCCAGCGTTTCTCAGTCTGTGCTGACTCACTAAAGTGAAACTGAAAGTTAAAGTGAAATTTTGGATAAGACTAGCAGAGTAAAATCTGTTATTACATCTTTTACGTATCCGTCTCAAGTCTAAATTGAACGACGACGTCCTACCAAGGATCGTATAGAAGTTAATTATGTGTCCCGTAAATAAAGTCAAGAGGGTTCAGGAGATCGAACAAAGAAGATTCAATCCGTATGAAAATGTATTCGGACCCCGAAGGGTCCACCGTTTGACCATTTCTTAGACGGACGGTCACGTCCTCTACCCCTCTGCACCCGCTCCAGGGACCCAACCTTTCTAGGGGATCTTCTCCTTTGCCGTTCGGTGATGTCATAAGAACGAACCTTTCATCCTGTCCTCTCAGACATCGGACCACCCGATGTCCGATACCCCAACGTTTCTCAGTCCGTACTGATTCGTGCACCCGTTACGGTTACCTGAACATTCAGTCACCTTGTCTTATGTCTCAGGTCTTTATCTGGGTGTGTATAGACCAGAAATATAGAATATATTCGGTTCTTTTCTGTTTTTCTCCCTTTCCTTTGATAAATTACAACACCTCTTTACTGGGTCATACAGGGAACCGGGATCACTTTACGTGACAACCTATTTTTTGTCCAGGGTCAGAAAGAAAAATCCCTCATGGACTCCACTTCTCAACCTAATTCTCCACAGTAAGTAGGTATGATGTGCTTGTTCAACAGTCGATGTCGTTCAGTTCAAGTACTAGTTCTGAGTCTGGAAGACATTGACAAGGGTGAGATCGATATATAGGGTCGGGTGTGTGTCCTCGAAAGACAGGTAAGTAGTGTAATTACCATCGAAAGGGTACCAGAAAGGGAGAGTTCCGACGAAGTAATGTTCGTTCTCTAATATATATAATGTAACTGAATAGAAAAAGATTCTGTTGTACTCTAGATTAATTGTGAAATGATTGAAGTAATAGTATGTCGTCCTTTGTCAAATTATTTAGTAGGTAAGAAGATTAGTCAATATAACTGGATACAAAAAGTAAGTGTCATGTTAAACTCTGTCTGAGTGAGTGTACATGGGATTTATCGGTTCCGAGGACAAAATGACTTACAAAAATATATTGTAAACCAAAAGAAAACACTAAACTTTAAAATAAATCCAATTTCCAAGTAGCTCAATAATATATACAAGATTAAACTCCAAGTGAACACCTAATAGTAAACCCGGTGTTCTAGTTTAGTTACTTAGGAGTCCCTTTAGTCAGGATTTATAAGTAACCTTCCTGACTACGACTTCGACTTTGAGGTTATGAAACCGGTGGACCACTTTTCTTGACTGCAGAACCTTTTCTGGGACTACGACCCTTTCTAACTTCCGTCCTCCTCTTCCGCTACTGTCTCCTACTCTACCAACCTACCGTAGTGGTTGAGTTACCTGTACTCAAACTGGTTCGAGGTCCTCAACCACTACCTGTCCCTTGGGACCGTACGACGTCAGGTACCCCAGTGTTTCTCAGTCTGTACTGACTCGTTGACTTGACTTGACACCTAATAAGAAAGTAAATTTTCCTTTTAATACGAAAGACACTTATACACCTAATCAATCTTATGATAAACTAATTATAAATACTAAACCTCTGACAAAAGTATTTTTTACAATACGATAATTTTCGTATGTTATAGTATAATGAACGATAGTAAATATACCTAAAAATTACTGTATAACAACTGGAAATTTTGATTTATGTAGTTAAATTACTTTCGATAAAGAAATGTCACGTTTTGTCGGTTAATTTATCGAAGGAAATTCTTGTGGAACTTAGTCTACGTTTCAATGTAAATGGGAGTAAAAAAAAAATGGGTATACATTGGTTCGTTTGTTTTAGATTAGTCGTTGGATAATCAACTAAAAATTACTGTGGAAATTTTGTGGATATAAGATTAGGTTTTGTAGTAACATTTCTGTAAAGAATTCGTTCCGACTTTAAGAGTAGTAAACGAAGATTTTTGTTCGACTAATCTTGACGGTCTATATTTTTGTTCTACACAAGTAACATATAAATATCTTACATCAAAAAAAATTATAACGTCTTCCTCTAAAAAAGAAACTTTACTGAGAACAAACACTGAGAGATCATGATATGGACAGGTTGTTTTGAGAATCTATTTTCGGTTTGAATCTTTGTTTGTTCAACGGTTTTTAAAATTCAAGTCCATGAGATTTATACTCCCGAAGGGTCCACTGAGTCTTATTTCTTCGACAGACGTTACATCCTCGACGCCCTCTACGTCCAAGCTAGGGACCCACCCTCTCTAGGTCACCACCTCCCGTAGTGTTGGGTGGGGTCATAAGAACGGAGCCCCTAAGGTACGTGTCTCCTCGGACACCCGATGTCAGGAATCCTGACCCTTCTCAGTCTGTGCTGACTTCACCGTATCGTGTGTGAGATATAATCCGTCGTTAGGAGGAGTAAACGTGTCATTTTATTATATATTTACGATAAAAAGAATTTATGGAATATAAAGAGAATACAGGACCATCCTTTTCTCGTTTTCTCTAATTAAATCGTAATCTTTTACTTTCACAATCAGCGAGTCACCACAGACTGAGAGACTTCTGGGGTACCTGATATCGAGTGGTCCGAGGAGACAGGTACCCTAAGAGGTCCGTTCTTATGACCTCACCCAACGGAACGTAAGAGGTCCCCTATAAGGACTGGGTCCCTAGTTTGGCTCCAGAGGACTTAACGTCCGTCTAAGAAATGGTAGACTCGATGGTCCCTTCAATTGTATTTTTAATTAAAGACACGTAATGTACTGTCCATAAACGGGTTGCACATAGTGGGACCTCTATTTATATTTTTAGAACTATTTGTACAGTTATAGGATATGTGTTTGTGGTCCCCACTTCATATGAATGAGTTCTATTTATTAAGGAGACCCGTTTTTTCTTCCGTTTTTACCACTAATTAATATTAAGTATGACTAGGATCGTCTTATAGTCCAAATCTACAGAATTGTTAATAGTGACGTATTTATAATGTTTACGATGGTACTAATGTCGTTATTGACTTCTAAAGGATGTCTAATGTTCAAGGAAGTCCAAGTGTTTTAAATCTCGTTCTTCGTACCAAACTTCATGAGGGATCTTAATCACTAAGGGAACAGTTGGGACGGTTACGGATGACCGTAATGGTCATGTTTCGCTCTACCAAAAAATAAGGAATAGTCACCATTGACTCGTGGAACCTCTGGTACAGACCTATAAACTGTACGGGTTGTTTGGTGGGTACAAATAATATGACATTAAACGGGATGATTTCGTGTTTAAAATCTAAGTTTATGAGACCAACAAATCGTCTTATTGTTAACAAACAATCAATCGGAAAGGTCTGTTTAGAGATCTAACTTTCGTCTCCTCCACCTTTGTCTTTAAGACTGTATCCAATGTGTCTTTTCCTCGGAAATTACGGTTCACTACCGTACTTTACTTTTACTATTACTTTCCTGTGTGTCTGATCCGATGTCTACAATTAAATTCTGTTATATTACGTTTTACACCGGTCGACGTTTTCGGGTATTAGTTAGAGAACGAAATGATACACTGTTAATATTTCGGTCTCGAATTACCAAAATTATTTTTGTCTTTGTTTTAATGACACAGAAACTCTTTCGGAGTATTTATACAAGTTAATTACCTTAATTTCTTGTCCTATGACAAATATAAAAGGTGTACTTTAGTACTAAACTGATTTTCGTTTAGTTGGTTTTCCTTCTTTTTGTTTTTCGGTGTATGACCATACAAAGAAGAGTTTAATGGTTGTTTTATTTCTGGATAAATGATTATGCCTTACCAATGAAGGGTTTACGTGGTTTTAAGGACTTACCTTTATTATATGTCGAATACCTGAATATCATACCAGTAAATGTAAAATATGATCACATATGTAAATAAAAGAAAATAAATTAACTTTGAAAAAAATCTATGACAGATTAAAAAAGTGGACATTTTCGGACCAGACGATTCTTTTTTGAATCTTTTCATAATGTGTGTATATATACCCATATTAATTGGATTCTAATGGATCATATTATAACACAACAGTGGTAGATATTACTCTCTTGAATTAACCAACGCAAACTTGACACCACGACCTCTTCTGAGAACTCTCAGGCAACCTGACGTTCCTCTAGGTTGGTCAGGTAAGACTTCCTCTAGTTGGGACCCTAAAGAAACCTCCCTTACTACGATTTCGACTTTGAGGTCATGAAACCGGTGGAGTACGCTTCTCAACTGAGCAACCTTTTCTGAGACTACGACCCTCCCTAACCCCCGTCCTCCTTTTCCCCTGCTGTCTCCTACTCTACCGACCTACCGTAGTGGTTGAGCTACCTGTTCTCAAACCCACTTGAAACCCTCAACCACTACCTGTCCCTCCGGACCGCACGACGTTAAGTACCCCACCGTTTCTCAGTCTGTGTTGACTCGCTGACTTGACTTGACTTAACCAACTCCGAATCCCTGTTAAAGAAAGACGAGAGAGTAGAAACTTTTATTATTTTTATAATATTAGATATAACGTATATTCTTTCTTATTTTAATAGATTTTATACTTATTTAACACACTATTATAATTGATTACTGTCCACGTTGTATAAACAGAAACTTTTCAGTCGAGAAGTATATTGTCTCCATAAGTAAAGTTAGAAAGTTATATTATTTCTTGTCGTAAAAGTTCTTTAATTATATCCTTGACAAACAATTTCTATTTGTATAGGATTTACTGTATAGACTTTAGGAATACAATCGATTAAGTCATCGACAAAGTTTTTTACTATTATAAATTATACTAATAGACTACATGTTAATGTAGAATCTAATATTAAAAAATTAAATTTCAAACGAAAGATCTAAGTGTAAAAAGAGGTGATTTTGATACAAAATATTTGGTCCAAAATATCGTACTGTGATCGTCACGCGAAACATAACAAAAGTGTCTTCATTCGGGATATGACGGTACCTTGACGACGATGACGACGACGATTCAGTGAAGTCAGCACGGGTTGAGACACGCTGGGGTCTTTGCCGTCGGGTGGTTCGAGGCGGCAGGGACCCTAAGAGGTCCGTTCTTGTGACCTCACCCAACGGTAAAGGAAGAGGTTACGTACTTTCACTTTTCACTTTCACTTCAGTGAGTCAGCACAGGTTGAGAATCGTTGGGGTACCTGACGTCGGATGGTACGAGGAGGCAGATACCCTAAAAGGTCCGTTCTCATGACCTCACCCAACGGTAACGGAAGAGGATCCGTCAGAATTTTATACCACTAATTCTAAATTGTTACTGTCACTTGTGAAGTTCATGTGTAACGGATGAAAGGTTAAGAAGTAAGAAGACGGTGGTACATTACAAAGACAGGTTTTTAAATCGTACCTTGAGAAATGAATGTACAAAAGAAAAGGAAGAATTGTTTTATTTCTCCATTGTGAGAATGCAATCTTGAATAGTCTTTATATGTATATAAAATTGTCGAATAAGTATGGTGTCAACGGGGCTAACCTAAATTTTGTGTAGAAACGACAATAATTTAGACGTCAATGAAAAATAATAGGGAAATAAAAAATTATTTACCAAAGGTATAGTAGATAATAAAAAGGAGTTTTTATTATAAGGGAAAGTTAAATACAAGATACTATCAAAATATGTATTAGAATTATTGTCCTTATTAGTTTTGGATTTGAGGAAAGTGTCATGTTTAATTTTAAGGTCACATAATGTCTCTTTGTTTGTGTCGTACTACCCTTGACGGACATTCAATGTACTGAAAGAATCTCCTTCTTTGATTGATGTCTCAGGTTATTCTCAAATTGAAATAACCGATTTATGAAAATATTGAATTTCCTGTAAGAAGATCTCGGTGGAAAATTAGAGATGGTTCCGTCCTCCGTCCCGTAAGGAATCGAAAAAACAAAGGATTAAGAGTTAAATTTAAACTATTTACGACAAATAAACATAACTTTACAATAAACTTAAAAACAGGACAGGGTGTTTCAAATTTCACTAGATATTATTTACTTGTGGGACTTTTTTCTATTTATATATTTTATATCTTCAGTTCAAACCGTTTTTATGGAGGTGGTGTTCCAATAGTGTGTAATACCGTATTACACGGTCCGTGTCACGATTCGAGATCTCTAATCTTTATTTATTTTGATTCAGACTTAAATGAGTACACACTCACTTTTTACTATCTTTATGAGATTTTCCTTTTCTTTACCTAGTACCTTGTCTCACTCATGATCTCGACTAAGAGTGGTGTTAATAGTTTCTCCTTATATGTAGAAGTCTTGACACCGGAGAAAGTTATCAATCGAAACAAAGGAACTTGACAGAAACAAGGGTAGTTCAAATTTTGCATGTATACAAGATGTCTTCTCCTAATCTTGTTTGAAACTCCAGAAGGGTGAGAGAAGTACGGTATTAGGACATCATCTGTTCTGAAGGTCGTGGTAATGGTTTCGTCATGGTGGTGGTGTGTAATTAGTAGATTGAATTTACTAAGATTTTTCTTTGACTCCGGTTCATTTTTGTTGTGTCGACGATGTCATCTTTTATTATGACTAAGAAACACTGTCTGTTGTAGAACGTTATTTAAAACTTAACGTAACTTATCTTAGAACTGGAAACAAATACGAACTCACTGAGATTTCTCTTGTGTATAGATATTCTCTAAAATTAATTATTCGTTTTTTATTTTGTTGATTGGAACCGGAGGAGTATACCGTAGAGGATAAGATAAATTAGTATTTTACTTAAGTCGAAGTCAAATTACAATTACAACTTTCACAAATACGGTGCAATATAATACTTGTAAATTTCATTTTATAACCGATGTTGTTTTGATACCTATATAGTCTTACCAAAGTTTGAGAAATACCATCTTCTCTCTCACGACCATACGCCGTCCCCTTCTTTGTATATAAAGGTCTCGATTTTTGTTCTTTTTATTTTAGTGACTTGTTTGGTAAACGATATGATAGGTTCTTTTTTTTTTTTTCTCCTGAGTTTAAAAATTTTTTAATTACTCTGTAATGTTAACTATGGTGTGTTTATGTTTCCTAACGTTCTCTGATTATATTTATTAGTACCTTAAGAGGTCCGGTCTTATAACCTCACCCATCGGAAAGGGAAGAGGTCCCCTAGAAGGGTTGTGTCCTTAGTTTGGGTCCAGAGGACGTAACGTCCGTCTAAGAAATGGTCGACTTGGTGGTCCCTTCAGGTCATATTTGTTAATATACGGTTGTTTAACCTGTTCGATCTCTTTGGTTATTTAAGAATCGTTATATGTTAAATAATCCTGACTTAGCGTTCCTTTACATTGTGGACTTGTGTGGTCAACAATCATTCCTCTAAATTAGTCATTAGTTTTGGAGGGTTACTTCTTTTCAGGTCTTTATCTACCGAAAGGACCACTTGAGATGGGTTGTAAATTTCTTCTTACTTACGGTCAGAAGTTCGAGAAGGTTTTTTATATTCTCCACGCTTTAAGGACTTGATTAAAATGTTCCGGATGTTTGAGGGTACGGTTTTGGTCTATTCTCTTTTAAGTCAAGTCAAGTCAAGTCAGCGAGTCATCACAGGCTGAGAAACGGTGGGGTACTTAACGTCGTGCGGTCCGGAGGAACAGGTAGTAGTTGAGGACCTCAAATAGGTTTGAGTACAGCTATCTCAGCCACTCCGGTAGGTCGGTAGAGTAGGAGACAATAGGGGAAGAGGAGGACGGGGGTTAAGGAGGGTCGTAGTCTCAGAAAAGGTTACTCAGTTGAGTTTCTCTTTTAATGTTCAGTGATAAGTTTTTAGAAGTCGTCTTATATTCGTTTGATCATGTTGACATGTAATTTTCTTAGTATGTTTTACTAAGGTCCCTACGTTCCTGTCAAGTTTTATATATTTGGTGGCACTGTGTGGTGTAATTGTTTTACTTTCTATTTTATTAATAGAGTTATCTATGTCTTTTTTGTGAACTGTTTTAAGTTGTAAAAAGTACGATTTTTGAGAGTTGTTTGAACCATATCTCCCTTACATAAAGTTTACTATTTCCCATATACGTTCGGGTGTCGATGGTGATCTGAGTTGTCACTTTTCGACTTTCGTAAAGGAGACTCTAGTCCTTATTCTGTCCGACAAGAACGGTAAAAATAAGTTATATCATAATCTTCAGGATCAATATCATTAGTCTGTTTTTTGTTTAATTTATTTTATTTTCCTTTGGTTTGACCTTTCCTTTTTCATTTTGACAAACGTCTACGGTACTACAATATACGTCTTTTAGAATTTCTACGGTGGTTCTTTGACAATCCTGATTATTTGTTTATGTTCTTTCGAAGTCCTATGTTCTAATTATATGTTTGTAGTCAACGTGAACATATATGATTGTTGTTTGACACTCCCCCCCTTTAATTCTTTTATCAGGACAAGTATTAACGTAGTTTTCTTATTTTATGAATCTTTAATTAGGTTCTCCACTTTCTAGAAATGTGACTTTTCATATTCTGTAAGTATTTTTTTAGACTTCTGTTTATTTTACCTTTCCATAAGATACGAGTACTTAATCTTCTTAATTATAACAACTTTCCAACTATAAAGTTTCGTGACCTGTTTAAGTTACGTAGGGGTAATTTTAAGGTTTCCGTAAAAAGTACTTTTATCTTTTTTGTCAGGATTTTACATATACCTTGGTATTTTCTGGAACTTATCGGTTTCGTTAATATCCTTTCTTCTTGTTTCGATCTCCGTAAAGTCAGAGAACTAAAGATTGATATTATGTTTCGAAATGATTAGTTTTGTCATACTATAGACGTATTTTTGTCTTTATATCTAATTATCTTATCTCTAACGTTATTACTTAGATGTGTATAAACCAGTTAATTAAATATTATTTCCTCAGTTATTGTGTGTTTCCCTTTTCCTATCGGAGAAGTTTTTGACCACGACTCTTTTGACCTATGTGTCCGTTTTCTTACTTTAACCTGGGGATAAAATGTGGTGTTCCTTCTTAGTTGAGTTTTACCTATTTTCTGAAAGTTTCATTCTGTCATTCACCGTCGTCTTTTATTCTTTTTCTGTTATCGTCTGAAAGTTCGTAGGTTCACATTGAAAGGTAGAAGTAAATAAGACTGGACAGAAAGGGATTCAGAGTGTAACGATAAATGTCCTGTAGTATCAAACAGATCATAAATAGTGTATGGTCATTCACTCAAATTCACTAAATATGTCTAGTAGAGTAAATAGTGAATACGGATGAAATACTCCAACTATAATAATGACATTCTAATGGTAAGTCTTTTTGTTTAAAACGTCTCCACTTTATTCGAAAGACTTTGGTGTTGTCTAACACCTTCACTTTCAGAGTCTAAGTTTGAGTTTAGATACACAAAGTTTCCTGAGACAAGACTTAGTGATGTGATATAAATTACTGACTCCTTCTTATGTTATTCGACAAAGACGTCCAGAGTCCGTAACCTAGGTAAACCGATGTAAAAGGTGAGGTAGACATAGTGATGGACATGGACTTCAAAATAACGAAGTGTTATTTCAAGTACTTCTAATAAGACTTAGTTCTTCTTTACAAACGGAGTTCGAGTCATATGATAAATAAATTCTTCCGTTCTTTCTTTCATTAAGTTTTTCTAAAGGTTGTTCCTATAAATTTTATTCATATGGGTCCGAATACGCCAATTAGAATCAATAGATTCTTAAATGAGTAGAAAGATCTTAATAAGGAAGATTTACCTATATAAACTTCTAAATAAGATTGTGAAAAATTTCTATTCGTCACAAAAAACAAATTTATGTATTTATAAACTACTAAGAAACCTGTCTTTACAGTCGTATGTGTTCTTATACTTCTTAAGTGACCTTATAAGGAGGATAATAAACCCATTGTTATACCCTATTTCATTCTACCATGTATATTTCTAATATGGTAACGTCTATACATAGTGACATAGTAGATATTTGTATGACACATACATACACAAATCGACGAGTCAACACAGGCTGAGAAACGTTGTGAAAGCTGATATCGGGTGGTCCGAGGAGACAGGTACCCTAAAAAGTTCGATCTTATGACCTCACCCAACGGTAAAGGAGGAGGTCCCCTAGAAGGGTTGGGTCCCTACCTTGGACATAGAGGAATAGAGGACATAACGTTCGTCTGTTGTGTGATTTATGTAAATTTTCGTAAGTCGTTATTACAATTCGATTAGTCAAGATATGGTAAACATAAAATACTTAAATGATTCCGATAATGAACGGTATGTATAAAGTTCCATCGTAGGTATTTCATTTGAAACTAACCTTACGTTAAGGTAAACTTAGTATTTCAATTTATAGATGAATTGATAAACCTTTCGAAATAAATATTGTAATTCTCACTTCGAAGAATTTTTAGTAGAATAATACTTCAAAATTCGTAAAATAAGTCATAATAAAAAGAGAATGAAATTAAATATACTAAATTTATAGAAAAATTTATTAAAGGTGGTTACGGTTTTACATATAAAAAATTTCCTTTTTAATTTTGATAAACTCTTCGATTTAAACTACACTCGATCTAGATAATGTTTTCCGAGTCTTTGTTGTTTCGATACCTATAATACGTCTTACATACAAGGAAAGTATAATCTCTTCGAAAAGGAAGTGACCATACATGAGTATCGATCATTGTCAACACTTATAGTCCCGACAGTTTCGTTCCGGAAAAGAATACCCCCTGGGAACAGAAACATTAATGGAGGATGAGGTCGAGACATTCTCAGACAACTTTCTGTCTTAAGGTCCTTTTAACTAAAAGTAAAACTCTTTCTCGTATCAACTACATACTCCTTAAAGTAACGATATCTCATTACATCAAAATACGATGTCACAAAAGATATCTGAAAGTATACACTTAAGTACCCGAACAATAGTCTTATTATTTGTTTAGAAATTTTCATTAAGATTTATTAACTTTCGTTAGAGGATTTGTTTTTACGGGATTCCCTTTTAAAATTGGTAAAGATTCTTACTGTCTTTACTAGTGTTCCAATATTTTTCTTTAAAATACCAACCGTAAACATAACATGAGATTTTCAAGGTTTTCTAATTGTAAGAATCATCGTAGTAAATATGGAAGTTTAATGGAAATAATTCGTAGAGGAAATTTTGTATACGTTATGATTCTGAAGACACATTATTTCCATTGGCCACCTCGGAAACGATATCTCCTATCAAATCATTTCATGTATTTGTCTTCTTCCTTGACAGTATTTGTGTCAGACTCGGGTTTGGTCCTAAATGACGATGTTAGTCATAAAAAATCATTTATCACTTTTTGTCATAGATACATCCTCACCTTGTATCCGGTCTACTGGATTACTGTATTTTTTCCTGTCATCTTTAACCGGTTATTGTTCGTTTTGAAATGTTTAAATCAAATTTGGATCGGAATGTACATTCATTTTGTCTTTGATTGTTCATGTTTATTATCACCCCACACATGGTATTTTCGTATAAAGTCGTTTATATGAAAAAATTTCGAAAAGTAACTTGTATCATCGATATTTATCGTATCTTCATAGTAATACGTTGTATACAAATTCTTTGTCTCTGACGTTCAATCCATGGAGACCCTAAGTCTCATTGAGTTTCTGTGAATTATGGTAAATCATTTAAATAAATAAAGAATTAAATGTTAGACTACTCGATGAAAAGGGAGATTATATCTCTTCCCTTTGATCGGTGTAAGTGAGATCTCCTCATATGACGAAGGTGAAAGAGGATGAGTACTCTTTCCAAAAGGAGTTTCTTTGAGATGAAGATGTACATCTATTGGAATCGTAATCAGGAAAAAAGACGGTTTGACGAATAGTCTACTCATCTTTGGACGGAGTGTTATATCATGACTCTCAATTTTTTAGTTTTCTTTTTACTGTGTTTTATTAATCTTTTCTTTTTTAATTGTATATACACATCAAAATAATTATACTGTTCTTTTACTATCGGTGTTTTCGTGAAGAAAAAACCAAATGATTCTCTCTCCCACATATAAGACATTTTAAACGGGTGTAAGGAAATGTTAACGTTCTCTTCGTATTCTCAAAAATGGACATTCTCTATTTCACGCACGAAGTGTGAATCTATAACTCAACTTGTTTTCTTACCACTACAAGTTATTCATCTATAATACTTTTCTTACATAGTACAAGAAGGTGTTTTATAGAGACCCATGGAAAGATCGTCCATCTTAACATTGAGATAACTTCTTAAAAAAAAAAAAGGTTCATCCATCGATAGAGTTTGTGGTTGAAACAAAGATTTAACACTCTTCACGTTGTCTTCGTTAGAGACATATCAAGACCTCTCTTCTAGTAAACTTCACATTTGTCGGATTCACATTCTTCAGATTCGTCCAGACTCAGGATAAATCTTTTAAGTCCCTGAGAGATTTCTACCGTCGTAATATTAACCTGAATTCTACTAAGACCTCTCATTCTAGTACTTTTGTCTTCCAGTAAAGTGATCGGGTTAACACTCTGACTACTTCCTTTATATACAATATTCCCCTTTTATATTTTATTAATTCGTCATTTTTTGTTACGGTGACAACTCTAAACTATCTTTACCTCTTGTGTTATCTCAGGGACTTCAGAAGACTCTTTCTATCTCTTTCACAACACAAATACTTATAATTGGACCGTAAATAAAATATCCTACCTGACTTTTATTGTAAAAACTCCATTTTTTATTAATTACTCCAATAATTTTATACGATTCTCTCTTCCATCTTCAAACTTCATTCTATCTTACACTTACTTGTTCTTAGATCCATATTTCTTAAACATTTCACTAAGTAGTGATAATGGTAGTTTTTATAAATCCCAGGGATTATGTCTCGTATCCTGTTATACGAGTGAGTCTTTCATGTTACTTTATATACAAGGATCGATTTGTTAAAGACGGGAAGTTCAACTGTTATATGGTTTTTAGTATCTACTAAAAAAAAATCATGGGTTCGTTTTTCTCAGAGGGTTCCCTTAAAAATTACATTGTGTCTACCTATCTATCATGTATGTATGTATATATATATATGTATGTTTAAGTGTCTAAACTTCTTTTTTTAAAACACACGATAAATAAGAATAACCATTTATTTTCTGACTAAAACTTCACCGTTTATTCTCGTCCCCTATTTTTATTAGTCTACAAAAACTAATACAGTGTCTATTAACTTGCCTCTTCCACTACCGTGGGGTGAGGTCATGAGAACGGACCTTTTAGGGTACCTGCCTCCTCGGACCACCCGACGTCAGGCACCCCAGCGATCCTCAGCCTGTACTGACTCACTGAAGTGAAAGTGAAAAGTGAAAGTACGTAACCTCTTCCTTTACCGTTGGGTGAGGTCATAAGAACGGACCTCTTAGGGTCCCTGTCCCCTCGGACCACCCGACGACAGATACCCCAGTGTGTCTCAGCCTGTACTGACTTCACTGAATCGTCGTCGTCGTCGTCGTACAATTATATAATGGAAGATTAAATAAGTTTATTTTTAATACACCGTGACTTTTCCAGGATTTCCTTACGTACTAAATAAAAAATTTACAAATCCTCTTTTCTTAGTAAGTTTACACATCCGTTTACCATATGGAGAACTCCCTCTTCCTTGTATCTCCACCTACAAAATTACACTTTCGTTTATTCCTTATGTCCTCTCCACAAACATCGTAAACGACGTCAAGGTTTGTCGTACATTATAATACGGGAGTCTTCTATAAATAAAATTATATAAATTTCAAATTAAATCATTAGTAAGACGGTAGTCTACTTTAAATTCTGAAGTTTTATATGTGACTTACTAATACTAAACATAATATTTGTCGGTGTTTTTAACCGAACAAAAGTACACTGTCCTGTAAACACAAAACTAAAGACTGTGTCAATCCTTGACTAATTTAGACTAGGGAATTTCTTTCATTTTCTATATATAAATTTAATAACCGTATTTTCAGGCAAGTTCTCAAGGAAAGTAATGTAAAATACGGAAGTTACATTAGTAGAAATAATTTACTAAACGAATAATATCTTCCTCCACGTTCTAATTTACATGTAGTGGTAACAGTATAAACTGTCTACTTACCTTATAAGGTTTCCTGGCTATGTACTTTTTGTATAAAAAAGTCTTTTTTATAGGTAAATCTTTAAGAAGTTTCATCTTTTTAATCTCTTAATATATTCTTTGTATAATGTGACTGATCGTTACAGACTTGGGTTCTGAAAGAAGTGTTTTTGACCTTGTAAACACGTTCTTAATGGTCATGAAAGACGGAAGATCCTACCTCTAACCGTCTTAATATAACCCTTGGTTGATTGGAAAACGTCAGTCTTCCTGGTACTACCCTCTGGGATGAAATAAGTCTATAAGTATATGTAGGAAAGCCCCTCCGGACTTGTGACATCCGTTTAGTTCACGTCTATGAGGTCTGCCTCTACCTTTCACAAGACAAATCATTGCATTGACCGTACAGGAAGTCTTATTAGGTCTGAGATATTTGAGACAATCGATCTCGGGGAATTTAGAATTTCAGGATCTGAATCCATCGAAGGAGGTACTTTGTTATATAATAACTCTCTTATCTTTAGTCCTCCCATGACTCTTACCTCTACTGTTTTGACGTCCTCCCTTATACACACAGTACACAGCAGCGAGTCAGCACAGACTGAGAATCGCTGGGGTACCTGACATCGGGAACTCCGAGGAGGTAGGTACCCTAAAAGGTCCGTTCTCATGACCTCACCCAACGGTGAAGGAAGAGGTCCCCTAGAAGGGCTGGGTCCCTAGCTTGGTTTCCTGTCAGGTTTATGAAGGGAGGGAGATGTCTCATTTACCTTAATTGTCACAACCCATTTCATGTTGTACCTAGTCTTCCGATTACAGGTCCGTACACAGTGAATTCCAACTTGTTAGTTCTCAAATCCTTTATAAAACCTGGTCCTAAATAGTACAATCTTGGTACCTCCACACGTGACTCTTTAGAAGGACTTTCATTGGATAGTCTCCTTCTTCCATCAGGTCCCCTAGTTCCAGTACCCTCAATCTGTCTAGTTCCCACGACGGGATAAAGAAAGGTCATCAATCATTATTTACACCGTTGTGACATCAGTTTAGAGGTTCCGTTCGTCTACAGACTTTTTATAAATCTAACTCCCTTTTTAACTGAGGACGGTCACCCCTCCGGTCAATAATGTCTTCGATCTGTTTCTCCGTGTCAATCCCTTGGACTTCAGTTGAACCCCGTAAACCGAGAATTTTTTTTGGTGAGGTCAAGGTTGACTACAATGTAAATTCATAGGGTGGAGTATAATAGGATCTCCAATACGGGGTTGGAATGGTTTCAGACACTAAAATCAAATCAAAACAACACTTCGTCACCCTTTCTGAGTACGTTTGAACAGTTTCACCGGTTCTTCCTCGGTCTCGGGAAGATGGGACACCGACTCGTCGGTAGTCTACAATGGTACTTCCTCTCGACACGTTTTGTCTTTCGGAAGGTACCCCCAGTGACGTTCACCTCCTCGTAACAACATTATCCATTCTTTCTGTGACTTTATGGAGGTGGTTCCGAGGTACGCCCTCTCGTGATCTTTAAAGAGTTTTCCTCGAGTCTTACTGAGTCCCCTATGTTAAAGATCGTTAATCGGGTTACTCCCCGAGCCAAAATTAGTAAACCTATATATTTTATTTACACAGAATAAAACATAAGTCCGACCTTCCCTAGGTCCTATAGATACAACTCGTTTATTATTTCAAAAATACCATTATAAGTATTTATCATCTAATTTTATCTTTATAACTTATAATGTAGAGGACGTGACGTTAAAAATATAACAATTAAAATGCAAAAGGAACAATTTCGAATTCGAAAAACCGAACACTATTTTCCTTTATAAGATTTCCGATTTTAAACGATTTTAGTATGTCAGTTCTTATTATTGAGAGGTTCAGTCGACGTATCTTAACTACCCTTTCTTCCCACAAATCTGTTACATTCATTTTTCCGTAAGATTTGAAATGTTAAATATATTCTATCAGGCACTATGTAAAATTTAAGATTAAAATTCTAAAAATTTTTTTGTAAATTATGGAAATCTAAACAAGTAAATATTAAATACTTTGGAGAAACTTGAAATCTTTAAAACTAGAAGTCCGAAAGAATTGAAAATTTTACGTTTTCAACGTACCTCCCCTTTAACACACTCTTTTTGTAAAAGTTTTTTGTGTTTAAGAAGACTATTACAATTCATAAATCCATGTTGGAACCTTTTGTAAGTTGACTTCAAATTAACAATTTTAGTCGTGAGATGTATAGTGTCATATCCTGTCACGTCCAAAGTTGTTTCGACTTAATAGTTCTACAAACTACCTTTATACAAGAAGGGAAGTAATATTTATTTTAATAGAACAGTCAGTTTTTGTTTAATGAAAAAGACGAGAGTCTTGTACACAAAATTCGAAAAATTTTAGTTGTTATTAAATAATAACCATAAAATTCGATGAATTACCGTGGTTTTTTATGTCAATTACTATCTACAGGACGGATGACCACGTGACGGGTTAGGAAGTATGGATTCTAAGATAATAAGATGAGATGTCACAAATTGTCAACGTATATTCGTCTACCTTTAATGCCTATACCGTAATAACCCCCTCCCTCCCCGTTCCTGGTTTCTACTTTTAGTTACGTTCTAAATTTCTGGATCATCCTTGTCGACGGGAATTTTTATGAAAACCGAAACTCTGGACCATCCTCATTGACGGGAATTTTAATAAGAACCACTTAAACGATCCTGTCTCCTACGTCGGTGTTGACACCATCAGGTCTTTCGAAATGACGGGGAAAGAATAAAGATGATCAAAATAAAATTTTAGTACTAATGTACCTTATTTTTTTATTCGTGTCTCTGGTCTTTGACTGTAAACCTAAGTTTATTTATCTTTCCATTAATAGTCATACTATGTCTTTCGTAGTAGAAGTTTTGTTCTACCTTTTATAGTAAATAATTCACATACCGTGAGTTGTAAAATGGATGAAGTAAACTAGTTGTTTTTTAGATTTTCTGTCTATACTGTCAAGGGTAAATTGTCTACTTTTTTACCCGACTCTCTCCTTCGAACGGGTTTGTTGACGATCATGAACTTGACAAACTATAAGAAAGGTAATACGGTCTCTATGATGGCACCTCTTATATCGTGATTTGTGGTTTATTTTTAGTCTTAGTCTCGAAGGAGTTTACAAAAAAAATCCTTTAATATAGTCTAGATTTAGTAAAATCAAACACCTATGAAGACTTTGGACAAAACATTCCTTATGTTCTGTTATCTTGTCTGACGAGGGGAAAAGTGTGACTCGACCTTATAATCTTATTTTGTCCATGTTTCGATACGATAATGAAAAACGTGAAGACGGTCCGATCACCCCCACTATAGATGATTGAAGTTCCATTCCACTTGGGGACGATCAATTGAATCAAGTTTTTGTGAATTCTATTAATCATGTTCCTTTTATATATACGTGTTTGTTATAATGGAAATTTTTTAATACAAGAAGTGGTAAATAGGAATACACACATAAATCAGTCAGTCAACACAGACTGACAAACGCTGGAGTACCTGACATCGAACGGTCCGAGGAGACAAATCCGTTCTTATAACCTTTCGCATTGGTAAGGGAAGAAGTCCCCTAAAAGAGTTGGGTCCCCGATGACGGTTTATGTAGAGAGACAAGAAAGTGTTTGTCTAAAGAAGATTATTATAGGGGTACACATAAGGTGAGCTTAAAGTTTAAAAAATTATGGTTTCTGGTTTAACAGAAGTGATTCCAGGATTACTAATGGTTCGACGATTTAAGTACCTATCAAAAGTCGAGAGTAGAAAGAACTGACACGTCGTCGAATACTATAACAACTGACGTATAGGGAAGTACTTTGGGTGAGGACGTTACCAAAGGTATTGTAGTGTAAAGTGGAATACGGAGGTAGAAGACACTGTTTCAAAGTGATTGACGTTGTATGAGGAGTTTTCATTGGTCACGATGCCTAAGAGTTCCGAATCGGAATCGCTGAGGTAGACAGGACGTGTGTTTCTGTTAGATCAGTTGTGAACATCGAACCGTTGACATCTCAATGGTTTGGTCGTATAATTTGACAGAATTGTGACAATCGTATTGTGTATCTGTGGAGTTTAAGATTTACAGTCTTTGATTGAACTGGTAGAAGAAGGTTTTCAGACGGATGAAAGTTGGGAGTTGGTCACGATCACTCTTAGATCATTAGTAGAAACCATGGGGAAAGATGGTTAACGAGAATAGGTCATTTAGTGGTTTAGTGGAAAAGTAAAACAAAGGATTTTATATGGAACTTATGAAGTTAAATAGGAGTCAAGAAGTTGGTGGTGGGTATATTACTAGATGGTAGTAGAACGTGGATCTTATGACTAACGGAAAATTAACCAGGGGAGTCTAGATAAGAAAAAGGGCAGTTATAAAAAATGTTTTACATCAGTCCCACTAGTAAAACTTTGAGTTACACTGGTACAGTGAGACAACAAATTTGGTAAGTCGTTACGTAGAAGTTCGAACCCTATCTCCTGTCTTAAGACCGTGACACGACTAGTCTAAGATGTGTGGACTGAATGGGTGGCGACTAAAGGTGGTGAGGGAGGAGTGAGAGTAGTAAAGTAGAGAGACCGAATGAGGACCGAGGAGTTTACGGAGTATGAGACAGAAGATCTCGTTAGTGTGTATGATAGAAAAGACGGACTATAAGAAAGGGGAACGAAAGAATATATCAATTAAGGATAGAAAGAAAAGTACGAGTCGTGTTGTTTCAAAAGAAGTTCTTTCCGTAGGATTGGAGATTCTGATTTAGTCCAGGGATCCATGGGTGAGAATTGTCACGTTTCGTTATGAGGGAATATTGTAATTTTAACATTTTTGATTGTGTTATCATACTTAGTTGATTTGACGTTATTTTTCATATTAGTTTTAATTTATCCGTTCGTCAATAAATTAATGACAGTAAGGATGTTCGAATTTTTGAACAACTGAATTCCTGATCTAGTAGGGTAATAACATGGGGTTGTATTACGAAATGTGTAAAACAAATGTTGTTCAAATACAACTTCTTTACTTAACCGTTATCAATTGTGAGTAGAAATAAGAAAATGAAGATTGGTTGTGGGGTTGTATAGAATGAGACCACAAACAAGAGATGGAGGGGGGGGGGTTCATTTTGATAAAATGAAGGTTTTTTATAGTAGGTACTGGAAATCAACAGTTTACACCTTCTATATATACTCGAATATTATGACTTAAGGGGTGTAGGAAATCGTGAATGCTAACAAAAGAATAAGAACTTTGACATAAGATTGGATTAGTAGAAGACAAAAGAGGTTAATGACAAGAAAGGAAGGACCAGTCAGAAGAACCGTATGACAAGTTGACAAACAAGGGTCCAAATGTCGGGGTCGAGAGGAGGGAACACGTGAGAGGAGTCCTTATATGATGAAAACAATCATATAATGTTTATAATACAGTTTTAAAGTGTAAAAATGATGCAGTATGTATAAAATGACTACTTCTTTGAATCTATAATTTTCCAATTAACTTAAAGACTCCAGTGTCTCATTAATTCCTTAACCCCTAGACTTAGGTTAGTCTAAGTAAGTTCTTATCTAAATAACGGGAGAAAGACGTAATATTAAATTTGGTAAATTAACTGATAGGGAAATGGTACTACTAAGAGTTTAGAAACAGATGTGGAGTTTATTGAGATTGATAAGACTATAGATGGACGATTGACTTGTGGAGGTGAATCACAGTGTGTCGTAATATTTTCGATGTACTGGGGTTTTGACTTGAGAATAGAAGTGCGTAAAAAAGATTTAAAGAACATTTTGTAGTTATTTAGTTAGTTTTTAGTTAGTTTTAGAACATTTTGTAGTTCTGAACACACTCCCAGTAGTGGTACTGGGAGTGTGTTCAGAGTTTATGGGTTCAGGTTAAGGAAGAAGAGGGAGTAGGGATGACTATAGTGACTATATGACTAGGGATGACTATAGTGACTATATGACTATAGTGACTATATGACTACAGGACTTCAAGTTCTCTAAAAAGGTAGAGATATAAGAATGTGTGTAAGTAATAAAACGTAACTGTAGTCACGAGACTATCAGGTACAAAAGAAATAATAAGTAGACATGTTATGACGGAAGAGTTGACCAGATAGATTTGAATGAATGACTAAAACGAATATAAGAAGAATGACGACAGGTGCACTTACAAGTTTATGTAACTAAACTGACTCTGTAAAGAGATAAAATATCGTAAATTACTGAATGACAGTGAAAGTTTTACTCTCGAATTAATAAATCGTCTTTCATATTCCCAGTTGTAGAAACAGACGGAGAACACATATATAAATAGGAAGGGAGGATAGTTAAACGAACGTAGGATTCAAGGTCAGTATGATTGGTGAATTTTAAGGAGACTTCACGGTAAAAAAGGAGTACTAAAGGAAACCTGTCTTGGGAAAATTAGAGTTGTGTTTGATAAGTATGAAATGTCGGTCGACTCTACAACGTAGAAAGTTTACTCGAAAGGAACTAGAAGTGGAACCGGGATCAATAGAGTTTATGGGTTGGGTGTCACAGAAATCTTTCGAATGTAGGAAACCGTTTCTTATGGGTGTGAAATTACTTCGACATATGCTTGCTAGACAAAGGTCCAACGATAGAAACAAGAAAGGAGTGAATCAGGTCACGGACCGAGTGTCGACTTTAGAAGTCACTTAATATTCATTTTCGAGTATATTGATTAGATGTAAATAAAGGATAAGGGATATCTTATGTGAAATAATAAAAGGTTCAGATGTAAGAAGTCTTATGATGGATTGTCTATAAAAACGTTTATAGGAATAGTAAAAATATATTTCTTATTTTATTATGTAGGAATTGTGCCAGAAAGAAAATTTTTGGTAACGACTTGTTGTAGGTTTATCGGTAAGACAAAAGAATAGTGTCTTTAGGATAGAAGTTTAAGGATTGTGACTACTATTCTTTACTTACCTTTATTATTCGAAATCTGACGATCATTATTGTTGTACTGAACTTTACTTAAAAATTTTTATCCCTTTAAAGTACCCCATAAAAAAAGGTAAATTCTGAAGAAAAAAGTAACGAGACTCTTTTCTTTGTTAAAATAACGACGTTTCCCATAGTTCAATAGAACGGTTTAGTCTCTACAGACCTACTAAATACAATCTTAATTTATTTCAGAGAATTTAGTAAATAATTATTAGTGACACAAGTCAAAATTCTTAAATGGACCAAAAATTAATGGTGATAAAAACATTATAGGTCAGGGATTAATAGATATCACACAAAGGTTTACTATTTGGTTCAATTTTCTACCTTGATTATAACAATTCTAGTACTTTTATAATAAGGACGTACTCTTTATTATTGTACACTGGACTTAATGTCAGTCTACCTTTAAAAAATCACTGGGATTTTTGGTTTTTCTGTAAGAATGATGTTTGTTCTCATTCATGACTATACGGGTATTTAAGTAATTTGTCGTTTTAGGTTGAGTGATCGTACGTTATATTTTAATATTCATTCTTTATAATGATTCCATTTTAGGTGTTACCTGGTTATTTATTTACACCTTATAACTTCCTTATATAAGGTCAGAAAACTGTGAGTGGTGGGTTACTTCCACTCAGGACGGTGGGTGTTTGTTAGATTTATAACCCAACACTCCTGATTGAGACTTCAGTGTTAGACATCGGTTGAAAAATTTATCACGTAGGTTTTTCGACTGGATAAGGAAACGATACTTTGTAGTTCAACTTTTTAGGAAGGTCTTAAGAACGAAACAAGTGTCCAAAACAGGTGAAGAGGAAACTTGAGGAAAAGAATCTGATAAGGAGTAGAGGGACTGACGATTAGAGGACGAGGGAGAACGAAAGAGTACACCACAAAACTCTCGTAAGAGACCACCGAGTCAACCATTTCTTAGACGGACGTTACGTCCTCTGAGGTCAAGTTAGGGACCCAATCCTTCTAGGGAACCTCTTCCTTTACCGTTGGATGAGGTCATAAGAACGGATCCTTTAGAGTACCTGTTTCCTCGGACCGTCTACCGTCAAGTACCCCCACGTTCAGTCTGTGTTGAATCGCTAATTTGGTGGTGTGGTACCACAAAACATGGACCATTGATTACACCACCCTCCTCTCACTTTTTCAGCCGAATTTCGAGTTGTAAGTCTTTTGATTCTAATACCGTAGACCGGGGTAGTGAAGTACCCTTTATCTACCCCTTTGTCACCTTTGTCTGAGTCTGAAATAAAACCCCCCGAGGTTTTAGTGACGTCTACCACTAACGTCACTTTAATTTTCTACGAATAAGGAACTTTCTTTTCAATATTGGTTGAATCTATCGTATAATTTTTCGTCTCTGTAATGAAACGGTTGTTTCCAGGCAGATCAGTTCCGATATCAAAAAGGTCACCAGTACATACCTACAACCTGACACTTCTTTCGACTCGTGACTTCTTAACCACGAAAAATTGATACCACAACCTCTTCTGAGAACTCTCAGGGAACCTGACGTTCCTCTAGGTTGGTCAGGTAAGATTTACTCTAGTCAGGACCCACAAGTGACCTTCCTGACTACGATTTCGACTTTGAGGTCATCAAACCGGTGGAGTACGCTTTTCAACTGAGTAACCTTTTCTGAGACTACGACCCTCCCTAACCCCCGTCTTCCTCTTCCCCTACTGTCTCCTACTCTACCGACCTACCGTAGTGACTGAGCTACCTGTACTCAAACACACTTGAGACCCTCAACCATTACCTGTCCCTCCGGACCGCACGACACTAAGTACCCCAGCGTTTCTCAGCCTGTGCTGACTCTCTGACTTTACTTGACTTGACTTGACTTGATTACACCAGGAAATCAATGATTGGAAACAATATTTGACACGAAAGAAGAGATATAGATTAGGGAGTGAATCAGGTCCTGTAAGGACGTCTCATGGTATAAACAGGGTGTCAAGTACATAATTAATTCCATCCGGTTCAACTCCACATCATTATTTAAAGTTCTTTAGGCACCGAATTTTGTTTTAGAGACCCGAGTGAGATTTAGACGACATCCAGGTCTTCGAGACATTCCGTTGTAGTTAGGTTTGTTACTAAGTCCCCAAACCTACCCATGTTAGAATTCTCCTTCGAATACTAGTGACACCGTCATCCGTTTTTATTGAGTCCTCAGAGTGTTATCAAAAATTTACGAGACAGGAGTTTCTTTGTTTCCAATGAGAGTGTTAAGTCATAGAGCTGTTAAATGTGTCAGGGTAGAATAAGTTTTCTTCTACTGTTTACACTTCTGTGTATGTGTAAACCATTGGTTATGTATAGAGTAAGTCTATTGAATTGTGGAAAAAGGTGAAGTTTTATATCACCATCAGGGTTAATTTAATCAAAATATGAGTTTAATTTTCTCTTAATGGTTTAAATTCTTTTTACTACTTGAAATTTACTGTTCAAATGAAGACTTTTTAGTGTAAAGACCAAAACAAAAAGAAATTAATTTACTCTTACTCTCCGAATTTCAAATTATTTTCAAAAGTTCCTACCGTATTTGGTTCTGAGACAACAAGTGTACTTAGGGAAACAGAAGATACTTTATGTCTTTTTACCCTACCCCACTAATAAGTCGTTTCTATTGTAAGTAATATCTATAAAAATTTGAAAATTTTACTCGTTGTCTTCAAGTCTTAAAGTAGACTTGTAGCATTTAGTGTAGAGAGTAACAAGTATATATATATACACATACGCACGTACACACATGTATATGTGTGTATACGTGTGTGTGTGTGACTTTTGATGACTGATCACTATAGAAACAGATTACTTCCTCTAAGACTTCGTGTATCCATTTAAGTTCATGTTTAATTCTTTAATCACACCATTATTTTTTTGTTTCAGACGAAAAAACTCTCGGATGTCAGCTCAGTCGATTTAGTTTATCTAATATACCACCTTTCTCTTTCTCTAAGTTTTCTTAGTATTTATATGTACCAAATGTTTCTTCGACATAGAAGGAGTAACAATAACTTTAATATTCCGTCAATTCCTACATCCATAATTTGTTATTTATAAACTTGTCATAATACACAAGTTTTAAGAACCCTGTGCAACTAACGTTTATATCGATATTTATTTAGGGGCAGGAACTTTACGAATGTCAGTTTATTTATATAGTGTAAGTGAGAATTAGAGATTTATTAACTCTATGCATACCAGTTGTGTTTCTTGTGATTTTGAACTTATCCTACAAAGTAAACTTAAGTGTAATATTATAAGTTCATCATGTTGATGAACCATAGTAATATTATAAGGTTTATATTGGTTTTTATATACTTTATATGTGAATTCTTTAACTTCATAGTAATCTCTTTGTCTATTTAATTGATGAAACTTTGTTTCATCTTATGTAATCATAATAGTCTCCAGGTTTGGTACGATTCATTTACGTTTTTTAGTCCACCAAGGTTAACCTCGATACTTTATTCCATGTTTCTTCTTCAGGATTTTTGTGACCCGGAATTCCCTTTGTCCTCAAGTCAAGTACACGTTCACTCCGTTCCTCTACCTGTATGATTTATAACTCACTTAGGAGTTCTCTTATTTTCTCTTATAAGTCACTTAACTATTTTATATCTCATCCCATCAGTACGTTCCCTAAAGTTCTCGTTTTTCTATCCACCGTCTTTCTAATAGTTTCTCGGAGACCTGACCTTACAGTTGTAACCCAAGATAAAACATGTATTAACTCATTATACGTTTTGAAATCTTTCTTTTATTCTATTAACTAAATTTGGTGTGACATATATCAAAATGTAATAAATGAGGTCATATTTTCTATTTGACTTCTTCTCCGAGGTCCATCACTTTGGTGGTAATTTTATAAACTTGTGTTTATGAAAAATTTATAATGCATATGTAACTATAACTGGTACCAAGATGGGACCACCGAGTCCATTTCTTGAGTGGACGTTACGTCCTCCGTACTCAAACTAGGGACCCCCCCCTTCTAAAAGACTTCTTCCTTTACCGTTGGGTGCAGTCATAAGAACGGACCTTTTAGGATACCTGTTCCTTCTACCCACCTGATGTCGGGTACACCAGTGTTCTCAACCTGTACTGATTCACTGATATGGTGGTGTTGGGTGACTGGTATAAATCACACACTACTTAAACTGTATGTTGTCTTCTAATTGTAAGTGTAGACACCAGTCTTCTCTTCAGTCGCTATCTCTAATGTCTACGATCATTCGCCGTACATGGATTATATTACCAACCCCTGTACTACATCTTTTAAAGTGGACCCGTTTCTATATTCTACTATGACAATCCATCAATCTTATCCTTTTTCCTCAGGTCTACCACCACTGGTTTTCTGTTTCTTCCCCTTCACTTCAGCGAGTCAGCGCAGACTGAGAAACGTTGAAGTACCTGACATCGGATGGCCTGAGGAGACAGGTGCCCTAAAAGGTCCGTTCTTATGACCTCACCCAACGGTAAAGGAAGAAGTCCCCTTGAAGGACCGGGTCCCTAGTTTGGGTCCAGAGGGCGTAACGTCCGTCTGCGAAATGGTAGACTCGGTGTTCCCTTCGGGGAACTGATTTTCTGTTTCTTCTCCTTTCGGGTGCTTTTGTCTTGTTTGCTTCCAGTCTCCTGGCCTCCTGGAGCCCCTTTTGTTTGTCGTGAGGACCGATCGGGTTATATGTGTCCCGTCCGGGTTCCCCTCCTCTTTTTTGAATATTTTTGTCCTCGGTTTTAACCCGGTCCCCGAAAGAGAAGTTCAGAAAACCCAGTCAGACGGGAGTGTGGAGTTCCTACATAAAAGGAAAAGAAAGATTTATTTTGACTCGACATTATACCCCAACATTGTGACCAGGTAGACTCCTTTAATGTGCCCCGACATTGTGACAGGTAGTCAACGAAGTTTAAAAACAACGTTACTCTGTCTTGGTTCCTTTAATATTTGAGGGTATTGTTATGATTTAGTACCTTTTTAGCAAAAACTCCTCATTAGATTTTTTAACCCTTAGTTGGTTCCTTTCATTCTTAGTTTCTCTTTCTTGTCTCCGTTATCTCTTTTCGAAGCTTAGACATGTCAGACAGGGACTTGACAAAGGTTAAAAGATTATGATATGTGTCAGGGTAGGGTAGGGGTCCGTAATTTTCAAACTTGGTGTGACAAAGATTTTGTACGATACGAACAAGGGTTGAGTCACAAAGGAACACGATAAATTTATCGGACCTTAAGGGTGGGTGATTTTCAACCGAATTTCGAGTTGTAAGTCCTTTGCTTCTAGTACCGTAGACCAGGGTAGTGAAGTACCCTTTATCTACCCCTTTGTCACCTTTGTCACAGTCTGAAATAAAAACCCCCCGAGGTTTTAGTGACGTCTACCACTAACGTCGGTACTTTAATTTTCTGTGAATGAGGAACCTTCTTTTCAATACTGGTTGGATCTATCATATAAGTTTTCGTCTCTGTAATGAAACGGCTGATTCCAGGTAGATCAGTTTCGATACCAAAAAGGTCACCAGTACATACCTACACTCTCAACCTGACACTTCTTCCGACTCGTGGCTTCTTAACTACGAAAACTTGACACCACAACCTCTTCTGAGAACTCTCAGGGAACCTGACGTTCCTCTAGGTTGGTCAGGTAAGACTTCCTCTAGTCGGGACCCTAAAGAAACCTTCCTTACTACGATTTCGACTTTGAGGTCATCAAACCGGTGGAGTACACTTCTCAACTGAGTAACCTTTTCTGAGACTACGACCCTCCCTGACCCGCGTCCTCCTCTTTCCCTGCTGTCTCCTACTCTACCGACCTACCGGAGTGGCTGAGCTACCTGTACTCAGACTCACTTGAGGCCCTCAATCACTACCTGTTCCTCCGGACCGCACGACGTTAAGTACCCCAGCGTTTCTCAGCCTGTACTGACTCGTTGACTTGACTTGACTTGGGAAAGTTTATGGTGAATGGGATACTATAAGGGGGTGAGAAACAGGGTGGTACAAAATGAGTCATTTGAAGTAATCTCGTGTGTAGTGGGACATACCAGTAACAAAAACGTGGACAAAAGGAGTTCATTTACCCTTGAGGTTCACCTAGTTCCTCCCGGAATAAGTTAAAGATTTCGGTTCCGAAACGTGTATTACCCGTAGATTTCTTGTGAATAACTTACGTCCAAATCACCTATCATTACGATATCCTAAAAATCGTCAATCTTAATCGTGTCTCTTATCCTTCAACATAAACGATAAATCTTCCTTCACTACTGGAAACATTCTTACTAAAGTGACGTCATGACACCCATCTTCGGTCTATTATTTCCTAATTCCTTCCTCACCCATCATTAATCTTTTCGATGTCTAGTGAAATAGATATTAAACGATGATTTCCCGTCAACTCTCTACTCTCTCATTGAACTGTCCCTTCTTCACAACTCCCTATCTTAAAATTCCTATTCCTTTAGAACTCATGTAAAAATTCGACTTTCATCTATAAATTCTTTAATTTATTGTCCTCATTGACACTACATCTCTCCCTAATTCTCTTTCTCTTTGGTTCCCGTGTCCATGTATACACGAATCAGCGAGTCAGTACGGGTCGACAAACGCTGGGGTACCTGACATCGGGAGGTCCGAGGAGACAGGTACCTTAAAGAGGTCCGCTCTTATGACCTTACTTAAGAAAAAGGAGGAGGTCCCCTAGAGGGTCTGAGTCCCTAGATTGGGCGCAGAGGACAGAGGACATAGAGGAAGTAACCGTCCACCTAAGAAATGGTGACTCGATGGATGTCCTTGTCCATACACGTACGATTTATCGAAGTCACCCCAGGTTGAGACACGATGGGATACCTGCAGTCGGACGGTCCGAAGAGGTAGGTACCCTCAGAGGTCCGTTCTTATGACCTCACCCACCGGTACGGGAGGAGGTCCCCTAAAAGGACTGGGTCCCTAACTTGGACTCAGAAAATTCAGATGGACGTGACCTCCGTCAAAAAGTGGTAATCGTTGTGGACCCTTCGGGTTCCCGTGTCTATCGACTTTCGTTTACCCTTTGTAAGGAGAAGACTCTAATCTTCCATTTCCTTTCCATCACAGGGACATCTTTAGAAGATAACATCTACTCTTTTTGACTCTCTAGAGAGAAGAATGACGTACCGAAGAGACTAATCCACCACTTAATAAGACGGTAGAAGGTACTCACGTCCTCATTCATTCCTTACTTTGTACTTTTTGAACTATAACTTATTTCCTTCCATCGTATTGATATATTAAATCATTGTTTGTCTTTTTAGGTAAAATAAACTTGACTCGGATTTATAAGTTTTTAGGGTATCAATTCATTGATTAATTATTTAAAATTGTAGAAACAACATGTATTATTTATACTCAGACCAATTGTTTTATGGAATCAATTATCTCTCAATATATTTGGTACTCGATCGAACTATTAAAACTGTCCATATAAAAAGAATTTAACGGGAATCATGGTTTTAATCTACTGACAATTGAAACTGAGATAATGAATAGACGTTATCTTTTATGAAGTCCTAGGATGAGACGGAACCTCAGTCCTCTTGGTAGAGATTAAAAGTACCATGAATATCAGATTTTTATATTTAGTTCTTTAACTTGCAGTCATCTGTAGATCTTTTTTATTAATTGACACACACAAAACAATATAATATATGTATAAAGGATGTAATCTGACGTGATTGAGGTTTCAGTTAAAAAGTTCAAAAAATTTACCAGAAGTCTTTTTACACCGAATTTTATTTGATTTTGTTAAAATTTTGTGTTACAAATTCAGTTTTTAATAAATCTCTAAGATGTAAAAGAGGTTTGGGATTACTATGAACTTAAAAAGAATGAAATTAGGTGACATTTCTTTGTGTGTAAGTGACACAGTAAATAGTAGAAGTTTTATAGTGGTACTTCGTCCAAGGACTTTGTCGTGACACCTATTCTCCGACTCCAAACTATAGTTTGTTAGGATAAATTTATGAGTTAGGTGGTAAATGATCAATTCAGTAGAACCGTTCTCGAAATTTGACAGGTGTGGACAATGGAAAAACACGTGACCCCTGTGGTGGTGGTTAGAGTATTCAAACATTACTTCTATTTGTTAACCGACGTATATTTGGTAAATTTTTCCACGGACCGTGTCTTATTCGAGAGTCAGTTATTGTCGACCTGAAAGGTCCACCACGATTACCATTCCTTGGGAGGACGGTTACGTCTTCAGTGTCCTCTACGTTCAAGCTAGGGTCCCGACCCTTCTAGTGGACGTCGTGCCGTTGGGTGAGGTCATAAGAAAAGACCTTTTAGGGTACCTGACTCCTTGGACCATCCTATACCAGGTACCCCAGACTTTCTCAGCCTGTGTTGATTTCTCTGAATCGTTCGTGTGTCACCGTCGATAACAATAGTCACTATCACAAGAAGTCAAGATCGTGAAAGGAAGACTGTAAAAAGGAAAGAATGATTTTGTTTCCAAACCCAAAACAAAAAAAAAAAATTAGTTTATGAGGACAAGAAACCTTCCTGACTACGACTTCGACTTTGAGGTTATTAAACCGGTAGAGTACGCTTCTCAACTGGGTAACCTTTTCTGAGACTACGACCCTCCCTAAACCCTTATCCTCCTCTTCCCCTGTTGTCTCCTACTCTACCGACCTACCGTAGTGGCTGAGCTTCCTGTACTCAAACTCACTTGAGGTCCTCAGTCACTATCTCTCAATCACTATCCCTCCGGACCGCACTACGTTAAGTACCCCAGCGTTTCTCAGTCTGTGTTGACTCGTTGACTTGACTTAACACTTCCTGCTCAACGATTAGATAATTGTTTAAAATTTTATAATGGTTATATAGTGTGTCACATTATTATCATAAAGACCTGTTTAGTTGAGATATTTCTTTAGATAGTATAATCTATTTATACGATTATTTTTATACTTTTGATTTACGTCTCTAATTTGAAAAGAATAATTTTACGAAATATCTCTTGTCTGAAAACGTATTGAAAGTTTTCACAGTACAAAAATACTAATTGTAAACGTTAAACTTCAATATAGACGATATATGTATAATAATTTTTATTTTTATATGAGTGAATTCACGTAAGACTATTTTATAGTTGTAATTTATAATATTAGTTAATGATTTTTGAAGTCACAAATTATAAGGTAAGTATCGTAACGAGAATAAAAGAGAGAAGAAGGAGTGATTAAATAAAAACAAAAGAAAGAATATAATTATGTCACAAGGTCACCAATCAGTTTATAAATAATGGGTATACTTTCTGTAAAAGGGTTTTAAGAGACCTTTATCGACTCACTTTTAATTTAGTTTATTACGTCGGTTTTATTAGTTCATAAAGTACTACAAACAAAGGTGTACGTACTTTTATATTAAATTTTTCATTATAATAACTCCCTTAATTATAACTTTGAAATGTTTTATGATATTACGACCTAACTTACTTATATATGAGATTTATGAAAATCATTCTTTTTCTTACATGAGTTGTTTTTCTTTTAGTGTAATTTAAAATCTACTTTTAGACGTCAATACCTACACTGAAAGA
Organism: Capra ibex; assembly: GCA_006410555.1. Classification (NCBI taxonomy): domain Eukaryota; kingdom Metazoa; phylum Chordata; class Mammalia; order Artiodactyla; family Bovidae; genus Capra; species Capra ibex. Next base: position 34,583,356 of record SJYO01026388.1, read on the forward strand.
GAACTGATTGGGACTTCAGGTTTATGGAGGTCTGTATCTTCAATGAGATTATATAGATACACAGAATATTACGTTTATCCAGTTTAACTGTGACTTTTCTCCTCGGTTCTTGATTACTCGGTCTACAAAAAAAACTTTTAATTCTCTCGGTACTATACGTATGACAAACGGTATTCTCCTAGGTATTCTCCTAGACGAGGTGATTGGAAGGAAAACGCACACACACACAGACAGACAGACAGACAGACACACACACACACACACACACACACACAAGTCAACACAGGTTGAGAGACGCTGGGACACCTGACATCGACCGATCTGAGGAAACAGATACCCTAAGAGGTCCGTTCTTACAACCTCACCCCAACGGTAAAGGATGATCTCCCCTAGAAGGGTTGGGTCCCTAGTTTGGGTGTAGAGAACGTAGAGGAAGTAACTGTTCACCTAAGAAATGGTGACTCGGTGGACCCTTCGAAGGAATCCTGGGACATTAATGTCGTCTCACCCCGACCCTTGATCAAGATAAATGCCGTGTCGTGTCGTGTCGTGTGGAGACGTCTCGGGTCAGTGACACATTCTTCGAGTAAATAAAACTTCTAATTTTCCCGAAAACGAAACTAAGTGATCGTATTTTCAATTTCTCCAATGGTGTTGTCTTTGTCATTTAGGTTTAATCGTTAATTACTTGTCATTTTCTGTTGTTTGTCGTATGAAAGTCATAAGTCATAACTTTAACAAGAGTTATTACGAAGTTGATAGTCATAATGTTCTATCAGTCCTTACTCACACCTTCAAGTCAACGTTGAGTAACATAAGAGAACAGATTATTGAGTCAATAATCTAATCGGTCAATATCACGTTGGTGTATTATAGGAAAGTGAAACTCACTGATGTATATTTATGTCAACTAAACCCCTTTCTAAGTTATGAATTCGGACGTATAAATTATTGTTTCACATAGGAGAGATATAGGTTGATCTCTAGAAAAAGTCGTTAGTACACAGTTCTTACATAAGTCAAACCCGTAAAAGTACCGTGATATCACCTGTGACCCAAAGGGACCACCGAGTTAGTCATTTCTTAGACGGACGTTACGTCCTCTAAGTCCAAGTCAGAGACCCGACCCTTCTAGGGGACTTTTTCCTTTACCGTTGGGTAAGGTCATAAAAACGGACCCTTTAGGGTACCTGTCTCCTCGGACCTCCTGATTTCAGGTACCTCAACGTCTCAGTCTGTGCTGACTCGTGGATTTGGTGGTGGTGGTATCACCTGTGATTTTCTCCTTGTTATTTATTAAGTTTTGGAATTAGGAGTTTCGGATGATAGATCACCTCGTACGTCTCAGACTTATTCTTTCTTGACGTTTCGATATAAATAAAGGTACTCTATATATATATATAAAGGTAAATATATATAAAGGTAATATATATATATATATATATATATATATATATATATATACATTATCTCAAACATCCCGTTCAGACTGTCCGGTCGATTGGGTCTACCCCATCTGTACTCCCGTTAATCCTCTAGACTTAACAAAAGTAAGTTTATGTCACTACCTTTACAAGACAGGTGTGTCAAGAGAATTAGGGTGGATTGTAGAGTTGTTGTTGTTTAATCGTAAACACTTACTAAGTTAGCCGAAAAACCTACACTACCTTTTTTGTTTTAGGATACAATCAATGGAGATTGTTGTTGTTGTCGTCATTTTTAGAACCTACACACACGCCCTCTCCCCCACCGTCCCCCCCATGTCCACACTTTAAGATTCCTGTACCCATGGTCCTTACTTTTCGGGAGTCCTCTAAACCGTCAGGAGAGGGAGCCACAGAGAGTCCCCGACAAACTAGAGGAAGTGTACCCCGGAGAAGTATTGAGAGATAAGAAACGGAACACTGAAAACGAGGGAGTATTAAAGTCGGTACCGAAAGGACTAAGTGGAGGAGGGTGATCGTCTAAAGTAGAGACGAAGTATCTATATGTGTGGAGTCTAAGAATTCGGTCCATTCCGTATCTTCTTACCCAATCGACAGACACCCAGTCCTCGGGTAGGTTTGGATGATCAATTCTCTGTTCTTTTACGGGGTTTGGTATACTCAGGTAACTCCCGTCGACACAGACAGTCATCCGTCTAACCTCTGTCCGTACTTGACTGGAGACTCTAAATTCGATAGAGGACTATTCCAAATTCCGTGAAAGACCAAAAAAGGACAAAATCGGAAACAAGAATAATGAAACTGAAAATCTTAGGACACCGAGGAACGTCAAGAGATTTTAAACTAGATACCGACGTCTTGGATTAACGAAATTGAGTTAAGGGTTTATAAAACGAGACGACGGAAGGTACTGTGTTTAAATTGAACAAGTATGTTCTTTCTTTTGAAACAGGAACCGGAATAATCAAGAAACGTGTCTGATTCCGAAACTCAAATTTGAGGGATACCAGTAAAGATGATACTAAGAGATTAGTTTGAGACTACCACCATAACAGAAGTAAAGTCCTATTAAGTACGTAAGTAATTTATAAATAAATCGAACATGATACACGGTCCTTTACAATATTTATGACTCCAATATCGGTCTATGTTCGTTTTATTAAAAAGTTAGTAGTCTTTAAAGATCTTTTATTTTATAAGTTTTATTACTGTTTAAGACGTTGGTTATATATCAGGAAGCTAATTGCGTAAAACTTAACAGAAAGATACTCGTTAAAGTTGGAAAATTGACTCTTAAAACCTTTGTAAATTGGTGAAGGATCACTACTTCCTATTAGTAATGTTCGTAGATAACAATATAGTATACTATGGATACCATGGGACGTATATTAAGTTAATATCACGAATACTATAATATGTAGTTAATAAAAGAAAATGAGAGAAGAAAGGTCTTTGTCCTCGAGGAACTTCTGTAGAATATAAAGGAGAGTCACGGACTGTCTATTGACTGGAACTGATAACTTACCCACTCTTACTCGTTAAGTGTTCCTATCGTGACTTCCAAATTTATTAAACTAGTACATGTAAAGGTTATACTAACATTCGCCTTCAATTTCTCACACGAAGACACGTCCTGACGGGGCTGGATGGTCTCAGGGCATCAAACTTGAAGTGTGTCTCACAAAATTCTCATAAAGGATAACTAGTAGAACCTTGTGGTCACTTTCTCATTTTCCTTCGGAGTCCACCGCCCTCTCCGAAAAAGTAATCTCCAAAAATTTCAAGGATCTCTTTATTCGAATATTGTCTTACGACTCGTGTAGTGGAAAGGTTAAGAGTCCACATGTCTGTCGTCCAATCTGTGTAGACACGGCCCGTCTCGTAGACTAATCACGGCGTAGTACACGTTACTTCGTAGGGTTTCCGGTTGTTTCGGTTTACGTACGTGACCTCTAAAGGGTGGGTATGTATGACGGTCTTTCCTTGTCCTGGTTCAAAACCTACCCTCCTTGGTGAGAAATTCTTAAAGTACTAATAGAAGAGATTGGGAAAATAACAAACGGGAGATCTGTTATTCCTCTTATATACCCCTATTGTTCCCTAAGGATTCAAAATGAAGTTTTTTTTAAGGTCGGTTCCGTAATACTTCTTCTACTACGACGTACTCTGTGTATTATATAAAGTTCTCTTGTTTTTTTTTCATTTCTTGTCTGCAGGAGACCCACTTTCGAGTCCTGATAGGAGAGTTTTGGTCTTTCTTCTCTTACGATTTGAAGTAACGGAGTTTGGAAGATGTAAATTTACCAACTAATTTAAAGAGATATTAAGACTAGTAAGTAAACTTTATATGGTCGAGTTTAAAAAAGTTGACAGTTTACTCTACTTGTATGTTAAACACGGTACGTGATACTTAAATAAGGGTTAAGGTTCCAGAAGAGAAAAGATTTTGTGTCATTTATCAGAAAGAAAGGAGGGGAGGTCGGTACCGCGACTCTTTTTTAAGGTATGTGGAGAAAGGGAGGGTTCATGAGGGGTCGTGTTGACTGGACTACTATCTGGTTTGATTTTAAGTGGGTTGTAAAAATTAAATACTAAGTGATTAATGGAATTCAGTCGAGACACGAACTACGACTTCGAAATGTAGTTAGAAACGTTGAGTATTAGGAACAGTGTCATAGTCTTTCAATCTCCGGTGGTGTATTAGTTAAAACAGTAACCCTGTTATACAAACCGAAAACACTGTTCTCTCGTAAGGTTGTTGGTTTTTTCTTCGTTTTATTTCTGGTTTTCTTAATGTAGTCATCCGTATTGTTACTACGGACCCACTTTCAGTCGAGTGTAGAGTAACAACTTGAGAAGGACCACATTTAGAATACTCCCGTTTACAAAAAGACAGAACAAGTGTAAACACAGGGGTCCCGGATCTTCTTACGGTAGTACACGGTCCACGTGTTGTTTAAGAATAATAGTTTACTTACTTACTTGTATTACCCCTAAGTCGGTCTAGGTCTATATTCGTATAGGTTACTGATTGACTTTTATTAAATCCGAAGATCTAATACTTACAGGGTGTAACAGAGGATTTTAAAACACGTGGGGTTGGGATTAGAGAAGGGATCACCAAATCGACTATTTCTTAGGCGGACGTTACACCCTCTGGACCCAAAATAGGGACCCAACACTTCTAGGGGACCTCTTCCTTTTCGGATGGGTGAGGTCATAAGACCGGACCTCTTAAGGTACCTGACATATCAAGTACCCCAGAGTTTCTCAACCTGTACTGACTCACTGCAAGTAAAAGTGTTGGGATTAGAGATCCAGAGGGTACGGACACCTATCACTATTTTTCCTTATCGTACTATTCAATACGTATTGAATGCCACCGTAAGTTTCTACTTGATTCTGTGAGGAATACCTGAATTCTTTCACTTGTGTTGGGTAGTGGAATAAGAGATGTTGGTCCTTATGGTGGATTTTGTGGGTCAACATCTACGATACCCTTCAAGAAGGTTTACCCTTGTCGTATAAATTGTCAGTCGATCTTTAAGTGACAAGTGGTTAGAGTTTTCCTTTAGAATATGAGACTAATGTAAAGTAACACTTACAAAAGACCTGTTCGACGGTCCTTTGTATAATGGGGATTCCCCTTGTCCCATCCCTCTTTAAACTCTAGTGTCACTAAATCGATGTCAACAGACAAGAGTTCTTTTGATATCACAGTACCCACTCGGAATCCACCCACGACTGGACTCCGAAGGGGTCCAGTAACCTCGGCCTTGTCATATCTCCACTCTGATTATTTTAAGGGTTCTAGTGTTTTATGAGTGTTGAGTTAGGGTTTACCGAAGGTTTTCTAAATCTTATTGGGGAAGGAAAATCTCCCTTCCTTTGTTTTAGGGTCTCTCCCTTCCTTTGTATGGGTTCCAATGAACTGAATCACCGTCTACCCCCAAGAGAGGTTTGGTATTTACGAATCTTTCCCTTTAACATAGGTATCGTGTAAACGTGCGTGTCGTAGACAGATGTAAGTGATGTCCGTCCGTGTACGATAAGTGAAAATTGATCTTTCCATTTTAACCCGGTTTATTATAAATTAAGGGGTGACATTGTCATCTAAATGTAAGGTATAAGTCTGTCGACCGTATTAACTTCTGTCGAACCTTGGGGACTCCTATAGGTTTGACAGTGTTAACCTCTTTTCTAACTGCATAGGACGTCACATTCTGGATGAGTTACTGTAATGTTTCGACTAAGTTTTATAGTAGAAACATCCTAGGAGTTATAGGTTAGATACTTGTTATCTGTGTTAATTTGTATTTTTCGACATTTAACTCGCCTGATTTACTACTTCGTTTAGTAAAGTAAAAACGTGGACACTTCATGTCATACGGTAACAGTAAAAGGAGTTTCTTCTGTCGTGTCTGTGAGCGTGCCTGTTAATAGTTTTCTCAAGTCTCGTCATCGTCGATATTACCTGTTATCTAAAGAAAGGTTTTTTTTACTGATTTTTCTATAGTTACTTACATCAAAAGTTCAGTGTCACTCTTATGTGTCGACGGTGGTGTCTAAGATAAATTACATAAAGTTATACTGATTAATTTTAAATTTTTTTTGAATCCAGAGGATAAGAGTTCGACCATTTTCGCCTCTTGTATCTTTTTGTTCAAGTTCAATAGTAAAACATACAGAGACGTTCTCTCAAAGACCGAACAAAACACGAACTGTCGATGTCTTTTATCGACGTTTCTTCGTGGAACGGACCTCTACTGACAGGTTTTCCGTCACAGCAGTACCAATTCTCATACCCAAGACTTCTGTATCTGGACCGATGTTTAGAATGAACCGGTGGAGGACTCATCGGAGTCCGATCCGAGGAGACAGGTACCTTAATAGATCCGTTGTTATAACCTCACCCATCGGTAAGGGAAGAGGTCCTCTAGAAGGGTTGGGTCCCTAGTTTAGGTCCAGAGGACGGAACGTCCGTCTAAGAAATGGGAGATTCGGTGGTCTTTTCGGGTTCAATAAATTGGGGAGGTATAAAACAAAAGAGGTACTCATTTTACTCCTATAGATATCAAGGAGGGTCTGACCTAACAACACTCTTACTTTTCGATGTCTAATTCATTTCGTGCACTTTGTCTATGAGTCACTGGTGGGTCGTTCACAAGCGAAGGTATTGACGTCAGAGTTTACAACGTAGACCCCAAAATTTACTTTAGTTGTTCTCGTCCATAAATTCTTTGATAAGAGTGAGATCGGAAAATTCCCTTCTAAGTATATCGTTAGTTCCGTCAAAGTAGGTATTTCACCGAGAGATTTGTAAATTTAACTTTTGTTTTTTGAATGTCATAATTTTAGTCTTTTTTCGTCTATTTTTATATAAAATTACACTCGACCTTTCTATGACCATTCCAGTAACTTGTATATAACGATAGTCTCTGTGTGTCACAGTGGAGTTCGGGCCTAACTCGATTTTCTCGGTTTCCTTTCTAGACGGTTTCTCGGGTGGTACTTGATCGTATTTTGGTGGACGTTTTAGGCAAGTTCGTAGACAGAGACACTTCACGGTTCGGAAGAGGAGGGTGGGGTGGTCCGACCGGAGTAGATGGTCTCTCGTTATGATCTCCGGGGGAAACAAAATGTCAAGTCATAAAGAGGTAAACTAGTTAGGTCCTCCGTAACGTACTTTGGAGTATGTCGTTGAGGAAAAGGAAGAAACAGTGTTAAATAAGGTTTATGGGAAGAGGGAAATTAAAATCATGGACGGTTTTGGTTTAGTCCGACTAGGTACACAAGTTCATAATCTGAAAATAAAACATGACCTCATATCGACTAGTTGTTACCCACACTGTCAAAGTCCACCTGTCGTTTCCCTGAGTCGGTATGTATATATACATAGGTAAAAGGAGGTGTGAGGGGAGATCAAATTATAAGGGATTTACTTAGGAGTTTTGACAATCTTTACTCTTTGTGTAGTAGGTGAGTCACCAGTAAACAGTAGAATATTCCCAAGTTTCGGTCTCTTCCGTTACCGTGAGGTGAGGTCATGAGAGCGGGTCTTTTAGGATACCTACCTCCTCGGACGCCAGGTACCTCAGCGATTCTCAGCCTGTACTGATTCGCTTAAGTGAAAGTGAAAAGTGAAAGTACGTAACCTCTTCCTTTACCGTTGGGTGAGGTCACAAGAACGGACCTCTTAGGGTCCCTGCCCCCTCGGACCACCCGACGGTAGATACCCCAGTGTGTCGCAACCTGTGTTGACTTCGCTGAATCGTCGTCGTCGTCGTTCCCAAGTTTCGTCCTTTCCCTCCCACCTAGTGGTTGTTCTCCCACAAAGTCGACATCGCCAAGAGACTTCGTTACGTTTCCACTTTTTCTTCGTCCTCTTTACTACTGTGGTGATGTTATAAAGACATAGACATTGATTCCTATTATAATGGATGGAGGACCCTGAGAATACTTCTAAGTTATTAAGTTACACATTTCACGAATCTAATCAAGGACCGTCCAGGATTCGCTAGTCATTTACAATCAATACTACTTTACTACTAGTACTAGTTCTACTACCACTACCACTTTCTTTAACGATCATCCGTTATGTATGGTGTTTGGTTATTCACGTTAAACCTCTCCTATTAATCTTATGAGTCGAGAGGGAGACGAAAGTTATTAAAGTGTATAATGTCCTCTTTTGACCTTCATAGTATTATCTCTACAAATAAAGTATTCATTCTGTACTCGATCTCTACGTTTTTAACTACTCGAAATTTTTGTCTTTTCGGTGTTCCATACTTTTTCTACGGTACCTTAATAATTCAAGGCGAGTCCTCTATTGTTTTATTATAGGGACTTACTATAATTAATTATACGTACTTCGTCCACGTTACTCATTCCGTGACAAGATTTAAGAAATTGTATATAGTGAATAAATTAGGTGTGTTGATAGGACACGTTCCTCTGATAATAGTAGGAGACTTCGTCCCGTGTCTTTCTCATTTACTAAAGGAGTTCCAAAGTGTCGACTATTCGCCACTTTAGTCCTAAAATATGGAAATCAAACAGAGCAGAAACGGGAATTAACGACATGATATTAGGAAGAGTCATGTGCTTCCTCTTCTAGAAAACTCTTGAAATTGTTAATCATCTTTTCTTTTTGATACTCACCTCTATACTTTTTTAAGGATTTGTTTTATGGTTGTATTTTGTAGTTGTAAAGAATTTCATACTACAATTAGTAATCTCCACTAATAATACATTGTCCATCTCATTCATTTAAACCAAATTTTGTTTACAAATAGCACAAAAAAGGACTAACAATAAACTCCTTTAACGTAATAAAATATACTAACAAAAATAAATAAAAAAAAATAAAATTTTAGAAATTAAGAATGTACGCAAGGGTTTGTACTTGGGGGGAGGGTGGAGGGAGGGGTGTTGTAGAGAGACCCAGTAGGGGTACGTGGTCGGGGTTCGTTCACTACACTACGAATAAGGTATATTCTAAAAAGAGTACAAATAATAATAGTATCACGCTATAGGAAGAACAGGTATCCTATTCACTTGTCTTCATTAGACACGGAAAACTCTCGGATGTTAGGTCTTGACTTATTGGTACTTTTTATACACTTTATGTAAATTTATTCCATCTCCGAAACGAACTAAGTCGTCGTACTCTCTCTACCTACCCCGTATTCTATGTCATTTTACTCTTTCGACCTCTTTAATTAAGTCTTTTTTTATAACTCTTAATTTCCCACCATATCTATTTATTCTTAAGACTAGAGTACTTTTATCCTTTCCTCTCCTTTTCCTCATTTTTGACGTCTATATATTAGTCCGATTACTATCTTTCCTTGTGAATTATATTTAAGATTTATTTAGAAATCTCCAGAGAAACTTTTTGTGAAGTTCCAAAGAACGAATTCTTAACTCACTATATTAATACCAATATGATAGAATTTAATTTGGGTTTACCTTTAGAATCGGTTCATTTTTTAACGAAATACTTTCTGATAATATGTATAATCGAGATATAAATACATTGTTTGAGTACCAGATAAAAAGGTATAGGAGGTTTTAACTCGGTTCACAGCTACCTCATGTTTCTACGTGTGTGTAAAATATTGACAACACGGTACACAAGAGTCTTCCGTCGAAGACTCTACTTCGTCTCGAGAAGAATTCCTGGGGATCACGAAAGTCGGACCGCGAGACTGTGTACATAGACGTCCTATTTGTACCAGGTGTCTAGACCAGTCCGTGTAAAGGACCTTCCGAACTCCTTGTGTAATAAAAATATAAAGTTGTTTTGGGAGACATAATAATTCATTTCACTTTTTATGTGTATCTTAAAATTTTTCTTTTGTCATTTGAAAGTTCTTTAGACAAGAATTTCATTCGGTGAAATCCGTTGAGGTTGACTTTTTTTTTCGTTGACCGGATATCCGGGAATCTCTGAGTTTACTGTTGTACGACCTTCGTGACGAACCGAAACAAAACACTCTACTATGTAGTCTCAGAGACACATGGACCCTCCATCCTCTAGTCTCGTCGTGATTGGACGAATCAGTCCTTTTTCCGGTTAGTAGACAGTTATAGAGGGGTCACTGTATCGATTTACAAGGTTCTGTCTTATGTCTTTAGTATTAGATTTAATTCTTTGTTAAACTTTTCCACAGGGTGAATTTTTAAGTTCTCCTCTCTTTGAAGTTCACCTTCCTTTTCGTATCTTTATTTACAATTAAATCGAAACTTGTTTAATGGATCTTTTTATCCTTTGTAGACACCCTAGATGGGATCCCACCGGGAAAAAAATAAAAAGGATTTTTTTCTCGTTTGTTTGGGAGATACTTAACTACAACTTCGACTTCGAGGTTATGAAACTGGTGGACTACACTTCTCGACTAAGTAATCTTTTCTGGGACTACGACCCTTTCTGACTCGTGTCCTCTTCTCACTGTCTCCTACTCTACCAACCTACCGTAGCGACCGAGTTGTCTGTACTCAACCTTGTTTAAGACCCTCTATCACTGCCTGTCCCTTCGGACCGTACAACGTCAGGTGCTTCAGAATTTCTCAGTCAACCTGTCCTGAATCACTGACTTGTTACTTGTGAGAGATAAACCTCCGTGAAAGATTATGAATGGGGAACTCACGTTGAGTTGTCCAAACCTTCTTCACACGTCTGACAGATCACTCTTTCGGTCCCAAACTTGAAGTCGAGGTGGTGACGGTACCTTTTGGACCTCGTCCTATTGAAAAGACTTGGATAAAGTGGTTGGTTTGGTACTCGTCGTACTATCGATATAGTTTCTAGGTCAAATTCCTAATTTAATAAACTTTACATATTTTCGTGTCTCGTACCGCATCTCCTCCGGTGAGTTTCTTCCGATCAACGAAACCTTTTTTTTTAGGTATCGTGTAGCTTTCTCCCTTTATATAGTGTCCATACTTATCTTTTATTTTATTGACTCTCCTCTATAATATCTCGCTTTGTGAAGTCAATACTAAGTATGTCCTAGGAGTTGTTACCACGTCCCGAATGTCCCACGTTGTTTAACTCAATGTGTGTGAAATGAAGGTTCCGTCCTATTTTCACAAGGAAGGGGTCCCACGTCACGTTCGGGACAAGTCACCTTGTGTTTGTACCCTCAAGTCACTTAGTTTTCCGTCTCGGGTAGGACGAAACAGTAGTCATTACTGTACATTGTCCTTTCGAAATTCGAAGACAAATCTCATGTTCTATAGGATAAGTCTCTCAGGTTTGAGATAATTAAAAGAGGTCGTATAAGGAGTTTTTATTTCTGTAACGATAACAGAAAGGGTCCATTAGAGTAAAAAGAGGTTTAATAAAAAATTTTCTTTTCCTCTTCTCTTCCTCCTTCCTCTCTTTTGATTTAACCAATGTTATGTGGTTTTTCTCCACTTTCGTGAATTGGGTCACAGTTCCGACAAAACTGTGAAAAGGTAGTTGTGTTGGATCACAGACAAATAAAATTCATTAATGTCGTGACACAAGAACTGTATACGAGGTGGTTACAGGGTGACTCTAGTGTCGTGAAGAAGACGATATAATATGAGACGAATGAGTTAGTAAAAGATAGAACTCATAACAAACCTTGCGTAGTACTTTTCGTCATAAAAGCGATTGAGGAATGATTCGTAATAAGATAAACCCAATGAGAAAATAGATTAATTGTTACGAACATCGTACCGACTCCTAGTCGGTAACAAAGTAGTAAAATTCTTGCTATCGAGTGGGTTACGAATATCGTTGAGATTTTTGATTTCTAATAATAGTTGTTAAGAACGGACCCCTTAGGGTACCTGTCTACTCAGACCACCCGATGTCAGGTAGCCCAGTGTTTCTCAACCTGTGCTGATTAACTCGTGTGTACGCGTCCACGTGTGCACGTGTGTGTGTGTGCGTGTGTGTACGTGTGTGTGTGTGTGTGTGTGTGCTGCTTAGGATCCGTGTCTCTCACCATATTGACTGGGTTCCGGTGTCCAATTCACCATTTCGATCTCATACTTAGGTCTGAGACCTCAAGGACTGAAATTTGTCGTGGACTACGACGAAGAACTTATCTTATTGACTCAATTATATACCTCTGTGGTATCTTATTCATTGTGGACCTTATACTATTCCCGACTTATTTACAGTCAATGTGAAATAGCAAAACTACCACCACCACAACTCTAGTATAAATCTAATATAATCTACTAGCAAGACCATCCAAAATAAACTTTACAAGGGTAACCGGTTTTGATAACGGTAAGAAAACTTATAACCATCTTTGCAAATACAAAAGGTCCAACAATTAACCCTTATCAAGTCTTGTCTTCTCTTCGGAGTGACATAGTTCAATGTAACTATGAAACTGAAATCCACCCAAATGATTCAGACAGTGAGACCGTGTTTTCTTTTAATCTAATTAGGTTGTTCTTCGTAAGGAGTACCTCAGTGTAACTAAAAACGGACGTGACCTACAAGAAGAAACGTGAATCTCTTAACTAAGTAAGGTTCACTCGTCTTTTAGATAGTAAAAACCTCAAACAAAAGACAGACGAACAAAAAGTTTACCGAGACTCGAATGGTTAAAGATTTGTATATAGGGTATTCCTATTAGTCTTCTATTAGGTTAAGAGGTATATTATGTTAAAAAAGAACACATCGAATTGAAGTGATTACCTACCATAGTAGAGTTACTAACAAACATAAAAGAATGGGAAGGATATTGTCACCCAAAACCCATTTAGTCATCAATGGATTTGTATGCTTTTAGACATTTAGTTTGTCGGTGACTATTATAAGATTTTTATTTTGTCCTCATATTAATAATTACGTCGTAAGAACTATAGTGAATTAAAAGTAAAATGTACTGCTGTAATTACAAAGTATCAATTGAATAAAAAGACGAACTCAAAATTCCAGTAAATGTGAGAATCATTAATAACATGTTGTTACATTGATAATTTTTTTGAAGTTTACGGAGTACTAGTGTTTGTCTATAAACGTTCATTCCAGATTTTTACCGACTGAACATTTACGAAACTTAAAGACGTATTATGAATTTTATCATATTCGGTGATAGAAAACACATGTAAACGACTGTCTTTCTTTACACAAAATTTCCTTCTACGATGGCGAAGAGGATCTAAGACATGTAGTTTGTGTTGGAAGTACGATTCCACTGACAAGAAATCCACACAAACAACGACTATACCTTCGTAAATATGTCTAATACACGGACATTTTACGTTTCTTGAGACTCAACGGTCATTATAAAGAAGTTAGTACCTATGTTACTTGTGATATTTATACGTTAAATAAAATTCTATCAATAAAAGACTAAAGTTGTTAATAAGGTCCGAGCAATTGTCGTAAACTTTAAGAGCACACTAAGAAAATAAGGAGTTTAAATGTGCCTTTTAGAGGGTTTCGAGTAATATTTGATACTAATGTAGATGAAAACTTGACCTAAAGTAGTTTCGAATTTTTTTAATCTACTCTCCGAACTAATAATGTCAAAGGAATCTTTGTTCCCTTTGTCATTTTTGTGGAATCTTAGCTTCTGAAAAACCGTTTCTGAGAATGGCAGGTAGACGACACAAGTCGATAATTCTATTATGTTTGTCTTGTCGATATAAAGTCTATAGTAACACATATTAATCTAAAACAAATTATTTCCCTTTCTTAAATGTAACATAAATACTATACATTGATATGTTACTTACATATAATCTTCTGATATGTTGCTTATATATATAATCTTCTTTCGTTCTTTCTTCTTTTCTCCCTCCCTCCCTCCTTCCTCTTTCCCTCTCTCGATCCTTCTTCTTCTGCATTTTCCTTTATTTTCCTTTTCCCTTCTTCTTTAATTTCGAACTTGAAGGAAGTGATAGATTACACCAGTTGTACATAATATTCTCGGAGACTCCCAGAGACTCTTTTATCGAACGATTTAACATAAGAAAAGTGGATGACTCTCACCTGGTCGTTTGAAGATTCGATATAGTGAATTTAAGTCAATCGTTGGGTGAGATCATAAGAACGGACCTCTTAGAGGTATCTGTCTCCTCGGACCATCCGACCTCAGGTACCCCAGAGTTTTTTTCAGTCTGTCGACTCGTTGATTCGTGTCGCGTCGTAAGTAAACAAACAAATTGTTTGTAAATGATGTGTTTTAGGATACGGGGTTGTTGACCATATCCTCGACTCCTAAATTGTCACTTTTTCTGTATTAGGAACTAAAGTTCTGAACCTACAGTGACCCTTCTGTCTTTTTCTTGTTTAAGAAATTATTTCTAATATAGGAAGGACTATCCCTGTCTTACTTTCCTGTTTTATCCACCAATTTATCAATTAGAGTGACCCTTTAGATTCATATTTTTGTGCCCTCTGATGAAATTCAATTGCTAATGAGCTCGTTCGTCCAAACAAATTGGTGTTTTGGTTCGTCCGAACGAATCGTTATTTTGGACTCGCTGAAGTGAAAGTGAAAAGTCAAAGTATGTGACCTCTTCCTTTACCGTCGGGTGGGGTCACAAGAACGAACCTCTTAGGGTCCCTGCCCCCTCGGACCACCCGACCGCAGATACCCCAGCGTGTCTCAGCCTGTGCTGACTTCGCTGAATCGTCGTCGTCGTCGTCGTCTTCGTGTTCTCTTCGGGGGTTTGTTACTTTGTTACCACCGTACTCTGGATGTAGGATGGGTCACTCGAGTCACTCAATCATTGGGGGTTTCGTACAAGAAACCGGGGATTCTGTACAAGAAACGCATTATGGGGGTGGGGGTGTTTATTTTGGTGTCATCTTTTGTTCCGGATGTTAGACGGAACCACAATGGTTCCCGTCTACCAATTACTGAGGGTTTTGTCCGAGACCCGTGTATGTGTGTATGTTTGTTAATAAATACCTTTCCACTGAAAAGTCTTACCTTCTGGAAGTAACATGACTCTGGACTTTTATAAAAAGGTTGCACGACGTTATCAGGACCGGACTGGTATACGACGACGACGACGACGACGATTCAACGAAGTCAGCACAGACTGAGACACGCTGGGGTATCTACCGTCGGGTGGTCCGAGGCGGTAGGGACCCTGAGAGGTCCTTTCTTGTGACCTCACCCAACGGTAAAGGAAGAGGTTACGTACTTTCACTTTCACTTCAGCGAGTCAGCACAGGTTGAGAATCGCTGGGGTACCTGACGTCGGGTGGTCCGAGGAGGTAGGTACCCTAAAAGGTTCGTTCTCATGACCTCACCCCACGGTAACGGAAGAGACCGGACTGGTATATCCACTACTGTTCGTCTGAAGGGACGGGTTGGACCCCCTCCTTTACTACTACCTTTACCCTGCAGATGAGTTCTTTCTGTTTCTTCTAGAAGAGGGAGAAGGGAGAGAAAGAGACTAATATTTTTACCTTTGATGATTGATGAGTCCCATCACGTTACGAACCGACGGACGACTACTTGGAATGTTCGTAAGACAAGATTATTTAGTGAAGAATAGATAGTGAAACGGAGAGAGACTTAAGGAAAGACGTAACTCTGTATTTCCCGACACCACGTTCTCGTGAAGTCCCGGGGGTTTTTCTGTGGTTAACCAAAGTAAAGGAAAGCCGTTGAGAATTGTGTAGGGACAGAGTTTTATGATGAAAGTTAGTTATAAGAATGATCTAGAACTAAGACCTCACCCACCGTCAGTGTCATGGGTCCTCGAGAAGTGGATGACTAGAGGAAGGGTGAGGGACGTAAGTGTTGTCTCACAATATTGAATTAAATCCAGGTAACTAAAAGAGAACTTTAAACTTATGGTTTGTGTCTGTGTGTTCTTGTCTTCTCAAAACTTTGACTCCGTCTCGACGACGCCAAAGGTGGAAACGGGTTCCAAACTAAAGTTAAGGAGTAAGTTAAGACGTTTGGTTTCTATAGGGGATTCTTAGAGAAAAATAACGAATACGATCAGTCGAGAGACAACTTTTGGACCGAATAATTACTGAGATTATATAGTGACATCTTATAGTCCTGTTGAATGGATTACGTAATCGACTTTTTCTGTCTACGAGACTCAGATTAAGAAGTACCTTAGGAATGAGTTCGTTTTAAGGGTCTAGTTATATTAATACAAATTAAACCCTGAGTATCTTTGAATTTAACTTAAAATTCAGTTTTGATTGTAATTCTTGGAATTCTGTTCCAGTAGATCAGAGGGTGAGTGACCAAAACTGTTAGAGGAAATACATTGGTAAGTCCCCGAGGAACTTATGTGGGTGACTATCCCTTACGTGCGGTGTGTTCCGTCAATCAAAGGAAAATCTACTAAGGTCAACAGTCTTTCCGGACCGTAAATGCGACAGAGTATTTAAACATAGTATTGAAAAGTTTGTAATTTAAGAAACGGTAAAGGATTTTTTTCGAGAATTAAACTGTGAACGTGATAGTTGGCTGGAAGATTATACGAGGTTGTGTTTGACAGTCTTATCTGAGTTTTAGGTTATTTTACCTCAAATTTTTTCCCACATGTATAAGTGTCTGGTGTTAAAACTGGTGTCTTTTTATCGGTACGAACTTACTTATAATTTTCTAGTCCACTTTTTTTACGGTTCTTAGAGACTGGAAAGCACTGTTCGACGGTTCTTTTATTTATAAAGAACCGTCTATCTGGCCTAGGTTTCCGGTTTATAGTTACCTACGTGTGAGTAGGAAGTTAGAAATTATACTGAGTTACTTAGAATCGTAACCGTCCTTGAAATCTCTAGTACATCGATTTTAAGACATTAAATGACGTTCCTTTGACTCCGTACCCTTAATTGATGATAAAAGATTTATTTCAACGACGGTGAAAAACTTTAAGTTTCGAGATTCTTAAAGAACACAAATTCTACACTCCTTTTTGAATGTCGATTCTTTAATAATAAAAAGTACACGTCTGTACTGAATCCTGTAACTCTTAAAAAGAAATACCCAAAGAGACGTTGAGTAGGTAGATCTTACGTCTCACACTCTGTTTAGGAATGACATAAACCCTCTATTGTATAATCCCTTTTCTTCTCCTACTGGTGGTTTTTCGATGAATTTCTTTACCTCTGACAAACATTGAATAATGATGGGGAGGATTATTCGTTTACTGAAACAACGGGTCTGGGGTCTTAATTTAAATTTGGGATACCATTAATTAGACTCTACTATTTAATATCAGTAACGTCTTAAAGTCAAAGGGGGAATCAATTTTTGAAAATTTATTTTCCGAAGTTTATTAGTCTAATAAAGGAAAGAAGGTAAAAATATTATCGAAATAAGTACAAGGTCTTAAACCTCAACTAAACATTATTAAACATAAATTATATACACGGATAGCTCCTATATAAAAAGACATATCTCGGATAAAGTGGTTTCTAAATACATAAAGACAAGACATACCAACGATAATGTTAAACCACATTATTTTTTTCATTTATTTCATTTTCCAATATAAATGAGAGATCTTGTGTTCACTTAACGGGAAGTTTTTGAGAGTAAAAATTAAAATTCTCAGAGACAATTATTAATAGATTGGTAATCATACTTCACTGTCAAGTTAGAGACAGAGATTCATTATTAATAAACAACTTACTGAGTTATAATAAATTAACTGAACGATCTACTAAGGACTTTGAGAAAAAAGATGTACAGGCTAAAAAGTAAACACGTTATAACATAGATTATGGAAAGTTTTGTATTATTGAGATGAATAGTAATTCAATCGGTAGGTCGTAAGAGTTAGTGTACTTTAAGTAGACCTTAATCTTCAACTATTTTCTCTGGAAACCCGTCGTCTTTATTTAAAATATGTTACAAGTAGTTCTGTGGGTGTAAAATTAGTGTCTTTTTCAGAATCTACAAATGAGTCTCGAACAAACAAGAACAAGACGTCTGTAAAGATTGTATAAGTTTGACTACCCTTTATGATTCATTTACCCTCGAGGGGACCACCGAGTCTCTATTTCTTAGACGGACGTTACGTCCTCTGGGTCCAATCTAGGGACCCACCCCTTCTAGGCGATCTTCTCCCGTACCGTTGGGTGAGATCATAAGAACGAACCTCTTAGGGTGCCTGTCTCCTCCGACCGTCCGACGTCAGGTATCCCAACGTGTCTCAGTCTGTGCTGACTTCACTGATTCATCGTCGTCGTCATTCATTGACTTATTATACTTCTTCCTCGTGACCGTCGTTAACATAATGGAAACTATACTTCCGACGTGATATCGTCAGACCTCAATGAATCTCATTTGTACACGTTCTTACGTACGAATCAGAGTATCAGCACAGACTGAGAAAAGCTCGGGTACCTGACATTGCACGGTTCGTGGAGACAGGTACCCTAAGAGGTCCGTTTTTATGACCTCACCCATCGGTAAAGGAAGAAGTCCCCTAGAGGGGTTGGGTCCTAGTTTGAACCCAGAGGACGTGACGTTCGTCTAAAAAATGGACGATTCGGTTGTCCCTTTGGGTCTCATTTGTGTTCGTCCCGATTTATTTGTTTTAGATGACTCCTATAGATACCCAGTGTCATTTAATGATATTAGTTATCAGAATTAATACTCGGGTCTGACAGTTCTTTTTACAATTTACACGAATTACATAATACAGATTTTTCAGTTCTTATATAAGCACGGTTCAGTAAAGTCAGTACAGACTGAGAAACACTACGATACCTGACACATCAGACGGTCCGGGAGACAGGTACACTAAAAGGTCCGTTTCTTATGACCTCACCCAACGCTACTGTAGGAAGTCCCCTAGAGGGGTTGGGTCCTAATGAGTAGTGTTTTGAAAGATATTACTGATCACTTTTGAAATTTTATAATGTTTACGACTTTTACTAAAATTAATATACTATTTAATGCGGTCCCTCTATCGTATAAGAGACGACAACCAATCAACGATTCAACAGAGACTGAGAAAACGCTAGGGTACATGATATCGGGTGGTCCGAGGAGACAGGTACCCTAAAGGGTCCGTTCTTATGACCCAAAGGTAAAGAAAGAGTCCCCCTTAGAAGGACTGGGTTCAAATTTTAGGGACAGGGGATACACCATCCGCCTAAGAAATTACTGACTCTGTGGACCCTTCAGGTCGAATAAGAGATCGTAACAGTTTATTATATGTTACAGTGTTATTGTTGTGTCTAGTCACATTAAAAATGAGATAGATAAACATGTAGACCCTCAGGTCAAGGA
The DNA here is from genome assembly GCA_006410555.1 of Capra ibex. Classification (NCBI taxonomy): domain Eukaryota; kingdom Metazoa; phylum Chordata; class Mammalia; order Artiodactyla; family Bovidae; genus Capra; species Capra ibex. The sequence goes on from SJYO01026388.1 coordinate 34,602,524, forward strand.
CAGTGATTCGAATCTAATTAGCTAAGACTTATATTTTATAAAGGACTTATTAGATCGACTCGTAGTGTCGTAGAACTCTCTTAGGATCAAAACGTTTGTTTTCGGTGATCATACAAAAAGTCATTTTTATGTTTTGACTTTAATAAGACATTCACTTCCTACGATCCAACATTACACGACAATAGTTCTCAGAACAACCAAAGTTTATAACGACTAGAAAACGTATAGAAGAACAAAGATACCACTATTCATCAAGGGCAATAACTTCAAAAGTAACGTCAGTCAGATTTGGACTTGTGAAGTAGAGATAATATAAAGTCTTTTATGCTTCCTTTGCTATAATACGTCTACCAAAGTCCTTTTAGAATCACACTGTCCGTACACGAATTTTACTGACGAGTACCATTCCATAAGGGAGGTCGTGACGACTTTACAAAACAAGTCACCGTCACCGTATGCATTTTGTCACGTGAACTTTTATGCTCAGAAATCAAGGAAGAGGTCGACGTACTGACTACTAAACACCTCCAGTCACTTACTGAGATCCGTACAAAGAAGTTAGTTTATCGTTTGATCTCTTGATCATTCACACAAAAATTTATTCAAATATCGTGTTAAACTTTAGGAGAGTTCGCTAAGATGGAACGGTTCTACTATTGGGAGAGAGACTCTGTGTCTCCGGGTAGACCGGTGTTTAATACTTTTTATCTATTTCTTTAGCGATTCTTCCGTAACGAAAGACGGAAACAGTGAGAGACTTTATGACAGAGGGACTAAACGAATTTTTTGGTTTTTGGTTTGTTTTTTGTGTTGATGAGAGTAAAGCACTGTAGTTTTGTTCAGTGTCTTACGGATAATCAAAAACAAACGTCCGAAAACTCCTTTATCGTTACCTGAGTGAGATCGATCTTGGTTATAAGTAATTCGTTTTGTTTTGACAGAGACAACTAGACAGGGGGTTTACCTTTATTTTCTATAATATTTAAGGAAAAATCAAGAATGACTTTTCTTACAAGTATAAATTGGACTTAAAGAAACAATAACAACTCAACGATTCAGTACAGACTGAGAAACGTTGGGGTACCTAACCTCAGGAGGTCCGAGGAGACAGGTACCCTAAAGGGTCCGTTCTTATGATCTCACCCAACGGTAAAGGAAGACGTCCCCTAGAAAGGTTGGGTCCCTAGGTTGGACGTAGAGGACGTAATCGTCCGTCTAAGAAATGGTCTCAGTGGATGTCATTAACCAGTTTACACCCCTCGGTTTTCACAAACTGTTCTTATTTGTGTAGATAAAGTCTTCATGAAATTGAAGAGACCGGATGAACCTATAACAAAGGTCAAGATAGTCTTATTATATGGTTTATTTTGAGGTCCTTGGAATTTCTCTATGGAGGTACTTAAAACTAGGTGAAGATGTTGTCTGGTTGTCGTATGGTGAGTAAAGGTTTCGGTACATAAATCTTAAATAAATCTTAATCTTATTTAAATCTTAAATAGCAAATCTATCTTAAATCTTAAAAATAGCAAAATGAGAAGTAATACTTCTATTTTAAGTTATTACGACTTGAGTGAATGTAACATCATTACACCGTAACTAATTTTGATTTTATTTAAACCGAAAAATTAATTCTTAGTAATGGGTGACCTTCTTAGATCTACTTACATATACTTACTGAAAAGTACCTTCTTTTTAAAACTATAAGTATTATTATTATTAGACTAATATTGGGTCTCTGACTATTTATAGATAGGTTTTCGTAATTTCTGTTATTTGGTCTCATTTTCGTACAATATAGAATTTCGTATTATATTTAGTCTTATTTAGATTATTACTTTTTCTATTAATATTAGTTTCCTTAACATTAAAGATATTTACAGAAGAGATTCCAAAAAAAGAATAAGTAACCACACAAAGAATAGGGTGAGGCTGATACGACCTAAGACATGGATCTCTTTTAACTTGTATATCTCGAGGAATTCTATTTTGGAATGTATATCTCACTTAATCTTCTTCTACCCGTACGATTTTACTTTTCCACTACACGGACTACACGGATTTTAGTAAGAACTTTTAACTTACATAAAAAAAAAGGATCATATTATCGTAAAATAGATTCCGTGACGTTTTTAGTCCAGTAGAAACTACGTGTTGGACTTATCTCACAACTTCGTTACATGTAGTAAGGACTTGTGGAAAGTCATAGTCTTTCTTTCACTCCCCAAATTTTCGGTCGAGTGTTTTTTGTTAGAGAAAATGGGAAAGTTTTGCAGTTACTTTGTTTACCCTTTACCTTAATCATTCTCCAATAATCATATTGAATAGAATCTACTGGTACCTTAATATCAAACAGGGAGTTTGATATCATCAAACAGGGAGTTTGATATCATCAAACAGGGATGAAAGTACGTTGATCCCTCTTTATTTAGGTACTTACATTGATCCCCCCCTTTACATAATTTTAGGTTGTCTGATATATGAAATAGAGACTTCATACCGAATGATTAACCAAACTATAAAACGAACTTATGACTTCATACACACTGGTTTTGTAAATGTGTTATGAAATAAATCCACGAATGAGAGTCATTTTCGTCCTAAAATGTCATTGCTCTATAAGACAGAAGTATTTTACAGTCATAATACTTTCTTTTCCCTTTTTTTAGTATCGTTCAGTCGACAGGTGGTATCGAGTAAGTACAGTATACGGTGATATTATGATGTTAACGAAAAATGTATCTACTCTTGGGTTGTTGTTAACATGTTACACCGGGATAAATAAAATATATAATCTCAATTAAGTCACCTCCTTTCTACCCTACACTCGTTTATATGACTTTTGACTTTATTATTGTAGCCGTTAATAAACTAGAGCTGAAATTAATTTTTTACTAGTCGTGAAACAATAAGGGATCCAAGGGGTTTGTTTCGGTAGAACGTCATGTCAACGGACCGAGAATCAAAGAAATGTAATTTTTGTTTTTCAATGGGTTGTGTGTGTCCTTTACTTAATGCGAAATCAAGTTTTTCACTTAAAAGTAAAAGTACACCATGTTGTTCCGTCAATATAAGGAAATCAACTGTTCATGCTATAACGATGGTATGACTACATTAGAGTCAAATTCGGGTTATAAAGTACTTTCAAAGAGTAAAGATCGGTTCTAAATCTCTATAGTTGTCATTTGTGTAGTACGAAAATACCTCCAAAAGCAAGAGGAGACTGTGTGGTAAAATCACTATGTAAACAATGTAATTATCTTAAGACAAAAAAAAAAGAGAATGTTGTGATCTCGTTATGGATCAATAAAAGTCTCTTTAGTATGAAAAAACGATGAACATCTTTTACACCCCATAAGTCGATGTTTTACTTTGATGAAATGAGAATCAGTATTCGTTATACAATTACTACATCGAGTCTTGGGTCGTTTTATTACAGTTTGATTAGACGTTAGACGGGTCTTTTTTACTTTACAGTCGGTTAAGATGGTTTACCGTTTAGCAAAACGACAAGTTCATATACCGAATATTTAGACGACCAAATCTCATTCCTCATTTTCCCTTTCTTTTTACTTTTCGGAACCTTTTTTTTTTTGTTTGGTCGTGACATTACCGTTAGAAAATGAGAAGGACTAATAGATTTTAAAACAACCAGTACAAAATTGGTCGTTTAAAACAAAACAAAAGTCACGAAAATCTTACTAAATCAGTGAGTTTCTAAATTCAATGATAAAAAGTCCCAAACATCTTATTATACGAAGTTTCCTTAAAAATATTTGTCTCTGACAGAGGGAACTTACAATAATTCTTATCGGGAATATTTATTTTAGTAATTCACCTTAAAACTTACATTTCAGTAGATAGACACAGTCACAAGTGATCCTAAAGGTGTCTAAAATAACCCACCAGTAGAAAATTTTCATTCTGGTCGTATTTTATGTCTACGGAAAATGTATACCAAATCTATTAAACTCAACTGAAATTTTAGTGAGTAGAATCATGACCGTACATCTCAATTATAAAACACCTATTCTTTTGATTTGGGACATAGATCTTTGTCGTAGAATTTTCACTAAGGAAGGAGTTTGTACACTCATGACGTTTAACGGACTTGACTTGACATAATTTCGTATTTAACTTTCGTAAGTCATCACGGGAACTTATGGTCACAGATTAGTTGGTTATAGTTTCTTTAGAATACAGTCGGTAATTATCGTCCTCTGTGTTTTAACACTCCTAGACAGAAAGTTTCTTTCAATAAAAGGATTTTATTCTTCATGACGATTTATTGACACATTTAATATAAACTTTTTTAAATTTGGAACTAAATATAGTGTCGAATACGAAACTAATCGAATGGTGGTAGTTGACAAAAATCTATTAGTCCTTTTCACTTAGATAAACTAGACGTACACCAGAAAAACATTCTTAACGGAGAACTTAGACATTTAAGAAAAGGAATTACAGTTACTCAATTCTTCCATACTTTTCTTTCTCTTCGTTGCTATATTCTTATATTTTTTATATTTTCGTCTTGAAGACTGGTTCTTTCCTGTTTACGTTTTATTTGTGTCTTTATGGTGACTTGATACTATTTATTCAAAGTCACCGTCTTTGTTGACCTATCATTGTCTAATACTAATTAACACTCCCGTCTACAAATTAAAGGAAGTACTACTTTTATTCACCAAGTTGTCGACAGTACATCATTTTAGTGACTTGAGAATATCAATCTGTGAGTGCGAGTTTTGGTCTCGTGTTAAGTGTAATAGAGAGGTCATGGCATGTACCTACGTACTTACCGGATTGTCGTGACAGCCGTCCGTTCAATACTCTAAATTCTAAATGAAGAATTTAGAGTCGATAAATTCTTCGGGTAAATTTCAGAAGTTTGCCCAAACGGACAAGAGTTGGTAAACACTTGATTTTTAGGAAAGTATACGTGATACGATAGAAGGTCTCATCTTATTTCCTGAAAGTTTTCCCTCCAATATTGTTCCATGTTTTTCATGGTAGGAAAGGAAAAGGGTCTGAACTGACTTCGGAGGACAGATCTGAGGTTCGATTTATTAGAAGTTAAAGATAAAAAGGAGACTATTTGAAGTGTAGTTATGAAGAAAAACAAGAGTGCTATTTAATCAGGGATGGGCCGTTAAAGACGAACCTATGAACATAAACGAAGAATTAACGAGAAGGACCTCTAAAAGAGTTAAGGATATCGGTCCATTTGAATTAGGTTGAGTTCGTAGTGAACGTTTTCCTGTGCGTCCCTTATCCTTCGGAATGTCTTATCTGATTTCGACTTCACGAATAGTATCGTAAATTTCGGAAAATGTTAGACTGGAGTTTAATTATTTAATCAAAAGGTTACACCAATACCTACCATTCACACGATTTTTTGTTCCTACTCCTTTCTGGACACAACTGTCAAAGTACCTTTCCAAACTCTATTCGACCTGGATTAACAAGTAAAACAGAATTTATAATTAAATAAGTTAAATAGGTGAGAAATTTTTTTTTGAAATTTAAAAGAAATATATGAATAAAACCGACACGATAGAAGTAACGACGTACACCCGAAAGAGATCAACACCACTCCCCCCGTGATAAGAGATCAACACCCCTCGTACCTGATGAGAGATCAACGTCCTGATGAGAGAGATGAGAAGAGTAACACCATCCAAAAGAACACCTGGTACCCAAGATTCCGCGTACCGGAGTCATCAACGTCACGTTCCCGAATCAACAGGGAACCGTACACCTTAGAAGGGGTTGGTCCTAGTTTGGGTACAGGTGACGTAACCGTCTACCTCAGAATTGATGACCTGGTGATCCCTTCAAGAAGTTGAATTGAGAGTTTTATGGAAGAGATATAAAAAGGGTACGAAAGAAGGAAAGGAGAATAATTGAGTAAGGAAATAATGTCAAGATACATTTATGTGACTTATTATATTAGACTTTTTGGACTTTTTGTGTTTCTATATTCCGTCTCGGGACCTGAAGGGACCACCAGGTCAATGATTTTGCGACACGAAAGTAACGTCCCCTACGTCCAAGGTAGTGACCAACCTCTTGGTTCTAGGACGTACGGGATTCGACACCAATTTTTTCTATTTTCTGTTTTAAGAGAGGAAGAAGTGGAAGTAGGAAAGAAGGAGTACATATTAGTATAAAGGCGAATGTATCTCGATATAAGATTTTTGAGTTTATATAAAAATATAGTCAAAGAAAGGTTGTCGGGTATGAGAGAAAATGTAAAAGGGCAAGTTTCATAGAACCCTGAACCTTGAGACTATGAGGAAACTCTAATCTAGGATAATAAAAAAATTTGATGTCAGTGACTGAGACTCAGAAGAGTAAGATTAAGGAATTTGATGATTTCAGATAATGATGGGAAATGGACAGAGGATTTTCGTAATATAATTCCAGTGTTTATTCTTAACTCAATTTTTTTTATTGTTATTAGAGATCAGTAGTCGTATGAAGATACGTCTTCGACTATTTATAAATAACCTACAAGTTATAGACGGTCCGTGACGTGGACCACGGACTGATTTTCTACTGATTCTATCAGAGATGAAAGATTTATAAGTGTCATATTTGAGGAGAGACCATCCGTACATTCACGTTATTACATACTGTCTTTTAATATGTACCATACTTCATGTAAGTCCCGTATTCTCCCACCAGTTAAGATAGTCTTCTCCAGTCTCTTACAAATAAGTCTACTCTACCATTAATTCGAACAAAAACTTTTTCTTTATTCTTAAGAAGTCTCGTCTTCTCACTCGTAAGGGTTTCTCTCTTTAATTACTCCATGTTTTAACGTCACCTCACAAACTCGACACTAATCCAATCATATCAACCTTTCCACTCATTTTTTATCATTACTTTAATCTCTTTTGTTTTGTATCGTCCGTGGGACGGTGTCTCCACACACTAAACAGTAGACTCGTTGACTCTTGGTAACGTCGTAAAAAATTCTCTATTCATTTTAATATAAACACAAGATATTTCTATTAAGACAAGAGATTACCACCCTCCAACTCCCGTGTCCATTTTGATCTCTTTTCCTTCTGTTCAACTACCCAATGACGTTACAAGGTCGACTAGTTAATACTCTTGACCTTAGTTACTCTTCGTCTTCCTCATATACTCCCGTCTCAATACTCTACCAGTTCTTCATGTAAATTATCTTCTTAGTCTAAGTACAAATACTCCTTTACAACTGATGATCGAAAGACTATATAAAGTACCACCACGTTACTTGGTTTTGTCCTGAACCCTTCCTCTTGTCTTACTAATCCCTCTCAGTACTAAGTAAGTCACGACCTTAAGAACTGAATCCCCCGATAACTCTTACGTCAAACCGAATAGAGATTACGTCCCTTCTCTAGTCTCGATATTTATATATAAACCTTCAGAGGTGAGTTAGTCATTATGTGGAGATACAAATATGTGTACACCCACCCTCTCGAGTCGGTTTCCTTCGAGAAAATATTAATATACCAAAATGAACTCATGAAAGTGGTGTCTCCAAGATAATGTTGATGATCGATAACAAGTCAGAACAGACTGAGAAACGTTCGGGTACCTGATGTCGTGTGGTCCTAAGGGCCAGTAGTGGTAGAGGGTCTCTAACGAGTTTGAGTATAGGTAACTCAGTTACTTCGGTAGGTTGGTAAAGTGGGAGACAGTAGGGGGAGAGGAGGACGGGAGTTAGAAAGAGTCGTACTCCCAGAAAAGGTCACTCAGTCGAGATGTGCAGTCCACCGGTTTTATAACCTCGAAGTCGTAGTCAGGAAGGTTACTTATTAGTTCCAATTAAAGGAAATCCTAACTGACCAAAATAGAGGAGTGTCAGATTCCCTGAGGGTTCTCAGAAGAGGTTGTGGTGTCTAACTTTGGTATTTATGAAACCACGAGTCGGAAGAGATACCAGGTCTAGAGTGTAAGAATGTACTGATGACCCTTTTGGTATCGAACTGATATGCCTAGAAACAGTCGTTTTACTACAGACACGACAAATTATAAGACAGATCAAAACAGTTTCGGAAAGAAGGTTCCTTGTTCCCATAAAATTAAAGTGCCGACGTCAGTGATAGCTGTCACTACCTTCTGAGAACTTAGGTATACAAGGAACAAAAGAAAGAATAAATAAGTAGATTTGTTAAAACTCACGGATGTCCTGACCGTCACCTGATTCTTGACATGTGTAAAAGAATTTACTTATTCCACACCAGGGAAGGAAGGATTCGATATGTATATTTATCTTCAGTTATTATACTTATTTGTTTTATGTTAAATCATTTTACCATATGGATACGTATTAAGATACCCTGGTGTCTCTCCAGTAATAAAAATGATTTTCCTTTATGACCCGAACTGTCTCGAGAGTTTGATATAAAGATTACCCAAATAGTCTATAGGGTTTACTTAAAGGATACCATGAAGTTTGAGTTACATAGATTTGAGTTGTAAATTGACATTTTGAAAACTACTCTCGGTGAATTGGAGGGAAAGTAAAAGGATGTACGTTAATCTCTCTTCTTTATCAGTGAAGGTCTACATTGTGAGATTAAAGAGACTTGAAAAGAGTATTTGGACATCGAAACACATGAGAAACAAATCCGACTGTGGTTGTCAGAATCACCGAGAAAGGAGAGGAAACGAAAGGACTGTAACTATTACCCATTCAAGGGAAGTAGGAGAGAGGTTTTTTTAAAATCATAGATATAGAGAGAACGTAGAGATGATAGGGACAGTTTAAGGTACAGGAAGTTGGAGAGAACATAATTGGTTGAAGACGTAATTGGAGAATTGATAGGGAAAATTAAGGTCGGAACGAGTGGTTTTTAGAGAAGATTTCTGACAAAAATCTTATTGAAAATTTACTCCTTAAAACGAGTACGTAACGTCCTTCTAAGAAATGACAGACTTGATGGTCCCTGCGGAATCACTAGTACTGAGTCGAGTTTTGTAGTCAAAGGGGAAAGACGGTAAACAGTCAGTGTATTTCAGTTTAGACATATAAAAATTCCGAAAGATCCTAAAAGGTTGTTAATCAAAAGGTTGAAGTACAATGGATATAAAAGAAGTAGTGGAAAAATATGAAAAAGACGAAGGTGGTTTGACCTAAGTACTTATATGTTTATATCGGTATTAAAGGAAGATTAACGACACAAGAAGTTATTAAATAGTAACTACCGATTTTATCACGAGTATTACTGAAAACTGTTTTACTAAAAATTTAATGAACCAAAGAAAAAACATTTTGACTAAGTATACACGTTGTACAATACAATGAAATCAGTATAGACTGAGAAACACTGGGATTCTTGACATAGGGCGGTCCGAGGAGACAGGTACCTTAAGAGGTCCGTTCTTATGACCTCACTCAACGGTACAGGAGGAGGTTCCCTAGAAGAGTTGGGTCCCTAGTTTGGGTTCAGAGAATACAGCGGACACAACCGTCCTCCCAAGAAATGATGATCGTGGTAGATCCTTCGGGTTATTAAGTTTCTTTTATCCATTTGTGTTTCATATCCATTTTTAGTAAACTTTATTATCAGTTGAAAACAAATTGTAGAAAGTCTATTAAGAGGTCTATATTTGTATACATATATTGAAATGTGTCTATTTAGTATGATACATACGACGATAAACTGAACGGAAAAAATACGTTGTTGTACGACGTCTGTAGAAAGGTAATAAATAAAATTAATATATAAGGTAACATCTATTCCAAGTGTAAGTCGGTCACAGTGTGTCTCCTACCGTCGACAGGTAAGATTTTTCAGTCTGTGGATAAGACTTAACAGTCACATGTGTAACGTGACCAGTAACTTATAAAATTATAGTTAGACTAATATCTTTACATAGTAATAAAGACACCATAAGGGACCACCGAGTCGTCATTTCTTAGGCGGAAGTCACGTCCACTACGTCTAAACTAGGAATCCAGTCCTTCTCGTGGACCTCTTCCTCTACCGTTGAATGACGGTATAACAACGGGTCCTTTAGGTACCTGTCTTCTCGGATCGCCCTACGTCGGGTACCCCAACGTTTCTCAGCCTGTCCTGAATCACCGATTTATTGTTGTTGTTGTAATAATAAAGAATCAGAAGAGAACTACCCTTTTATTTCTATTATAAAATTAACTGAAAAATTATTTTTTTACTCAACGTGAATAGAAACTATACGGTGAATTACGTAAAATGAGGTAATTTGGTAAAAATTTTAGGATTCGGTCTTTAATAGAGGACGGAAGAAGACTTAAGGGTACCCTGAAACGGGTCAGGAACAGATATCCCAGAGTGTCTCAACCTGTACTGACTTCACTGAATCGTCGTCGCCGTCGACGTGAATAGTGAAAGTTGGAACTTAAGATTAATAAAATCAGAAGATGGTGATTATCTTATATTCGAGGAAATCCTGTTGTTGGGAAAATTATATAAGGTGTCATGAACCTAGTTACGGAACGAGTAGTATTCGTAAGTTTTGAACAACTTATTTACCAACTTTATTAATTATAGTTTTTATACAGTTGTTTCTTATGATATAGTGTTCCCGTTAAGTCTTAAGTCGTACAACTTTAATAATCACTTACGAGTTTATTTAATACATTGAATATGATTTAATAGATCATTCGTTTAATGGTTGACAGTTACTGAAATCTTTCTTTTTCTTCTGAATAGTTTATTGTTAAAGAGTATTTCGTTCATTTTTTCGTTAATTACTTACCACTCGGAACCTCTGATATTGCCTTAATAACCCACCCTTACGGAAGTAAATCGGTAACAAAAAGATTTGCAGTTTAAAATGTTTTAATTAAACGACTACCACAAGAAGACATTCCTCCGAATTTTTTTTTTTTTTCTTTTCTTTGGTTGTCCTCTATTTAACTTAACACACTTGAAACTCAAAACGGTAGGAGTCATTTGGGATTCTCTTAACGCTTTAAATACCTCTTTGTTTCATTTACTTATTATTATATTCAAGTTAAAGTTTTCCGTACCCCGAGGATCCGTGAGGTGAATAACAACTACTCTTTCTTTAGATCGAATTGTAAGGTAGACATGGTAATTAGTCTGGTTCACTTTACGTACTTAAAACGAGAATTCTCTTCTACAAGTCTCTGATTCGGTATCATAGTAGTGGGTTGGAGTACGAAACCGTTTGATTGACATGAGTCGATGAGATTGATCGACTCATCCTATCTTTCAAGAAGGTATCGAATTTAAAGTATTGGTTTTTTACGGTACTTAATCTTTGTAGTAGTATCTCATTTATAAGTCTTATCTCCTTTCTTTTACTCAATACCAAAGACCTGTATTGTCTTAATCCATCAAACCGTAAAACAATGGATGAAACTGAAACTTAGTTTAAAAGTTTATTTGGAGTCAAAGATGTATTCGTGTGTATCCGTAATGGAAACGGATACCTCTCGTTCTGCCCTGTTACACCCTGGACTTTACATCCGTACCTTGGAACCCACACCCATAGTCATCTCGGGTCTTCGAAAGAATTTCTTTTACCCTACTGGGTTTCGTTCTACCAAGACACTTGTACTCTAGGTCGACCTCCGTCTGGACGGACAGAAAATATTTCCTTTTAGAGACTTCATCACTTCGTTCTGGTTTAACATTCTTATATAAAAGACTTTTAGGTCGTTTCTCCAAAGTCATTTCTTATAAAAGTAAGGTACACATTCACAAAAAGTCAGGATTAATTTATAATTCTGGGAGTATGTTCGGTCGAAATGGGATGTCTCTCCGGACTCAGTCGTTGTCAAATTCTTGGTGTCTTTTACCAAGACAGGTACAGGAAAGATCCTACGAACGGTATGACAACAACTTAGACGGAACCGATTCCTTATATTCTTTTATGTTACCTCTAGGTGTTAAGGAAAAAATTTTTAACCCCATATCAAAGAAATAGTACAACATAATCAAGGACGATATGTTTTTGTACTTAGTCGATATACATGTGTATATGGAGGATGGAGAACCTAGAGGGAGGGAGGGGCGGTAGCGTGAGGAGATCCAGTGGCGTCCCGTGGTTCGAGGGACACGAGAGATATCGAGGGATACGATATATCGTCGAAAGGTGGTCGACTAAATGTGTACCGTCACGTGTGTCGAGTTAAGGTCAGAGGGTCAAGAGTGGGGAGAGGAAGGGTACAGGTGTAAGTACACAATTTTAAGCTATAAACGAAAGGAGACTGAAGTGAGAAGTGTGTCTGTAGATGTAGACATGTAGATGTCAGGTAGATGTAGAGATGTTTACTGGGTTAAAGTAAGGAAAGATAGTGACTCTTTATAAGTGGACTTTAATTTTTCAGATTTTGTTAGAGATTGTTTTCTAAAAGAACCATTGAAACCATCGTTTTACTTCGAACTTGACTGGGTTCTGAGATATTAAAAATTAGTAGAGTGCTTCGTACTTATAAAATCTCTAAGATGTCGTCTTTATAGTTGTACAAATTCTTGGTGACAGGGTCTTGGATTTCGCCCATAAGGTATTATGTTTCATATCTATTGAATATTTTAGATTTTATAAGATTAAGGTTTTAGATATCGGGGTGTCCAAAGTTTACGTTAATCCATTGTCATAGTATTAATTGTAAATGATCCACACTCGATTCATGAAGGATACGTTAGCGTATACGTAATCGAGTAGAGTAGAAGTAGTGTTCTTGAGATACTAATCAGTGTAAAATGTCGACTTCTTTGACTCCATTTCCGACCAAGTCCTTGTACACGTCTTACTGGGTCGTGTGACTCACCATCTTGACCCTATGGTTTAGTCACTAGACTATGGTGTCGGGTGTAAGGATGGTTGAGGTATAGTGAGAGGCACAAAACAACCCTCTGTGACAGTTAATTTTGACGAGAAACCTTCTTAATTGATGGATTTCCTGAGATTATTTCTGAGATGTACCTTTCAAATTCGTGTATTAATAGGTGGTCAGCAGTGAACGATTTAAAAGGAATCTTCTCTCACCCACTTACTCCTTTCTCGTGGAGAAAAAGATAATAAAAGATGTCTTACAATGACCTGACAAGGAGATTTCTTACTCTTTAGGACAGGAATTTACTTGAAAATTCTACCAGTGGTGATAACCGTAGATAAGGATTATTTTAGACTTCTTGTGGTCTTTATGGAGACAAGTGTCGGACTGTAATGGGTGTTTCACAACCTTTGTTTGTCCGTTCGGACCGGAAGTAGTTTTAATGTTTTAGTTTCACCAGCTGTACAAGACTCTTTTGTGTGGATTCTATTAACTTTTGACTCATTTTTAAATGAAAAATCAGTTAAAGGTAAGGTTTAACGTCAAGATTGAGATGACAGTGGTATTATATAGACAGAACTATTTTCCAGTGACTCTGGTGGGAGAAAACGTCTCGAAATCACTTAAGAATTCGACTGTGGTAAAACATTCCTCGGAAGGAAAGTAAAGGACACTTCCTCCATTTCAGATGTCTGGAGATTCGATTTCAGTCAGACAACTCAAACTAGTATTATGTCACCAAAAGTCACACACTGACAAAATACCAATTGACAAGACTTTCCGACTCGTCTATCAAAAACGAAGTCTAATCTCTCACTCCCCGTGTGAACCCGGTGGGACGGTAGGAACTACACAGTCTATGGACCACAGAAACTAGACAGGTGAAATTTTCTGGCCTCCGTTGTGAAACGACTGGGGCTATATTTCTCTCGGCTTTCGGAAATGAGACCTGGCGGACTCCGTTGTCCTATATCCAGTCCAGACATTGTGGTCACCCATGGAAGAGACTTGGGGTCCTTTCCTGAGTCGGAAGATGTCCCGGGTGTCGGATTCCTCCCAGTGAGGTAAATGAGGGACATTTGGTAATTGAACACGATTTTAGGTACACATCCCTACTTTTTAACGTTGTGAAATGGAGAGACGAGTCATGAATAGGAAAGACCCACAGTACTCTTCGATGTCCCTCGTAATTCGAGACTCAGATGTAGGGGGTTTATTTCGAGTGGGTAAAGGTCTGTCCAGCGATAAATATAACTAAGTTGACTTACTAAGAAGTTGAAATGCTACCACGGTTTCACTAAGTACTAGTCTCCCTTGACACGAATTTTAAAACTTCGGACTAGAAAGGGGTCTGATCACTGTATGGCACACTACGAGAGAGTGTTACAATCTGTCTTCGTCCCTGAACTTCGAGGACTGGTCGGTACGCTAGTACTCCTGTTTGTTAACGATATGAATGTAGGTAAGACAGGGGTGTGTTGGTAAAACAAAAAGTGGAAGTTATGTCATAAGTATTTAGTGTACTCTCTCGGTTGTGAAATAGAATTTTACCCGAAATCTACAATCTACTGAAACGGGTTCACATCCGATTATCACATGAAAATTCCATCCACTCCACTTCGATATTACAACCCATCCAATCCATATAATTTACGTAAAACTGAGTACTATAAAATTTAAATGTTACCTAAATAGACCTGTAGTTGGGTAACATTCGACTCTTTCCAGACATCTCTTCTTACTGAAAGAGGTCTATTTGTACACCTTAATCTTTTAATCATGATTATTTATATATTCGGTAATAAATTAGACGATGTACATTCCACTCTCTTATATTATCTCGTAGAGGGAAGTACAAAAACCTAACGTCCAGTTCTTCGTTGTCAATCTTGACCTGTACCTTGTTGTCTGACCAAGGTTTATCCTTTTCCTCATGTAGTTCCGACACATAACAGTGGCACGAATAAATTGAATGTAAGTCTCATGTAGTACTCTTTACGACCCGACCTACTTCGTGTTCGACCTTAGTTCTGACGGTTCTCTTTATAGTTATTGGAGTCTATACGTCTACTGTGGTGTGAATACCGTGTTTCACTTCTTGATTTCTCGGAGAACTACTTTCACTTTCTCCTTTCACTTTTTCAACAGAATATTGAGTCGTAAGTCTTTTGATTCTAGTACCGTAAACCAGGGTAGTGAAGTACCGTTTATCAACCCCTTTGTTACTGTCTGAAATATAAAACCCCGAGGTTTTAGTGACGTCTACCACTGACGTCGGTACTTTAATTTTCTGTGAACGAGGAACCTTCTTTTCAATACTGGTTGGATCTGATAATTTTTCGTTTCTGTAACGAAAGGGTTGTGTCCAGGTAGATCAGTTTCGAAACCAAAAAGGTCATCAGTACATACCTACACTCTCAACCTGACATTTCTTTCGAGTAACGGTTTCTTAACTACGAAAACTTGACACCACAACCTCTTCTGAAAATTCAGGGAACCTGTCGTTCTTCTAGGTTGGTCAGGTAGGATTTCCTCTAGTCAGGACTTATAAGTAACCTTCCTGACTACGACTTCGACTTTGAGGTTATGAAACCGGTGGACTACGTTTCTTGACTAAGTAACCTTTTCTAGAACTACGACCCTTACTGACTTCCGTCCTCCTCTTCCTCTACTGTCTCCTACTCTACCAACCTACCGTAGTGGTTGAACTACCTGTACTCAAACTGGTTCGAGGCAACCAATACCTGTCCCTTCGGACCGTATGACGTCAGGTACCCCAGTGTTTCTCAGTCTGTGATCACACGTTGACTTAACTTGACTTGACTTGTTCTAATAGATCGTTTACTCAACTTTGTACAACTAAATACGTATAAAAGAAAGACCAAATTGTTATTCGTTAACACATATCAAAATATATATATGGGACTAATGATCTTTAAGATTGAATTATACTGGTGAATTAAAAGATAAAAAATTTTGGGACAGTTATTCATAGACAAACATTTTCATATATTTAAATAACTTGGTTTTTAATCTTCTCACTTGTGACTTCGTTTGGTAATGGGATGATTCTTATTTCTAGTCCCAATTATTTCGAGAGAAAAGGCTTTATTTCAGTCCCTATTACAACCTTCCGTTGTCCCTGACTCAGTACACGTCTCTGACCAGGTGCTCTTCCAGATTCTCTCCTCAGCCAGACACGTGTGTAGATCCCTTAGTGAAGATGAGACGACGAAAATGTCGGTAGTAGGGTCGAAGTTGAAGACCGAATACGTGTAATTGGAGGTGTCAGAGTAGCGTAGAACGACATGAAACAAAATGAGATAGTGTGAAAGATGACGTGACCACCATAAACGAAAGGAGAGAAAATAAATAGTATAATATACCAGGAATTTAGTCACGACTACGAGTACTTTTCTTTCACCTTTTGACATATGGACTAATTATACACTTGAACTATCAGGAGGGTGTATATTGTCTTAACCGTCGTACATCAATATGTGTGACCTCTTCCATTACCGTGGGGCGAGGTCATGAGAACGGACCTTTTAGGGTACCTACCTCCTCGGACCATCCGACGTCAGGTACGCCAACACTTCTCAGTCTGTTCTGACTCGTTGAAGTAAAAGTGAAAAGTGAAAGTACATGACCTCTTCCTTTACCGTTGGGTGAGGTCATAAGAACGGACCTTTTAGGGTCTCTGTCTCCGCGGACCATCGACGGCAGACACCCCAGCGTGTCTCATCCTGTTTTGACTTCGTTGAATCGTCGTCGTTGTCGTCAATATGTGTGTATAATAAAAGTATTTCTACGAGTGAGTACAGTATAAACTTTAAGTGTTATGTGTAAAACATTTCACTCATATTCTTTTGTCCCTTAGAACTGAGTAGGATTTCATATTTCTTTAGTTTTGACCTCTTACTTTCATATACTTACTAAAGTTGTCGAACGAGAATAGACTTTAAGTCCTTAACCATGAAATTTCCATAGTCTGTAAATTTTTCGTTTTCCCATTAATAATTGATTCGAGAAACTTAATCGGACACCGAGATCGACTGTGGTATTCTCAAAAAAAAATTTGTGTAATAAAAGACAAAAATGTCGTTCCTCTTTTCTTGACTCTTATGACTACCCATAATGGGTACAAATAGAGTTGATGACTTAATTACGTAAATATTTTATCGTAAGTACAAAAGAGGTATCAACCTTACCGGGAGACATGACGAGTTCTTAAATTCCGAGTCTAAATTATGATGAAAGAGGTATTTTGAGAAGGATTATAAGAATTGAACTTCTACAACAACTACCAACTAGATTCTTATTATCAGGGTCGGGAATAGTGAATACAATATGACGAAAAACGTTCAAAATTAACATAAATGTAGAATCAGGGTTAGTTTCCAGTTTAGAAAGTCCTGTCTCTAGAACGGAGTAAGTAGAGACTTAGGGGAAGAGACTGAAGTGAGTCGTTCAAGGATCATCTCAAAAATAGTGTCATCTAGATGTTTTTCACGGAACGATTAGCACCGTTTCTTTATCCCTGTTGAAAAGACCGACGGTCTTCAATCAAAGAAAAATGAACGTGAGTTTATCTTAGGATAGGAATCTAAAGAAGTTTATCACAATGCTTGTATTATAAATGATTTTTATAAACTAAGTAGGTAATTCTTTCTTAAACGAAAAACGTATGATAGTCTATACTTTGGTACCCTCTCACTTTTCTTTAATTGCGTCTGGGTTGAATTAGTGACTCGTAAGATTGACTTTCTGACGTGTAGTACCTTTTGACAATCAAGTAATTAAGTTGTTGTATCTATACGTCGAATAGTATACGGTCAATAACACTTATTTTAACAATCGTTCGTCACGATCTATCTTTTTTTATCTGTTACTTTGTTAAACAATACTATTACCTTTTTATTTCCTGTTTACAATTCTCGAAGACCTCTTCTAGTCCCCTCTCAAACCACCAGTTTTTTTCTATGTGTTTACAAAATAAATTCGACACAAACCATCTATAATGATTACAGATGGTCGTAAGAGGAAGGACCTATACACCCGTTTAATTGTGAAGGTCTTTCTTCATGAATTTTCGAAAACGGATTAAAGAATACGAAAGAAAGAAACGTCAGGAGGATGACGTTTTAGTACACAAACCTATCTTCATGGTATCCTTATCTTCGTTGATTTTCTGTTCTGTAGTGTACTTCCTGTACTGTCGGGTACTGTCACTGGAGATAGTTGTCCGAACGTACTGAGTCTTTATTTTTGGACAATACGATTCGGCGAATCTAAACCAGAAAGGAAAAAAATTACTTAGTATTAGATCGACTAGGTCTGATTATGTTTCGATAGATTCCCTACTTGTCACTAATCCATTTACTTTCACCACCCTTTCCTCTCTCTTGGACCACACGGTTCGTCCTTTTAGTTGACCCTGTTTCGGGACTGCAATCTCTACTGTCCAAGAAAATTCTTTCACTCGTTTTAATTGAAATACCAAATATAACGACGTTTTCTAGGATTCATTAATCAAAAATCCCTCAAAAAAGTTTGACCAGAGAATCGGGATTTTAAGACTATCGAGGATTCCTGTATACTCCATGTATAGATTAGTTGTCACTATGTTGGTTCCTCTATGAAAGAGGTATTATGGAAGTCTCATAAGTATTTTTGTTTACGGGTTGTGTTAGTGATTTTAGAGTAATTTATATTTTATATGACAGAATGAAATTTACAGAATGAAATAGAAACTAAATTTATTTGGTTTTAATTTATTACGTATAAAGTTTTTAAAAACTAAGAAAAAAATATACACCTAATTTTATTTCGACTCGAGGAAAATACACCAATAAAGGATAGTAGAGGGTCTTTACGTATTAGGTCTATTTTTCTCTCCCTTCATCAATAAAATGTAGTGTAGTGTTGAATAAAGTCCTCTTGAGATTCCATGATAATCCTTTCGATCTCTTAAGGGACCACCAGGTCACCAACCCGGAAGTATGAAAGTGACAGTTCCCAGACCCATAGGGTCGTATCAGTTTTTGTTTGTTTGTTTTTCTTTTTCTTTTGATTTGTTGTAAACAGGAGACATATTATTGACGAAATTTAATTTTCATTGAATCAATGAAGTAAAGTGAATTAGAATAGAATTTAAGATGAGATGAGTTAAAGACTAATTATATAACAAGTAAAAAAATGGTTCAAAAATTGAACTAATGTGAAATCAAACTCGTTGACTCTTAATTTTGAAGTTAGTACCTTTTGTCAAAACACGACGGTTAATTACATCATTTTCTAAACCCTTGTCTTTATGTCATTCGTTAGTTTTTCTGGGTGTTTTCAAATGTACTTCTGTGAACATTACCAAGATATTTTATTATGAAGACCTTTGCGTGTCCTTTTTTTTTAGAGTATTCACAACTAACCTATTATTTTAATTACTAAACAATTCTATTAAAATAAAAATTATTTAGGGTCATTTGATCAAACTTTAAATTTTGTGTTTCGAATAATATCATTTTGACCTACTACAAAACAGATATATTCAAAGAAAAAGAGTAGGTCTTATCTACACCGTTGAGATCGATGATCTTTAACTTGAAAATAGAAACTTTGCATTAAAATACGAAAGTAAAGAAATCTCTTTGATATCTTTAACCCACATTTATAAGAAATTAGATCTTCAGAATAAAAAGACTTTTTGGTATACTTATTAATACACTTTTTACTTTTTGATCGTACAGTTTATAATGTCAAAACGAGGAAAATAAATTCGAAAGAAAGATTTAAACTTTAAAAAAACCGATCTTTGATTTAAAGAAACTACATTTTATACCATATCGTTGCGTACCATGTAGTATGTATGTAAGTAATCATTAATACTTTTGAAACTTAGATTATTATATAAAAGGTACTTTTGTTAGTATTTTGTCGAAACATATTCTAAAGTTCTGTAACGAGACGTCACCATGACATTATGACAGTAAAGAGTAACGTGTCATACATGTGACTCTTAAAGACCCTCCAACACAAAATGGGAATCAGATACAATAGTGAACCAACAAACGTAAAAAATTAAGAATAAAACTGACAAGTGATCGTCTATATGAAAGAGTGTTTCCTCAACATTTGTTTTACGGTTTACTTTGACCTGTGGTCTATTTGTTCTTCGGAGACTTGTAGGTCACTCTAAACTCTTAACGTCTTTGTATTTTATTGGTCATAAAGTTAACATGACAGAAGGGACTCAAGGAAAAGGAAGGACAAGTAAAAATTTTAAAACATAAATAAATGAATCCCGACAAGTCCCAGAAGAAACAACGTACCTGAAAAAAGGTCAACGACGTTCTTCCTCCATGAGAGATAATTATCATCATCACACTGCCGAAGAGTAACACCACTGCAGAGAATAACACCTCGTGTCCGAGAGCCCGTGCACCTGAAGTCATCAACACCGTGTACCTGAGTCGTCAACGTCGAGGGTCCGAGATCTTATGTCCGAGTCGTCGACATCGTGTACTCGAAACATCGGGACATCGTACACCCTAGAAGACCTGTTCACTAGTTTGGGTACAACGGATGTAACCGTCCACGTAAAAAATGATGACTCGGTGATTTCTTCAGGGGGAGAACAAATGAACCAATATATTGTGGATATTGTAATTTGTATGTACATGATCGTCAAATAATTAACGATGAGGTAGGAAACATGTATAATAACGACCACGAATACTCGAGTACATAATTAAAACACATATATTGTTATATCTTTGTAATTTTTTACGTTTTCCGTCTCCTTGGTCTCTAGTTTAACGGTTGTAGATGACCTAGTACCTTTTTCGTTCTCTCAAGGTATTTTTGTAGATAAAGACGAAATAACTGATAGGGTTTCGGAAACTGACACACATAGTGTTATTTGACACCTTTTAAGACTTTCTTTACCCTTATGGTCTGGTGGACTGGACTGAGAACTCTTTAGACATACGTCCAGTCCTTCGTACCAGGTCAATCTTGACCTGTACCTTGTTGTCTGAGCAAGGTTTATCCTTTTCCTAATACAGTTCCGATATATAACAGTGGGACGAATAAATTGAATATACGTCTCATGTAGTACTCTTTGCGACCTGACCTTCTTTGTGTTCGACCTTAGTTCTAACGGCCGTCTTTACAGTTATTGGAGTCTATACGTCTACTGTGGTGGGAACACCGTCTTTCACTTCTCCTTGATTTTTCGGAGAACTACTTTCACTTTCTCCTCTCACTTTTTCAACCGAATTTCGAGTTGTAAGTCTTTTGCTTCTAGTACCGTAGACCAGGGTAGTGAAGTACCCTTTATCTACCCCTTTGTCATCTTTGTCGCAGTCTGAAATAAAAAACCCCGAGGTTTTAGTGACGTCTACCACTGACGTCGGTATGTATTTTAATTTTCTACGAATGAGGAACCTTCTTTTCAATACTGGTTGGATCTATCATATAAGTTTTCGTCTCTGTAATGAAACGACTGATTCCNTTTTCGTCTCTGTAATGAAACGGCTGATTCCAGGCAGATCAGTTTCGATACCAAAAAGGACACCAATACATACCTACACTCTGAACCTGACACTTCTTCCGACTCGCGGTTTCTTAACTACGCAAACTTGACACCACAACCTCTTCTGAGGACTCCCAGGGAACCTGACGTTCCTCTAGGTTGGGCAGGTAAGACTTCCTCTAGTTGGGACCCTAAAGAAACCTTCCTTACTACGAGTTCGACTTCGAGGTCATGAAACCGGTGGAGTACGCTTCTCAACTGAGTAACCTTTTTTGAGACTACGATCCTCTCTAACCCCCGTCCTCTTCTTCCCCTGTTGACTCCTACTCTACCGACCTACCGTAGTACCTGAGCTACCTGCACTCAGACTCACTTGAGACCCTCTACCACTACTTGTCCCTCCGGACCGCACGACGCTAAGTACCCCATCGTTTCTCAGCCTGTGTTGACTCGTTGACTTGACTTGCAAGTATTTGACTTACAATGTCTTTTTTAAGAAACGTTTTGTCGTCAATAGGTTAATTGATACTTTTAAGTCTTTTTCACACTTTATATGACTATGGAAAAATCTTAAACCATTCTACTTTTTTATAGAAAGAAGGTAAAAATTATTATATAATATCTTTTATCATTGAAGTTTTTAAGAGTAATAAAATTATAAGATTTGTACCAGGAGTAGTAATTATCAAATAATTATTACAACCTGAATTTTCTGTCTTATTGAAACCTTAGGAGTATCCGAGGAACTGAAAACTCCGTTAAATACAGAAAGTCAGTAACAAAAGTCTATCTGCAGGAAGAGTGTATAAGACGACATCTCTTATGTCTCGAATAGAGTATAGTGTTTGGTTTTAAGTTATAGTTAAGATCGGCTAACGTGATTTTCTTTTTGTGTCCGTTCAGTAGTTTTAATAAGGTCTACGTGGAATGTCTTTATTCTTAAATATGTTAAGGAATTCTCTTTCAGTTTATGTTTCCAAGTCTATTCGTAATACTGACCAAGGTAACACTTAGTTTTCTTCAAGTTTTAATATGTTTATAAAACTATAAAATTAAGTATAGATGATAACGTTGAGTTCAGTGTCCCCACCAAGTATTAAAAAGATAATAAAATATAGGGTTGTTATTGAGTTAGTTTCTTACACCCATCGTATTTTCTTTAGTATGAAAGGGAGTTCTTACTCTATCTCTTCCATAAAACATAAGACCTCGAATTAATCTACTTCAAAGAAATGGTTATGTTGTTTTACTGATTTACGCCAGACTCTACCGTAAGACAAAGACAAAACCCCTCCCCGTATGAAAAATAAAAAGTATTGAAATAAAAAATAACCTCGTATTAACGAATTGTTATAACAATCAAAGACGATATGTTACTTCACTTAGTCGATATACACATGTATATAGGTGAGGGAGTACTTGGAGGGAGGGGGAGGGCGTTAGGATGGACAGATCCAGTTCTCTACCTCAAAACTTAGAGGTTGTATGTAATCGTCACATTGGGTTCCTTTTAATGTACTTTAGAGTCAGAAGGATATATATAAATTTTTCCTTTATCATTGTAAGTATCGTACGTTACCAAAACACCTTATTCAACATTATTTCAAGAATCTTACAAAGTATAATCGTGATAATCGATTTTTTTTTTTTTTTAGAAAGTAATTCAAGTGTTACACGGTTGACGAGTAAAACCTGAACCTCAAACCTCATAGTTGACATCTTACTACAGAGAAGATAGTTTTATAACGGGTAGGTGACTCCGACTAAATTCAGGGAGGACGAGGTACTTAGAAAAGGGTTGGAAAGGTCAGAGGTATTTAGACAGAGATGAAGAGTAGAGTCGTCGTGTAGAGCACATACGACAATATAGAGTTCCACGTGACCCTTTACAACACCTCCTATGACTTACCGTACGACTACTCTAATAGGAAGAAAGTCTCCGTTCCGAATCGGTTAATTTTTGAGAGTTTGTACCCATTTACAGATCTTTATGTAAAGGTTTCCCGTAATTATCAAATATAAAATCGTACAAAACGGTTTAAAGGGAGGGTTTTTCAACATTGTTAAAGATGACGGGAGTTATTACGTCAAAAATTTTACTGACAAAAATTTTAGAAAGTAATATCATTTATTCAAACGGGTAGGACATTCCCCTACGAGACAACCTAATTAATCTAAGATTTAGTTTCTCATAAAAGATTTCACCCGAGGATATCCTCTATGAGTCCTGTACGAGTTTTATTCGAACCTTTTAACGAACAGGTTTATTAAAAATGACCGAGGAAATAACGTCCCGAAGAGATATCGTCCCGAAGAGTCTGAGAAATTATACGACTTCAATATGACATTTAGAGATTTCCTCTATATATACCCCGGTGTAAAGGGTTTGTGTAAACCGGTATCTTATAAAAGGAGTCTCGTAAAGTTCCTTTATTGTAAAGTATCTTATGAAACCCTTTACGACAAGTAATGAATGAATATATAGTCGGTTATAACGATAGACAAGGAACGTCTCTTAAATAACGGAGAGGGTACACTACCCTTCGATGAATGGAATGGAATGTTAGAAACACGAGACGTATTGATGGTATTGTATATGACGTCTTTTTCACACGTTATATAGAAACGACTAATCGACTGTTATATAAATTGTTGTCTTTCTAATATATACGATTTTCAAGTTTGTCTCGTGTACCGTTTCATTACGAGGATTTCTCATTTATCCTGAGTTTCGGTAAAGGCAAAAAATTGATTAGTTCTATGAAATCCGAAAGTAGTGTGAGTTTTCATAGTAATTTACGACCTCATGTATTGTCATTGATAAAAGAGATTGTTGTTAATTTGTCAACGATAACATGAAAAATTTTTGAAATAACGGTTGTATAAATAGAATTGTTCTTCTATGTGAGGTTATTTTTAAAATGGAACGTTAGAATTATTGAGTTTTGTGCACAACAGATTTTTTGTGAGTATTACCGAGAAAAATTCTATAAATTTTAAATAGAAAAATACACATTTCTAATCGATATCCAACTTTTTCAATGTTAAATTTTATTAGTGCATTAATATATCTTCTATTGTCTGTGGTCCTCAGTTAAGGATTGACTATCAATCGTATACGGTACTGATGACCTTAGTTATAAGTCTTCGTAGTGATACTTGTTTCAATCACCTCTACTACCTTAAGGTCAACTCGATAAAGTTTAGGATTTTTACAACTACAATTTTACGTCATGAGTTATACGGTCGTTTAAACCTTTTGAGTCATTACCGGTGTCATGATCTTTTCCAGTCAAAAGTAAGGTTAGGGTTTCTTTCCGTTACAGTTTCTTACAAGTTTGATGACGTATTAAGGTGAGTAGAGTGTATGATAGTTTTATTACGAGTTTGAGAAGTTGTCATGAACTTGGTTCCTACAGGTCTACAAGTTCGACCTAAATCTTTTCCGTCTCCTTGATCTCTAGTTTAACGATTGTAAGTGACCTAGTAGTTTTTTCGTTCTGTCAAGGCCTTTTTGTAGATGGAGACGAAATATCTGATACGGTTTCGGAAACTGACACACCTAGTGTTGTTTGATACCTTTTAAGTATTTCTCTACCTTATGGTCTGGTGGAATAAACAGAGGACTCTTTAGACATACGTCTAGTTCTTCGTTGTCAATCTTGGTCTGTACCTTGTTACCTGACCAAGGTTTAACCTTTTCCTCATACAGTTTCAACATATAACAGTGGGATGAATAAATTGTATACATCACATTTGGTATACTTTACGACCCGACCTACTTCGTGTTCGACCTTAGTTCTGACGGTTCTCTTTATAATCATTGGAGTCTATACGTCTACTATGGTACTGTCTTTCGTTTCTTGTCGAAGAACTACTTTCACTTTCTCCTCTCACTTTTACAACCGAATTTTGAGTTGTAAGTTTTTTGATTCTAGTACAGTAGACCGGGGTAGTGAAGTACCGTTTATCAACCCTTTTGTTACCTTTGTCACTGTCTGAAAGTAAAACGCCCGAGGTTTTAGTGAGGTCTACCACTGACAAGTCAAGTCAAGTCAGCACAGGCTGAGAAACGATGAGGTACTTAGTGTCGTGCGGTCCGGAGGGACAGATAGTGGTTGAGGGCCTCAAGTGGGTCTGAGTACAGGTAGCTCAGCCACTACGGTAGGTCGGTAGAGTAGGAGACAGCAGGGGAAGAGGAGGACGGGGTTAGGGAAGGTCGTAGTCTCAAAAAAGGTTACTCAGTTGAGAAGCGTACTCCACCGGTTTCATAACCTCAAAGTCGAAATCATAGTAAGGAAGGTTTCTTGTGGGTTCTGACTAGAGGAAATCTTACCTGACCAACCTAAAGGAACGTCAGATTCCCTGGGAGTTCTCAGAAGAGATTGTGGTGTCAAGTTTTCATCGGTACTTTAATTTTCTGCAAACGATGAACCTTCTTTTCAATACTGGGTGGATCTATCGTATAATTTTTAGTCTCTGTAATGAAACGGTTTTTTCCAGGCAGATTAGTTTCGAGACCAAAAGGGTCATCAGTACATACCCACACTCTCAACCTGATATTTCTTTCGACTCTTGACTTCTTAACTACGAAAACTTGACACCATAATCTCTTCTGAAAACTCTCAGGGAACCTGACGTTCCTCTAGGTTGGTCAGGTAAGATTTCCTTTAGTCAGGACCCTTATAAGTAGCCTTCCTGACTACGACTTCGACTTTGAGGTTATTAAGCCAGTGGACTACTTTTCTTGACTGAGGAATCTTTTCTGGAACTACGACCCTTTCTAACTGCCATCCTCCTTTTCCCCTGTTGTCTCCTACTCTACCAACCTACCGTAGTGGCTGACCTACCTGTACTCAAATTCGTTCGAGGTCCTCAACCACTACCTGTCTCTTCGGACCGTACGACGTCATGTTCCCCAACATTTCTCGGTCTGTACTGACTCGTTGACTTGACTTGTGTATACAAAACCGAAGGGTCCACCAAGTCACCCATTTCTAAGGTGGACGGTTACGTCCTTTGTATTTCCTACGGTCAAACTAAGGACCCAGACCTTCTAGTAGACTTCATCCTTTACCATTGGGTGAGGTCGTAAGAACGGACCTTTTAAGGTACCTGTCTCTTCAGAACACCGGATGTTAGGTACCCCAACGTTTCTCAGTCTGTACTGACTCGTGTGTCGGCAAAAATTCCATAGAAATCGGACAATTATTCTAAGAAGTAATTCATCGGTTTATAACGAACTCCTTGTCTTTCCGTGACTCATTTTAATGTTGATCATTATGCACTATGAAGTCTCCTTCGATTACTCATACTGAACTATAGATGAATCTTCCGTTGTGTAAGAGTCATTAATTTTACTTCTGAATTTTCAGTTTTAGCACAAACGGGTGAACTGACAAAGAACTGATTTCAAGTAGTACGACAGATAAAATTTCATGTTATATAGTTGTTGACCTTTGGAGAAAATCTTTCGAACCTAAATTTCTACTTCTATTTATGGTATAAATTATAAAGTTATTTATAATTTTTTCCAATTTAAAAAGAAACTTAAATATTGTCTCAAATATTTTCATTCTATGTATTAAAAATCTGATAGAGGATACTTCTAGAGAAAAGTATATGATATTTATCAAGGAAATTGTAAATTGGAGTGAAGAGTCTACACGTTTGACTCTGAATGAGTTCCATTCGTTGAAAGAATTTCAAAGTGTGTATGGTTCACTATTCAAATCCAAAGTTGAAAGTCAGATAGACTAAAATTTGGACAAGAGAAAGGGGACTTCGTCCGACCGAGAAGTGGCATAGAAGTATATGAGGGTGTTTTAGAGGGTATATCATAATATTGTATAGGATATTATCTACTTCTAAACAATTTATTTTTGATTTTTTAATATTTTCATTCACGGAGTATTTAAAAGTCATTCTTTCCTGTCCCCTATTTTATGTATAAGGTCCTTTTTTCGTTAACCGGAAACGAATATATCACTCAATTCTTAGACAGGTTAAACAAGGTATTTTTTGCAATCGAACCTTGTGTTCTGATGTATTTTATTAATGGTCTCAGTTTTGTATAGAACAAGAAGACGTACACTTAAATAGTTTATAACATTTTTCTACAATAGTGACTTTATATATCTATATATAAAATTCCCAACTCTTCCGGTTGAACGAATTGTATACTCCTTTAAGTCAAAATATATGAACGGAAAACGACCCTTCCGTCGGTTTAAAGATTGACTTAGATTCTTTCAGATATAAAATAATATCGATATAGGTATATTTACTTGTCGTATATTTTATATCTGTCGCAGGAAAGTCCAATAAATTTGATATTCCCTAGTACCATGGTAATTCTTTTGTAAGGGACAAAGTGGAAAAAGTCCTTGATTTCTAAAGTTCTACAGAAGTTTTTAATACAGTAAAGTCTTAAAGTTACAAAGATACTTAGATGGGTCTTCTCGACTTTTTGTTTTGTGACTTTTTCGATACACTGGTGACGGAAGTCAAGTTAAGTCAAGTCAGTGAGTCAGCACAGGCTGAGACGTTGGGGTACTTAACGTCCTGCGGTCCGGAGAGACAGGTAGTGGTGGAGGGCCTCAAGTGAGTTTGAGTGCAGGTAGCTCAACCACTACGGTAGGTCGGTAGAGTAGGAGACAGCAGGGGAAGAGGAGGACGGGGGTTAGGGAGGGTCGTAGTCTCCAGAAAAGTTTACTCAGTTGAGAAGCGTACTCTATCGGTTTCATGACCTCAAAGTCGAAGTCGTAGTAAGGAAGGTTTCTTTAGGTTCCCAACTGGAGGAAGTCGTACCTGACCAACCTAGAGGAACGNGGAGACAGCAGGGGAAGAGGAGGACGGGGGTTAGGGAGGGTCGTAGTCTCCAGAAAAGTTTACTCAGTTGAGAAGCGTACTCTATCGGTTTCATGACCTCAAAGTCGAAGTCGTAGTAAGGAAGGTTTCTTTAGGTTCCCAACTGGAGGAAGTCTTACCTGACCAACCTAGAGGAACGTCAGGTTCCCTGAGAGTTCTCAGAAGAGGTTGTGGTGTCAAGTTTTCGTAGTTAAGAAGCCGTGAGTCGAAAGAAGTGTCAGGTTGAGAGTGTAGGTATGTACTGGTGACCTTTTTGGAAACGGAATACACTAAGATATGACACATAGGAACAATCTCTGTATTAAATAGTAGTACTAGAACAAGGGGACTTTTTCTGGATATAACAGTGGTGAAAGTAAGAAAAAATTCACCATTCTAACGATGATGCCGACTGAGTTTGTATTGAGATTGTACAGAGTCTAACCCTACAATCTGTTATAGTTATTTTATGTCGTACAAGATTAAAACTCATAATTGGTAATTCTCTTTTAACGTAATCTCTTAAATATTGGAATTGTAATTTACTCAAGGAATTTTTTATTATAAGATACCTTTCTGATATATTGTTTACTGTCATAGTATTCAGACTTATATTAAAAATTTTTTTCGATCTTAATCGTTTCGTTATGTCTATTTCAGTAACAAATGTAATTAGTGTCAGTTTTATAATACTGTTTCTTAAAATTCGGTCTTCAAAAGGTTCACACTGTCTTACAACAGTTTTGTTTATTAATAAACTTTTGTTCCGAAAATTTTGTATCACTTATAAATATCATGAATCAAAACTCCCCGTACTAGTGTTTATGGTGGACACAGAGTGTTTCCAAACGACTAATACCGTTTTACTTTTTTTACCACCAAATAACTTTTGTCAATAATGACACTTCTCTTACATCATTTTCACCTACAAATCTTTATATAAGTAACACACTTTACAAAGTGTCCTAAGATTTGGTCAAACAATTCTTATACATTTAGATTTGTACCGACAGGTAATCTTTGTATAGACCTCGGAATCTCTTTGTATCATTATGGGCCCGTAAACATAAAAAATTTTTAAGGTTCTATTAATACTATACGTAGTCTTTTTTGTTGACCTGATATACTACTCGAAAAGGAAAATAGATGAAACAAAGACAAAATATAAGTCACGAGGTTAAAGTAATACAAAAGGTTAAAGAGGTAGAAATAAAAAATTAAGAAAGAGTTCTGAAATAATTCACATCATCTTTTCGAAAATATATGTATATATATATCATATATGTATATATATTATATGTGTATATGCATATATATATTTACCGTAGTGGCTGAATTACCCGTACTCAAACTCGTTCGAGGTCCTCAACCACTACCTGTTTCTTCATACCGTACGACGTAAGGTTCCCCAGTGTTTCTCAGTCTATGCTGACTCGCTAACTTGACTTGACTATATTCATCATACATACTATATATATAAAATCTTTAGAATACTTAAAAACAGATTGATTTTTAAAATACTGTAAAACTAAAGTGAAACTGAAACATACTTATCTTACGATCTAAAGATTAAAATTTTTATCCATAAAAATCTTAATCCAAATGACATTAATTCCAAATGACATATAGTGTCCTTGATGTCAGTTATAGTTTCGAATTGACATATCGTGTCCTTAATATCAGTTATAGAACATTATTTGATATTACCTCTATTGAAGTTTTATTATATAATATGTATATATAATATATATACTTGGTATATGTGTACATAATAAAACATTCTAGTTTGGTCAGTAAGGATTTCCTTTAGTTGGGACTTATAAGTGACCTTCCTGACTACGACTTCGTCTTCAAGGTTGTGAACCGGTGGTTTACACTTCTTGGTTGAGTGACCTTTTCTGGGACTACGACCCTTTGTAAGTTCCGTCCTCCTCTTCCCCTGTTGTCTCCTACTCTACTGACCTACCGTAGTAGTCAAGTTGTCTATACTCAAAGTCGTTTGAGACCCTCTACCACCTCCTGTCTCTTCGGACCGCACGACGTCAGGCACCCCAGTGTTTCTCAGTGTGTGCCGAATCGTCGACTTGTTTTGTTGGTATTGACTTAGTGGAACGACACGTGGACTTTATGACGTTCTGTTGATATGAAGTTATTTTATATATGTAATTCTTTTTTCTTATACATTTAGATTATGATACACTATTCAAATGTTCTTATCGACTAAGTGAAGTTGACTCTATCTTTAAGTAGTTGACCTAAAGTTATTTTCGGAACCATTTAAAAACCGGATGTTTAAAGAAAGAAGTAAACCTAGATATATAGTAATACTCCTTAGTAAGAAGTCAATACTTAATCGGTAATTTTGGTTATGTGAAATCTTGATCTGAAAGTAAAGACATAAAACTTCACTCTTAAAAGATTTT
Source organism: Capra ibex (assembly GCA_006410555.1). Classification (NCBI taxonomy): domain Eukaryota; kingdom Metazoa; phylum Chordata; class Mammalia; order Artiodactyla; family Bovidae; genus Capra; species Capra ibex. The sequence continues at coordinate 34,633,119 of SJYO01026388.1, forward strand.
TCATTACTAAGTAGCAGATTACGTAATAAAGTGTTTTTACAATCTTAATAAAGTAAAGATATAAAATCAGTATTTTTTTACGAATATAGTACTTACTCTCATTTGAGAAAAATTTTTCAGACAAAAAAGTGGTAATAGAAAAAGAAAATATAAAGATGGAACGTTTAAAATATTACATGTGTTACATTCTGTTCGTATATAGTGAGTATTTATTTACATTAATATGGGAATTTCTATAAAATACATACGGTACATAATATATGTGTCAAAATTGTTTATCTGTATAAGTTGTTTTTATTAAAATCCTTAGTGTCGAAATCGTTTACTGGGAAAATAAAAAAAATTCACATAAGTAATAAATAATAAACCGACGTGGTCCAGTATCAACGTCGCACAATCTTGAAATTAGAAGGATCGTCGCATACCCTAGAAATCGACGTATTACACCTTAGATCAAGGGGCTGGTCCCTACCTTAGACCCGGAGGACGGAACCCTCGTATCTCGGAATCGGTGACCTGGTGGTCCCTTTAGGGTGTTTACTGAGAAATTCCCGGGTCGATAAATATCTGAGGAAAAGAACCCATCAATGGGTCAAGGTAAAATGATAAATTGGTTATTACAAATGTGGAAAGACAATATACACAGGTTTTACAGTCCTTAATACTACGATTGGGTTAGTAACTAGTCTCCACCAAAGTAATTTTTAAGTGATGTAAAAAGTTACTTTGTAAAATTTACTGAGATATTCAATTAGCACTCATTCTAATGAAATTTTATAGAGTTCCAGTATATTGATAAGTCTTTATTATTCTTTACTCGTGACGGTAAAAGATAAAGTAAAACGATTAAAGTATCGTCTCTTTTGAACTCTGTTATTAAACCAAAAACACAGAAAGATTGGTATTTAAAATTAATAATCTTTTATATATATAAAACATTTGAAGAATCTTTAGTTTTTACGAATGATTATTATGTAATTCGATACGGTGTGTATATGTAAAATTTATTTGTAATTTATTACTAATATAATTATAAAGAGAGATATTTCCCTTAAAATGACATGATTAATTGAAGTGTTCACGACGAACTTTGTTAAACTAGTATTCCAAAATGTCTTAACCTTTCCTAGAATTTCTAGAAAGGGGTCTCGAAGTGAATTTGCTGTCGTCTTTGGTTTATTGAGCGATCAATTTATTTTCAGTTCTTTGGTCCAGTACATTTAGAAATAGGTCATGTAGAGGGTAATAATTTGATGTGTTTACATACGTACTCTGAATGACACTTAATTTAACATTACTATAGAATGAACTTATTTATTAAAGACTAATATACATTTGGTAACAACGTTCCATTAATATTAGTCATAAGAATCGGGGTATTCCATAAATGGGTCTCGGTCTCGTTGAAAAGTTTCCGGTTCATTGACCTACAAATATTTCTCAGAACGTATAAAGGTCATTACAAAGGTGAATCATGTATTCGACGAAACTATTCCAGTGGTGTCGTAAACGCAATGACAACAACAACAAATCATCGACAGCACAAGGTGAGAAGCGTTAGGGTACCTGACATCGGGTGGTCCGAAGAGACAGGTACCCTAAAAGGTCCGTCCTTATGACCTCGCGTAACAGTAAAGGAAGAGGTCTAGAAAGACTGGGTCCCTAACTTGGACACTTGGGTGCAGAGGACGTGACCGTGTGTCTACGAAAATGGTGACTCGGTGGTCGTCTTATAATGTAGAAAATCAGTTATTAAAATAAAAATACTTAGGATGAGATCACCCATAAAATACAAGTAAAGGACGGACCTTAAGTGATATAAAAAACAATTGTTGTGGGAATAAAATAACGTCACCAAATTTCTAGATAAGAAGGGGTAGAGAGTCTAATATTGGAATGGATTGGTTTGTTTTTCTGACACTTGGTTATCCTATGTGCGTGTGAAAACGACCCCTTGTTTCTTCGACCTCTTCTGGAAATCTCCTACTACTTTAAGCTTGACGACGTTTGATGTAAGGGTGGGGACTTAGGACTCTTATAATGTTAGTGTCGGTGAGTCCACGTCATTAAGTCCTATTTGGAGGAAAAAAGAGAGGTCCGGTCTTAGGGAAAAAAACAACCCCCCTCCCCCAACCCGGTACTCCGTACACTCTCGAATCAAGGGACTAGTCCTGAGGTTGAGTACAGAGGACATAACCTTCGTATCTAAGAATTGGTGATCTGGTGGTTCCTTCAGGGTCCCGTCTTAGGAACTGACGTGAGAAAGACAATTTGGACTCTTTTTTGAGACAGTACGGTCCCCAACGTATTTCGTGTTTTCTGATTGTACAGTACTGACAATCGGAACAAGTAGAAAAAGAAATATACGTGTTGACGACATCAAGGTATATCTCGATTGGGTAATAAGAGTACAGGAATTACTATAATAGTATTATCTACTTTACTCTGTATTAAAGTTAACAATATCGTTAAAGGTAAAGAAAAGTATAATGAAGTAGTTATCTAATTTATGTCAAAATGGAGAGTTAAAATCGATTTTATATGGGAACACCGAGTCGACCATTTCTTAGTCGGACGTTACGTCCTTTGGATCCAAGTTAGGGACCTAACTCTTCTAGGAGAACCTCTTCTCTTTCCGATGGGTGAGGTCATAAGACCGGACCTTTTAAGGTACCTGTCATATTAGGTACCCCAGCGTTTCTCAACCTGTGTTAACTTACTGAAAGTGAAAGTGTGGTTATATTTATCCATGGTATGACATAGTGTCTGAGTTACCTGTACTCAAGTTCGTTTAAGGTCCTCTGTCATTTCCTGTCCCTTCGGACCGTACGACGTCAGATACCCCAGTGTCTCAACTTGTGTTAAATGGTGGACTTGTTGTTGGTACATATGTCAAAATCAAGAGTATAGATCTTAATAATAACTTACTGATAATTTAGTTAATAATAACTAAAAGTGTATCAAATGTCAGACAGAAAGTTTATAATTGTTCTCAGTTGGAACTTATTTGATTATGTAAAAATAACGTGTAAGATAGTCAAATTTTTAAACATATATCGGGTAGAATTCATTAACAGATTCATTAACAGGTCAAACATTTGTTATATTGAACATATATACGTAAAATTACACCTATAATGAATACGAAAGTTGTAAATTTATTAGAAGTACAAAGAACTCATTGTTAAAACACGGTGTTTTGGAGATTCATAGATATTCTTGTCACGAAGAGTTTGGAAAAACGTGTATACTTAATCGACCCCTGGAACAGTTAAGTCTAAGACTAAGTCATTCAGACCCACCCTTGGTCTCTTAGATGCAAAGGTTGTCGAAGTTCCTTTGTAGTAAAGAGGACCTGGTCCCTTGTGTGACTCCTCATTCAATCATCCATTACTTTACCTATAAAATTTTTATTAAAATAAATAAATAGAAACTGACACGACCCAGAAACAACGACAAACCCGAAAGGAGATCGACGTCGTTCACCCCAGATGAGAGATCGACACCACGTGTCCGAAGAGTAACGTCACGAAGAGAACAACACCTCGTACCCGAGCTCCCGTGTCCCCGAAGTCAGCAACACACCCCTTACCCGAGTCAGCGAGACCCCGTATACCCTAGACGTGCCTTGTCCCTAGTGTGGACTCAGAGGACGTAATCGTCTCAGAAATGGTGACTCGGTAGTCCGGTCCCTAACTTAGACTCAGAGGACTCAACCCTCCACCTAAGAAGTGGTGGTCCCTTCGGGATTTTGATTATAACTAACATGATGATTTATTGAAACGAGAGTACTAAAATAAACCTTAGATCTTAACTTGATTGATAAGGAAGGACAATTGACGTTCCCCGGATCTATATACATGTTCAAAGAGGTACATACTTTATTATTATATAATAGTATACAATATAATTACTTAGTTTACCGAACTTTCAAGTATATACAACTTTCAAGTAAAAGTTGTATATAAAAAAGGGACGCATACGTGTGTAGGTATCTAATGCTTAAAGGTCCACTGTAGCTTTACAGTAAAAGAGGTCCGGTTCTATCCATTAGATCTCTTCTATAGTGTCCTAATTTCTACGTTAGAAACTATGGGTTTCCTTAGTACATTCAGTTATATCGTTAAATTATCGATTAATACAAAGAAAATGTTTCTCTATTTTAAATTATGTTAAAGACTTTAAGTCTATTTCATACGGTCTATTATCTCTTTGTTGGGGTTTGAACATACAAGAGGGTTAATCACCACTCTATTCAGAAGGAACGAGGATCTTTCGTCCAGGTTTTTCTTTTCTAAATTCGTTGAAGAGTCCTACATATCGACAAAGTGTCAACCGATTTAAAGTCTATTGACGTCCTAATGAAAGAAATTTTAGTATCAAACAGATAATAGTTATAAGGAAATTTTGTAAATCTACAAATGAAAGGTTTATTGGATCCTAATTTTAAGAGTCCACACGGACTCGTTAAGATTTTATTAAAACGACAATTTCTTCGTTTGGTGACAATGTTTGATACCACATTCATCTTAATACTCGATAATAAATTTGTACACTTTTTTCAAAATTTCTATTTAAATAAAACTTTTTAGAAAAAGAGGGTGGTAGGAGGAGGATGGAGTTTTGTCGGTTTGTCAACAGTTTTGGAAGGTTTATAACCGAATGTTTCTGAGTTTTATCGGAACGACAACAAATCTGTAATTCAGTATTGGATGAGAAACGGTGGAGTTCGTCACTTCGTGTGGTCTGAGGAGACAGGTACCCTAAGAGATCCGTTCTTATAACCTCACCCAACGGTAAAGGAAGAGGTCCCCTTAAAGGGTTAGGTCCCTATCTTGAGTGTATAGAACACGAAGGACGTAACGTCCACCTAAAAAATGTTGACTCGGTGGTCCCTTCGGATTACAAAGATTAATGATCCACTACCCATAACTAAAATTCTTTAATATTTGTTTTTCTGTGAAATTACAGTAACTTTATTCAAATGGATAACGAAAAAACAAATTCAGTGATTCAGTACAGGTTGAGAAACGCCGGGGTACCTGACATCGGACGGTCTGAGGAGACAGAAACCTTAAGAGGTCCGTTTTATGACTTCACCCAACGGTAGAGGAAGAGATCCCCTAGAAAGTCTACGTCCTTAGTTTGGTAGTAGAGGACGAACCGTCTGTCTAAGATATGGTGACACGGTGGTCCCTTCGGGTATTCAAATGGAGATGGAGAAATTTTTAACTCTATCAGTAAATGAATTATCCTTAATTGACGTATAAAGATTTAATTATTTTTCTAATACTCTCTTTTAAATCGGTCGATTTATATTTATTTAATATCTAAACCTTCTCTAAACGTTCGTAAAGATTTGTTGATCGTTTCGTAACGTTTAAAGTTTATTAAGTACTTACCAAGGAAAAACCTTTGAACCAACTTGTCTTATCTGTCCTATTTTTCTAACTTTACATTTGATATAAGAAACGTGACGCTACATGTGTGTCATCACTGTAAAGATGTCAGTTGAGGATATTAAGTAAGATTCTCTCGTTTCGTTATCTCGTCTTTTATGGTTTAACGTTTATTAAGTTTATAGTAAACCTTACGTACGTAACGAAAGATAAACTAATATTCATGGGAACTACAAAACCTGGAATGTCCGTTCTGAAGTTTGATTTATCGTTTCGACTCCAATTATAGATTAAGCCTTCGTCTACCTTTCAAAGGGTCTAAGGAGTGGGAGATGGACCTAGTAAAGGGGAGACCCGGGTAAGGTGACATCCGACGTCTATTCCATCAGTTTCGAAGACATATTGAAGAAGGATTAGAAAGTCAAGTTCCGTCTTTCTATTGACGTGTAAAAATAAATTTTCAAATAAAAGATCACCGACTTAATCTTTCTCAGAAAGTTGTAGTAACTGGAAGTTGAAAATGGTCAATTAAGTAAATAATTAAGTCAGGTGATCTGTGTATATTACAAGGTCCTGATCTCTTAAGTACTAAGTCACAAATTTTTTTTTAGTTGAACGTATGTGACTTCCGAAATAGAAATTCCCCGAAATACAAGATACACCGTAATACCACCTATATTTGTTCATTGTCGGTGACACCAGTTCGACCGATCCACGAAACATATGTAGTATTTTACATCAGGAGTATCGAGACTGACCCTCCACAATGGTTAAAGTGAAACAACCATTTCTTTGACTTCGAACCCCCTTAATTTAGTAATTCAGTATGTCCTTCTTTTGCAGTCTCTACCTTAAGTTTTTTTCAGAGAGATTTAGAACTACAAGAAAAGTTGTATGGTTTGACTAAGGTCCGGTTCTCAGAGACGATGTTTACATGGAAACCCTATTCGACATAGTGTCAATAAAGTACCTTAATTCTGTAAACGGGGATGAATGTATTTGAACCGAAGGAACCATCGAGTCAACCATTTCTTAGACGGACGTCACGTCCTGTGGACCCAAGCTAAGGATCCAACCCTTCTAGGGGACCTCTTCCTTTACCGTTGGGTGAGGTCGTAAGATCGGACCTCTTAAGGTACCCGATATCAGGTACCCCAGTGTTCTCAACCTGTGTTGAATCACTGATTTGGTGGTGGTAGATTTTGAATCCAAAATTATTGAAACAATCGTAAAATTATTGAATGTTTTCTTTAAGGATTCTCTCTCCTGACAAGTTCGAATAATTTATTTTTTTCGACTGTTATAATTTTTCAGAGTACAAGAGATATGTTCGAGAGTATATTTCGAAACGAATTAAGTGTAAAAAAATTTACTACCATCAGAGTTCCTGAGGAAAGTAAATTTAAATGGATTATGAAACACAAAAGTCTTCAACATCATTAACCTTAATATGAGACTATGTAAGTCAGAGAACAGGGATGACTTGAAGTTCTAGGACTTTACGTAGCAGGAGTAAGACCCTACAGTGTGATAGGTCACAGTAGACTGTTCATTACACTCTTGAGTCATTTATAAACGATTCAAATCAAAGGAGAATGTACGAAATTAAACGAGACTTTACTAGAAGAGAAACTTTACTTCTAATTTATCACTTCGTTTGATACTTCAAAATTCTGTCCTACGACATAGGCTTTTTTTTTTTTTAAGAACACCTGTATTGTTGAATTAACGGATTTATGAGGTGAAGTGATCAAAGAAGCTTCCGTTTATGTTACTGTTTGTCCATCTTTTAATTGATAACGGAAAGTCCAAAAAGATAATACATCATAAACCACCAAGGTTTTATTACGTACGATACATTCAATATTTGGTACTATTATTTTGATTGAGAACACCAGGGTGGTAATTGAATTTAGGACCCTACCATAGTAATAGAAAGGGGATTTGGGTCGGAAGAGTTATCCCCATAATAGGACTAAAAGCATAAATAGTAAAAAGAACGGTGTAAAAACTTATAGTAAAGTGTGAATAAACACACAATGATTTATGCGTCTCCAATCAAAACTACCATAAGTTCGTAACACACCGAGTCGACCATTTCTTAGACGAACGTCACGTCGTCTGGACCCAACCCTTCTGGGGGACCTCTTCCCTTTCCGACGAGTGAGGTCATAAGACTGGACCTCTTAAGGCAACTGACATATCAGGTACCATAGCGTTTCTCAGCCTGTGCTGACTCGTTGAAAGTTAAAGTGAAAGTTCGTAACATTTTTACCCTGATATGTAACAGGAAATGTTGAAAATAAAAAGTAAAGTGTATTACAGGTTATTAAGATAACAAGTAGAAATAAAACGGACGTCAGGTAAGTATAAATGTAGGTCACTTGGTATAAGGTAACCCATTTATATGGTATAAAAGTAGAAAAAGTCGAAATTTTGTAAAAATTTGGATTAAAGAGTTAGAAACTATAAAGTTTTCTTTGAACCGGAATTGGGTCTATCCTTTTTAGACTATTTCGAAAATAATCCTTTATAAAGATTATATACTTATCTTATTATAGTAATCAGATATATTCGTATATACTTGTTTATCTATACAAAGATTCCGTTATTCAATATAGAGATTTTGGTTGATTAGTTCTCCGAGAAGACGAGAAACCTCAATGTATTAAATAATTTTGTTTCAGGAGATTTCGTCACCAGGTGTTAGAAATACCGTGGTCGTTGGTGAAAGCACCTCCTTTTAATAAGGTGTCTGGTCCTTCCCCTTCCCACCAAACCCCGACTAAGTTCTTATAATGTAAATAAACGTGAAATAAAGATAATAATAATGTAGTCGAGATGGTGTCTTTAAGTTCATAATCCAGGGTCTCCAACCCCTGGGGACGAGATTTCGTCGATAATACACATCAAAGTTTCTTCTATAAAAGGCTTGATTAATTAATATTTGTATTTCTTACACTTAAAGACTTACTCAAAATCCTAGTCACATAGTAAAGTTCTAGGGATTTTTTCAGTATTTAAGAGTTTCAGTCAGTACAACTTAATCTATATGTTTTCTCAAGTACCCTTACGTCCTTAGGGAGGACGAAGGTTCCAGACATCTTTCAACGTACCGATAGACATGGTGAAAGGTATGTCTTATTAGACTTATTAAGTTCACTTATAGTAAAATTACTATTACTCCTGTCTCCAAAAAGTGATTACTAAGGTTGGAATGAATCCATTTAGAACTCAATCATTTCACTAAATGAACCATACTTTCGAATCCTACATGAAACATAGTCTAAGTAAAGACGTTTTATAAGGAGTACAGAAATGGGTTAAGTATCGAGAATGTTTTATACGCGTATCCACACGTAAAACTCTGAAATTTTACATACTTTGAGAATCGTTGCAAATTTTATATAGTCCTCGATTACAATAACCGTCGAAGAAAGGTTTAATCTTCCTTTTCGAGATAACTCCAAATAGTTAGTGATCAGGAAGGTCAGTTCTTTACTTTTACTTTTGTAAACATTCACTGTCAAAATTACGTAAAAGTACCTTGAAAGAAAAACTTTCATATATAAATAGATCATATGTATTTTGGTTTTCACTTTCAACTTTTACAGTCAAGATTTTAGTGTATAAAGTCAAGTCAAGTCAGTGAGTCAGTACAGGTTGAGAAACACTGGGGTACTTGATGTCGTGCGGTCCGGAGGGACAGGTAGTTGTTGAGGACCTCAAGTGGGTTTGGGTACAGGTAACTCAGCCACTACGGTAGGTTGGTAGAGTAGGAGACAGCAGGGGATGAAGAGGACGGGAGTTAGAAAGGGTCGTAGTCTCAGAAAAGTTTACTCAGTTGAGAAGTGTACTCCACCGGTTCCATAACCTCGAAGTCGAAGTTGTAGTCAGGAAGGTTACTTGTGGGTACTGACTAGAGGAAATCTTGCCTGACCAACCTAGAGGAACGTCAGATTCCCCGAGAGTTCTCAGAAGAGGTTTTAGTGTATAAATCTTTATAATTATAAACTTAAGAAAAATTTCAATGAAATTTATTTATACCAACCTTAGTACGTCTTGATGTTATTATGTATACTCTTCTTATACCTAAAGTTTAAAAGTACACTTTCATTCTAATTTTTTTTTTTTTTTCTTTGTAAATCGGGTTGAAGAGAGTTAATCTTTCTTTTTTTGTTAGGGTGAGTGACTTGACTCAGGATTAAGGGTCCTTCTTACAAGGATTGATCTGTCGTCGGGGTCATCTCAAGTCCGGTACTCCGTACCCTAGTCGACGGGACCGAAAATGGAGTCAAAACGGAGAAGTACCGACACACTGGTTCCTCTTCCGTTACTTAAAGTTATGAGTGATAGAAGGAGTAGACTTTTTGCTTTTATTAATATTACGTACAAAGTAACATGTGACCGCCGAGTCGACCATTTCTTAGGTGGACGTTACGTCCTCTGGACCCAAACTAGGGACCTAATCTTTCTAAGGGACCTTTTCCCTTACCATTGGGTGAGGTTATAAGACCGGACCTCTTAAGGTACCTGATAAGGTACCCCAACAAACCGTCCTGACTCGTTGAAAGTGAAATTATTCAGTTATGAAATTACAAAATAACTTACTTTTACGTGTAATTTAACCAATCAAACCTGTTTCCAGATAATGTAATGAGTCGTGTGTCACCCATGAGTTTTTCCAAACATAAAACTAATAATTGAATATGACACGATAAAGGTCATTGTTGTATAACATAGGATTAAATTTTGGAAATTCACGAAAAAATTTAAAATAAAAATTATATCAAAAAATTTTGTAATAGTTCCCTCACTAATGTCTAACGGTGCGTAAAACGAGATAAAAAGTCTGTTTTTTATTTTAGAAGACGAAAAATTCAAAAAGTTCATCAGTATGCCCTCTGACACATTTAGATTAAAAGAAATTCCAGAATACAATCTCTTCACTCTTAACTGACAGGAAGGGAGGGGATGAAGAGAGAAATTTAATCATGTAATCGATGATAATTATGTAATCAATGATTAGGTGAACCCTGAAACGCTTCAACCTAATTGTTTGACACCCCTGAACGTACGTAAATCATTCCTTTACAGATACATTATATTTACTATAACAAAATCATGGTAATAAAACCAAAAGGTACAGAAGATGTTATTTCAGTTAGTGTAAAAGTCAAATCACGACAACGATTATTGAAGTCTTCAGTGTCTCTTGTCTTCGTAACTTCCCCTCTCTCAGTTGTCCGATTCAGTTCCAAACTTTTGTGAGAAGTGAAAGGATATTCCTTCTTGTTTTGTTCTCGGTCGACTAATTACATCTTTTTGAAGGTATTCAGTAACCTTTTCCTGTAGTCAAATTCATTGTAAAAGTTTCCGTCGTTGTTTACTTGAAGAGAACCGTATTTTACATGGTCCATGATCTTCTGTAGTTTAGTCTTACCTTTTGAGCATGTCTTTTATTTTGTACTTTTACATACGATTGACTTGTTATACCCATTATTTTTGTTACGTCAGGAGTCGTTAGATTCTATAGTTTAAGTGGTTTCTGATTTATTTGTGTCATAAAAATTTGAATTACGATCTCGACGTGAAATAGTTTACTCCAACCAGGGATTTCGTTCGTATATATACGGATTATATGGTTGAATTTTTTTATGACTGAATCCTTCATACTGTAAACTTAACGTTTTTGATTAGTAAAGAGTAAGGAGAGACGTTGAGTGATACTAACACAGATCTCTGTGTAAAAAAAGTACGTTTAAAGACTACCATACTCCCTTTATGTATCGAATGTCTTCCCCATAGAACCCGATACTTTGATTATCCGTTGAAGAACGACGACGACGACGATTCAGCGAAGTCAGCACAGGCTGAGACACGCTGGGGTATCTGCCGTCGGGTGGTCTGAGGGGAGAGGGACCCTAAGAGGTCCGTTCTTGTGACCTCACCCAACGACAAAGGAAGAGGTTACNCGGATTATATGGTTGAATTTTTTTATGACTGAATCCTTCATACTGTAAACTTAACGTTTTTGATTAGTAAAGAGTAAGGAGAGACGTTGAGTGATACTAACACAGATCTCTGTGTAAAAAAAGTACGTTTAAAGACTACCATACTCCCTTTATGTATCGAATGTCTTCCCCATAGAACCCGATACTTTGATTATCCGTTGAAGAACGACGACGACGACGATTCAGCGAAGTCAGCACAGGCTGAGACACGCTGGGGTATCTGCTGTCGGGTGGTCTGAGGGGGCAGGGACCCTAAGAGGTCCGTTCTTGTGACCTCACCCAACGACAAAGGAAGAGGTTACGTACTTTCACTTTTCACTTTCACTTAAACGAGTCGGCACAGGCTGAGGATCGCTGGGGTACCTGACGTCGGGTGGTCCGAGGAGACAGGTATCCTAAAAGGTCCGTTCTCATAATCTCACCCCACGGTAACGGAAGAGGTTGAAGAACGACGACGATTCAGCGAGGTCATGAAGAACTATCTAAATGGAATAAAAAAGTACGTATTGGAGGATTTGAGGTGTTTCCTAAATTCTATCAAATGTTACGTTGTATGTTGTTTTGTATCATGAAAATATATTATAGACAGATTGATTTCTAAGTCAACGATTTAGGTCCAAAAGTTAATGACCGTGTCACAAATTTTTGTTTTGATCATATTAAGTATAACAATAAGAATAGACACATACTGGTTGTGTTTATCTTTATAAGGAAAATCAAATTTCCGTAAAGTTTACTTTTTTCAGACTTTCTTTTGAAATGATTTTTAGAAATATTATTATTTCAGAGTTAATACCTTATTACCTAAAAAGAATGAAAAGATGTCAAAGGTCCAAAAGATGTCACTACAGAATTTAGTGTGTGTATTTGTATATGTATAACTTCATATTAAGAGTGGACCATGTACTAAGTATAGGAATATTGACTCATTTTATGAATACATTTTATTTACTAGGGAAACGATTTGTGTTGGAAAATTTACATAAAACAGACACAGAGTTCCTTCACATATTTTATGGTACGTTATAAACCCAACAAGGTACCTAGTTACGTTATTGAATTTACCCTGGTTTCTATTTATACTTTAAATCTTACATAATGGGTAAAATTTTAAATATGTGTGTGTGTGTGTTAGGGATTAAACAAGTAGAGACTTTATTTCTCTCATCATAAATCCGAATAGACCAAGAGTAAAAAAAAAAAATATTAAATATCTGCAGAGATCCAATTTGGTACTACAATGTATGACGAAAGAAGTACCGAAGGTCTATAGGAGGTAGGTCGTAAAGATCTATTCGAATAGAAGAGGAGGGAAGGAGGAGGGTGTCGGATGACGATGTCGTAGAACGGATTAAGATGACGATCGGATCTTGAGATCCTACCCTCTTTCATATCTCAAACTGTCTTTCGTTCAGTATTCGTTCCGGTTTTAAAATGTTTAATTTGTGACTCCTCTCACAGTTTCATGTATCAAAGGATGTTCAGTACATTTCTCTCCCTTGTCAAATAGTACTTTGTACTTACGTTATTTAAATTTGACCCTTTTATATATTTAATGATTTGTGGGGGAAACTAGTAGTTTTTAGAGTCGTTTCACAGGTTCTTTTTTTTACAGTTTTAATCTTGTTATATGGAAGAACCTAGTGGAAAGTTCTTTTTGACCGACGTTTTACATAATAAGGATTTGTCATCGTGACTGAACTAAAGGTCAATTAGTAAACTTCAACCCTAAAGGTGGTTTTTACGACTGAATTTAATAAAAGTTTTGAACTATTCTAAGAACCTGTTGTTTCTCGGAGACAGGAAAATAAGGAGGGAGAAGGGGAGGATAACTATGGGTAACTATTATATCACGGACAAAAGAGTGGAAGATGACTAGTTAGAAGAAACCTGATCTAGCATGAAGAGGGGGTGAGGGAGTTAGAGGTAACTTTAACAAGAGTAGTCTCAACTGTTAATAGTGAGATATGAAAATTTTACTTACCGTTATGGATTACTTCGACTGAAAGGATACCTAAAACTGTACAAACTAGTGAGAAAAGGAAAAATTTTGAACCAGAAGGGGTCTAAGGTTATTACGATGTTCGAGGTCCGAAAGGGGATGCAAAACTGAGGAAGAAGAATCCCCTAAAAAGGATGTGAAAGCGGAACTTATAACCGAAAATTAAAAGAATTGTGAAAAGAGAGGATACACACATATCATAGTGGATTTCGTGTGTTCCGGTAAGACACTCAATCCGGAGTGAACAGTTAACCTTACATTTCGGGTAGTCTTATACAGATCTGTGTTACTTCACACCAGTAAATCATTTATTTGTACTGTATACAACGATGACTTCATAGAAACTTCATTAATACGTTAGATTTTAATGTTCGTTCTATTAACCGTAATTCATCAAACTATTTTTAGTAACAGATGATATTATTAAAGTTTAAAATATAATGTACGTATTGTAATTGACTAGAGAATTAAAAATTAATTGTCGTCTCAGATCTTTTTTTATTTTGTTATTTTGATTAAGTCAAGATTCCGAGGGTTCAATCGAGAAATTTAAGAAATTTTTGTCTACAGATCTTTTCATCAGGATAAATTACCTTAAAATTTTTTTTAGGTGAAGGTTATATAAATACATCTTAGTATACGATTACGACTCTACGTCTAACTGCACAAACTCTAAAAAGGGACTCAGAAGGAAATAATTTTAACGAAAAATAATAAGACTTAGACAAACCTGTCAAAACAAATGGAAATTTAGACATGAATGTACTAACAGTTCTCTTAACCAGGAATTCGACTCTTTTGTAAGGAAAATAATTGTGATTTTCCATTGAGTTGTAGTATAAATAGAGTTCTATATGTTGTTAGAGATTAAAAATTTTGCTATGACTAAGAAATTTTTTGTAAAAAAATTGAATAAATAAATTAAATAAACCGACGTGGTCCAGAATCGACTCCGTACACTCTAGAAGGTAGAAGTAACGTCGACACAAGACGACACGAGTCAGTACAGGCCGAGGAACGTTGGGGTACCTGACATCGGATCGTCCGAGAAGATAAATACCCCAAAGGGTCCGTTCTTATGACGTTACCACTGTACACCCTAGATCAAGGGACTGGTCCCTAGTATGAGTCCGCAGGATGTGAGTATTACGTGAAAATCGGTGACCTGGTTGTCCCTTCAAGGTTGTTAGAGAATAAAAAACTATTTTCTTGTGAGATCTTATCAACAGTCTCGGACATTTCATAACTATTGTTCTTGATCGTAAATAGTTCGTTCGAGGAGTGGTTCGTCACTAGATTTGTAGACTATATAGAATAAAGTGAGATGTAATTTTGGAACTTTCAATCTATGACAAAATCAGTTAAATGTCTATAAAAGTCGGTATCTCAACAGTACTAGGTTTGGGACCGAAACCTATGATTTTTGATATGAAATGATTTTATACGTCGTACCTAGTCATTGTACTTATTGGTTAATGGATTTACGGTTATTTATACTTATTTTCGTAAACTCCCTGTTGCTAAAAGTTTTTATGTAAAATCACAAAGTCTCTACACAAAAAAAAAAAAAAGGTAAACGAGAGAATGGTAGTTAGTATGTCCCATTCCCATGACAATTCTTTTCGTTTGAGAATAAAAAGATCGTAGATCAAATGGGTAAATTTAAGTAAGTCTTAATACGTCTCCCTTTAAGTAGTTCTAGTCCAACTTTTGGTAAGTGGTTTTCACCACCAAAATTCACAATTCAGTACAGGTCAAGAACGTTGGACTATCTGACATCGGACGGTCCGAGGTGACAGGTACCCTAAGAGGTCCATTCTTATGACCTCACCTAACATAAACGAAGAAGTCCCCTAGAAGGGTTGGGTCCTTATCTTGGGACAGAGGACGTAACGTCCGTCTAAGAAATGGTTGACTCGATACTCCCTTAGTAAAAAACGTTTCAACGGAATTGGATTTTCAGTCCACAGAGAAGGTTGTTTAAATCAGGAAGTATTTTTGTTGTTACAATGGATCTTTTGAGTCTAGTGAGGTATAGAGTTGTTATGTTTATTTCTGGTACTTTTTTTTATAAGGATACTTTTAGGGTATATATAAACTCAGTATTTAAGATTAAATAGTATATAATCTCGATGTGAATGAATTCTTAAATCTTAAGGATCTGAATAAGTTAAAAATTTTTTAAGGAGGACGTATGAGTAAAAGTGATATAACTAAGAAGGCTAGGTACTTGTACCATATAAAGAGGTAGATAATCACAGGAGAAACTAAAGAAAGTAGTCACAAAATATCAAAAGATATATATCCAGAAATCAAAGAAATCCATCTATATAAGGATTCATAAAATAAGAAAAGCAACGTTACCACTTACCTTAACAAAGGAATTAAAGAAAAAGATGAAAGAGTAATAAGCACATATCCTTACGTTCCCTAAAGACACACAACTAAAATATAGGACGTTGAAATGATATAAGTAACTACTCGAGATCATTAAAGGACCACCTCAGAAATCCCAAAAGGTACATCTCCTAGTACAGTAGACGTTTGTCACTCTCAAAATGAAGAAGAAAAGGTTAAACCTAAGGAAAATAAAGAAAAAGACGAGACTAACGACACCGGTTTTGAAGGTCTTGATACAACTTATCATCGCCACTTTCACCTGTGGGAACAGAACAAGGACTGAAATCCCCTTTACGAAAGTTAAAAAGTGGTAACTCCTATTACAAACGACACCCAAACAGTATATATCGAAAATAATACAACTCCATACAAGGAAGATAAGGACGAAAGACCTCTCAAAAATAGTATTTACCTACAACTTAAAACAGTTTCCGGAAGAGACGTAGATAACTCTATTAGTATACCAAAAATAAAAAGTTAAACAATTACACCACTTAATGTAACTAACTAAAC
>SJYO01026388.1:34650208-34857530 GCA_006410555.1 Capra ibex
TAATATGTCTCACTTCATTCGGTCTTTCTTTTTGTGGTTATGTCATATGATTGTGTATATATACCTTAAATCCTTCTACCGTTACTGCTGGGACATACGTTCTGTCCTTTTTTCTGTGTCTACACATATGGTCTGAAAACCTGAGTCTCCCTCTCCCTCTCCCACCCTACTAAACCCTCTTACCCTTAAGATTGTACATATGACAGTACATTCTTAACTTAGCGGTCAGGTACAGACTGCATCCCACGTCGAACGAACCCCGACCACGTACCCCTACTGGGTCTCTCTACAACACCCCTCCCTCCACCC
The DNA here is from genome assembly GCA_006410555.1 of Capra ibex. Classification (NCBI taxonomy): domain Eukaryota; kingdom Metazoa; phylum Chordata; class Mammalia; order Artiodactyla; family Bovidae; genus Capra; species Capra ibex. Next base: position 34,650,518 of record SJYO01026388.1, read on the forward strand.
TCCCACCAAGTACAAACCCTTGCGTACATTCTTAATTTCTAAAATTTTAAATTTTTTTTTTAATTTTTAATTTTTTTGTTTTTAAGGAGGACGTTTCTATTAACCGAAAGAACCTTTTTTTTGTTTGTGTTGAGAAAGATACGTATATTTCGGTTAAGTATAACTGTCAAACTGTCTCCTGTCTTAAATGAACTTCCGGAAATTAGATTTTAGATGGTACTGTATCTAATAAAGGATCCATTTTAATAAAGTGAAGTGTCCCAAGTACTTTTACATCTTATGAGTTAGACCAGGAAGGGACTATGAATTTCCTTTATGGTCAAGTGAAACAGGGAAATAATTAATTCTTTCCTTTATTTATAAGTGACTCGTGTTTGATTTACGGTTCGTGTCAAGGTTGGGGTCACCTAGAATTATATCTCATATACGAATATGATACCGACGTTTAGATGTTCGTAGTTCTTTTATCAAGTTAAACTTTTGTTTTTCAAAATCCTGTATATACTCTTCTTAATAGTTTATGACACGTATTTGTTATGTCAAGACTTTTTAATTGACTAAAAGAGGTCTTTCTTTGTTTATTTTTTTTTTCTTTTGTATTTTTATTCCCTCCTCTGAATTTCGTTAGTGTCTTAGTTTCATGTAATTTTACATAAATTTATAGTAACGGTGAAAATATTTGTTATGTTAGGACAAAATAAACGATGTTTTAATTAACTTACAAGACTTTGTTTATCTCGGAAATGTAATACTGTCGATATTTTAGATGATTGTATAGTTATTTTTGTGTGCTTCGGACGATTTTTGTCTTATAAAATGAAAATCTAACTGGTGCTGTAAACGTAAACCATTCACTTTCTTTTATCATAACGATAAAGTTTATGGTGGTTTAAAAAGATTTCGTTTGAAATGGTAGTACATAGTCAGAAAGCATTTGTGTAAGGTAGAAATGTCACAAATAATGTCACAAATAATTATTTTTACTCGAATATTTTTATTGATTGTAAATTGTAAATTTAACCTTGTAAGTTAATCGTATTGAATCTTGTAAAATCGGTATTTAAAGATAAAGAATGAACTTTCATTTTAAAGTATTGTAAAAAATTTACGTCTATATTTCAATTGAAATTTAATGGATGCTTACACTTGTATACCTTGAAAATCTATGCCTATTTAGAAATGATGATTCATACTTTAAAATACTATAATCCATATATTTTTTCTTATTCGTTATTATCCAAGTCGTAAGAAAAGTTGAAGTATAAGGGTAGACCACCCTGTTTTTACAATAATGAGGTAAAATTTTACACTTTTGGATTCCACATTTTGGAGAATAAAGTTGTTTCGAGTTATTTTACACTTATCTTAGTTGGGGTTTTAAATATACAAAGCCTAAGTAAGCAAATGAGTAAGTAAAATGTAATAATAAATGTAATGTAATTCGGTTGTTTTATAAATAACTGGTAAATGATACACGGACCGTGATACCGTCCACAATGGTCTCCTACCAATTTTTCAATTCGTACTAGAGACTGTGACACCTCGAATATTAGATTACGTCCTCCACGTCTGACTTATTCGTTTACCCTTCCACTTATATCTTAGAGTTCAACTCCGTTCCAGATACTTCCTTCGTTTTACTCCCCCATATTCCTCTTTCTTCTCTCTCCCACCGAAAGAATTTGACCTAGTGTGTTCCCTCGTTTAATAACCTTTTATTTTTCCTCTCACTTATTTTCTTTTACGTGACTCTTCTTTCGTCGTGTCTACTTTCCAACTCCTCCTTTCCTTAAACCATATGAACTCTTCGTCCCTCAATCGACCTAGTCACTCACTCTTCCCGTCTTCTCTCACTTAATCGAAGTAAATCGGAGAACTTTTTGCACACCTAAAATGAAATTTTTGTAAAATAGGATAAACCAGGGAAAATGGTTTGTATTTTGGTCCCCGGTAGTTCATTGTTTCGGTAAAGAATTTCGAACTAACTTCGATAAAGTTTCCAAATAAACTAGTGAGAGAGAAATTTAAGAATACAATAGTCGAATTGATTCGACCCTCCTTTTTTTTTTTTATATATATATATATATATAGTCGGGTTTAACATTCACTAGAGGTTCGAGTCCTATCATGTCTAGAAAAAAACTTTAACTTTCACGTGAGTAGTAAACCCCTGATTACTATCACTTACTAGTGAATTTTGAAATTTTTTTTTCAAGGTTTTTGTGTGTGAAAAAGTAACTATAACTTTTACTATTTAATATAAGTACCCACAAATAAAAAAGAGGTTTGACACAATGAAATTTTCCGTGTCTAAAACAAAAAGAATCCGTGACTTTCCTTCGTAAAAAGATCTACGGTTCAATTAGGAACAACCGTTTTATGTATGGCACATATTACAAACACGTTAAACATTAATGTTTGACTGTGGGTGACTGTTATGTTTTATCGAAGATAGGGTCGTTCATCGATGTTTATAATTTCTGGTAACAGACTAGGGTATTGCGTACAGTAATTGAAAGTAATAATGATTACCCTCGATGCCCGTGTGAAGGTTTCATTTAGTATCTGTGACACAGTGTTGTGACGAGGGGTTTGACGAAATAAAAGTCCAACTTATAAAAACCGGTACGTCTGTGAAGTAATAAAATAAAAAGATGAATCTTTTCAGGTCTATATGTTTTATACTTGTTTGTAGAAAAGAAAGGGTAGGATAAAACGGAGATTTAGTCATACATTATATCCTCTCTTTTATTTTAGTCATTTTTATAAATGAATCTTTTTAAACTAGTCTTTGTTTATACAAAAACATTTTTTCTTGAGGGTCATAAACATTCACTTTACATATAAGTGTTTATAAGATAAACTCTATATTTGAAGGACTGGGTCCCTAACTTGAGCCCAGAGGACTTGATATCCATCTAAGAAATGGTAGACTCGATGTCCCTTCAGGGTCTGACAATTTTTGAAATGTCATTTGACCGTCACGCTTAGTCTTCGGAATTTTGTTGGGGCTTGAAAATAATTTATTAGGGTGTAATTCTATAAACAGTATTCTTTTATTAGTCTCTACGTGTGTACGGGTTCTGAGTAACTGGAACCCCTTCAGTTACTTGAAAGGTGTTAAGTACCTTTGGTTAGGTCATAATGGACGTAGAATTTCCGACTTATTATGTTAATTATTTACCCTTAAGTCTATTTATCCATACATCTTTCCATCTACATATCCACCATCTTTCGATGTACTATCTAATATATTATGTATCGTATATGTTTATATAATTATACAAATATATAATATTTGATGTATTATCTATTTAATCCTCTTTCGGACTTTCTTCCATTTAGTCTAATTGTTAATGACACTTTCACTTACACAATCAGTGAGTCACCACAGACTGAGAATCGTTGGGGTACCTGCCATCGGTCGGTCCGACGAGACAGGTACCCTAAGACGTCCGTTCTTATGACCTCACCCAACGGTAAAGGAAGGGGTCCAGAAGGGTTGGGTTCATAGTTTGGGTCCAGAGGACGAAACATTCGTCTAAGAAATGAAAGACTTGATGGTTCGTTCTGGTTAGTCTTATGACTATTAAAGATTTATTTCTTTATTGTTCTATTAAAATAAAAATATATAAAATATATATAAATATTCCATAATTTATTATATCTTATAATAAACAAAACTTTACATAATTCTACATAACACTTGATATATTAAACCATAAGGTTTAAAAGATATAACTTATGATGAATCAGAATGTCTGTCATATTAGACATTTCCATTATTAAAAATCAAAAATTTGGAGTCTCCAAAATTATGTCTACGAAAATTTCTTATACAACACGTGTTCGTTTCTGACTTTAGGGGAGTTCGAGGACTGATCTACGGACGAACAGGGATATCTAATTGAAGCATGTAAAAAGGGATGAATAAATATAATAAAAGTATGAAATCTTTAATATCGTATATACAACTGTATTAGATTAACATTAGATTGTTATACTTCTATTATCTACGAAATTAAAGTCAGTGCTACGGAGTCCAGATTTACGATGAAAACAGATCATAAAATCAAGAATAAATATGAAAATTTTAATCTGGAAGGCACGTGTACAACTGGTAAAAGATATTAAAGAAAAACGTAGGGACTGAAATAAAGTTCAGAGAAAAAGGGATGTAACGTAAGTAATTTTAAAGTGACGACGACGACGACGACGATTCAGCGAAATAATCCACTACTAATTATCCAGTGTCATCTTTACAGAGTTAAAAACACCGGACTCTTATAAAAACGAAACGGGTACAAAGACTTCTCTTTATAATGTTTCATATACTAAGAGACAACTCTCAATGACAGAGAATCTTAGACTACTATAGTCAAGTATTTGTAAACCAAAGGTAACAAAGATAAGTCTTCAATGTTCAGTCAACTTAAAACAAGTAAACATCTATTAGAAATAAGGGACAGACCAACGAGGATTTTAAAAAGACCAGACAGAAATTATAACACCTTAAAGTGATATACAGATCCATACTTAAAGAAAACAACCTAAAGGACTTAGATTCCTAAACACAGAAAATATAAAGGTCTTTAAAGAATGACTATTAGAAAAACGAAAAGAAGATAAAAGATATTAGAGTGGAAGTTCGTCGGACTACTTGACATATAATATGGAAAAATTAGTCGAAAGATATAGACTCTAAAAGATTGTAAACATGATATAAGACCTATTAAGACGTCTATTAAATTAAATGATTAAGAGAATCGATACAGATTAGATGATAACTTTGATAGATAACATGAAGATTTATGTTTATGTATATAAAATAAGGTTCTTCAAGAGGTCTTCAAGATAAATTAAGAAAAAGTTTAGATGGTCAAATAAAAACTATCAGAATAAAATGATTTGTAGTTAGGAGTGAAAATAAAGATAATCATATCATTTGTACAAACCAAAAGACTTATACTATTAATATTATAAGTATAATAAACGTTAAGACTAAGATCTTAAATAAAAGAGATGACAGAGGTCACTATGAGTAGAATAGTATATACAACAGATAACAAATAGGTTTTCTTAACAGACAGAAATTTCCTGTAATGAGACCTGAGGGACCTCTTCACGGATTAAGGTCCAGACCCCTTCTGTTTCATGTTCGTATCGGATCCTGTACAACTCGATATGTTTATCCTTTCACTTTTTTTTTTTTTTACTCCCGTACAGTTGTTCTGTCTTCTGTTTCGAAACCTGTTTCACCGGAAGTTTTCTTGTTATTGGCATTAAATAATATTGAGTATCTTATTTAAAAATTTTTACTCAGGTATCACTACGAGTTCTATTCTTTTTTTTTCCGTCTTCTCCTCTCTAAATAATAAACAGGAATAACCTCCACTGAGAAAACAGTTATTAAAAGAGATTCTTAACCGTTGTCTTTTCTTTTTTTTAGTAAATGGAAAATCCTGTTTACCGTCAAGTAAGAGTCAACTATTTGCTTTTTAGTCGTAATGTCTTCTTGTAGTCGTTTACAATTTATAGTCGATTACTTATAGTTGAGAGTTTCATTAATTAATTCAAATATAGTAAAATCCTACGACTTTGATTATTCCCTTTTCAGGAAACCTTAGTTCCATAAGTTATACCCCGTTTCCTAGTAGGATTCCTATTAAACGATCACCGTTTCTATTTTTGTTAATGTTCTTGTAGACCATTAGTGGTGGAATTTATTCACTAGTTAGAATCAGATTCTCGTTATAAAATTGAAGAACAAGGAGGATTTCTTTACGTTATACTTTATGTATTATCTTCATTAAAAAAGGTCATTTTCAAAAAATGGATTATACGTAAATCTTGAATGAAAGTCAATTATGTACATATATAATATGTATACGTATATACACATATTATACATATACAATTGATACTATCTTAGGATACTTTTATTGTTACTATTTTTACTAAGTCGTAGTAAGTACCTTTGGAATCATATGTGATCCGTACTCTACTATAATGTTTTAATAATAATAGAATCTTCATTACTTCTATCATCGTAACATACATTCATAAAACCCCTCTACATACGATTTTATAAATACCCATTTCACAATATTATACACATTGAATGTAAGTTTATACAGTTATTACTCTGTCTTTTACCTTTTCATCTTTGTCTCTCTTTTCTCTGTCTATATCTCTTTTAAACCGTTTTACGACTGTTTACAACTTCGATTTACCATCCATATACTCATAAGGGTCATAACGATAAAGTTATAAACATTCAAACTTAAAAAAAAATTATTAATTTTAAAACCTTAGTAAATTGTGTAATCTGATGTAAGGAGGTCTCGTCCAGACATAGACGAAGGAGGGACACGGACCCCTGGTCACGTCTTGTTGAATTGATATCAAACTTACCTACTAAAAGTCCGGTGTCTCTGACAGTCATATTTGGGGTCGGGGTTTCCTAATACTTTGAAAAGAGGAAAAGGGACAACAAATCTTTGTTCGAAATTTTACTGTGTAGTGGTGCACATTTTATCGATCACCCTTCGACAAGATATCGTGTTCCTTGAGTCGAGGTACGAGACACTACTGGATCACCCCTCCCTACTCCCTCCCTACTCCCTCCCACCTTCCGTCCGAGTTCTCCCTCCCCTATATACATATGTATTGTCGACTAAGTCAAAAACATGTCATCTTTGATTGTGTTATAACCTTTTGTGAATATGAGGTTAAATTTTTTTTTTTTTTTTTGCTGTACGTGTAAAGAATAAACCTGTCTGTCCAAAAAACCTCAAACAAAAGGAAATAAAGGATTTGAAAGGTTCTTTCATCCGTGACTCCTAGTGTCCAAAACCCACTGTAAAAGGTAGGTTAGGGTTGTAATGATCACAGGTCTAAGACAGGGGGACTGGAAGTACGTACACTGAATCACTTCACTCTCTCATTGGCCTTCACCGTCCGGAGAGGTCTACGGTTGAAAGAATGAGATAAACTAAAGACTTCTAAAGAGAATGAAAAGGAGTTAGTACAAAAACAAAGCCCCGAATATGTGTGTGTGTGTGTGTGTGTGTGTGTGTGTGTGTGTGTAATAAATAAACCGACGTGGTTCAGAATCAACGTGGTACACCCTAGAAGCCAGAAATAACGTATACGTGCCAGAAATGAACACGGTACACCCTAGAAATCAACGTCCTACACTCGAAGATCAACACCGTACACCCGAGATCAAGATTCTGGTTCCTAACTTGGGTCAAGGGGACGTAACCCTCGTGTCAGAATCGGTGACCTGGTGGTTCTTACAGGGACCAAAACATAAAATTCTACGCGTAAACCCCATATACTTACACACCGATTACAATAGATAGTCAATCAAGTAGGATAATGATCTTTACTTTCACTTCTAAGATTTTTTTTGTGGAAAATATTCTTGGTGAATAGTATCACGGATGTAATTCCTACGAGAACAAGAACAACAAAAATAGTAACAGTGGTGAAAGGATTCCCACGGTACGACATCAAACGATAAGAGGAACCATCTTTTCAATGTGATCTCCGTCCGGTTTATAGTTATTTTTCGTCATATGGATCACGGGAATTTTTATTTGACAATTTTTAGTTACACTGGTACTAGAGGAAGTAGTTGGAAATAAAATATCATTACGAAGATAAGTTCTGTTTGACTTACGGTTTTAAGTATACAACTTCGGGATTAGGGTTTGAAGTACGATAAACTATATAATATGCCTCAGAACCTTCCGTTACCCAAAATCTACTCCAATACTCCCACCTGGGGTACTACCCTAGCGACGGGAGTATTCTCTTTCTCGGGACGTGATAGGTAGAGAGAGGAAGGGATAATCCTGTATTACTTTTCCATCTACGAATGTTCACTCCTTCTCACGAGAGTGGTCCTTAGCTTGGACGATCGTAGGACCGGAAGGGTCTCAGGTCTTGACACTCTTTATTCACGGACGACAAATTCAGTGAGTTATTTACTATAAAACAATACCGTCGGACTCGACTGGCTATATTTTGTATAAAGATTCGTGTCCATTCCAGAGTAAAGAGATGTTACGGAAGGACTTGTTGGTGATGGAGGAGACTTGGACACATTGTTAAGAACAGACCTCGTATGAGGAAGCACCCAAGCCCAAGCACCCAAGCCCAAACACCCTTCCAATTTTCGTGTCTGACAGACCTCAAACTGAGAATGGTTATACTCAGACAGGATAGTAAAACCTCTACATGTAATTCGAAAGATACAGAGAAGAAAGAGTAAACGTTTGACCTTAATAGTCATCAATGCGAAGTGTCCTGAGAACTAATAAATTACTCTACTGGGTATTCTACAAATCGTATCGAGTATCGTACAACATTTAAGGTTTGTGTAATGATAAATTACGAATAAGACAATCAGTAGAGACGTTTGTAGGAAAAGAGGAAGTCGTATCTCGTTTTAAAGGAACATTTACTTTTGGTACTGCGAGAGTAACGAGATACAGAGAAGTACCTTTAACGTACAGCGACTCGTATGACAATTGATCTAATTCAGTATAAATATAAGTTCAATGCCAATATCAGTACATTCTTATAGTAGTGGGAAATTTCTAAAAAGGAGAGCTCATTGAGATAATATTGTAACTTTGACTTAGAAAGTCTCCTTTTTTATGATACAAAAGTTTTGACTGTTTTATATGAAGGTTATCATATAATTGAATCTTTTGTTTACTTACAAGAGTGGAAGTAAATCTCTTGTTTTCGGGATTCCTACCATAAGGTATCAGGTATTGTGACAGGACTACCCATCGACCCAAATAGACCTCAGAAGATTTAAGTATGGTGTATAAATCTTTTACTCTTGGAATACTTTCTCGTGGTGTACGGACCTCTGCGGAACGGTTAGTAAACTTCTCGGAGATTCTTCTGAAGAAACTGAAGTTGTTAAATTATGTTTTCTCTTATTGAATCATTCAAATCGTTCTTTTATTTTGTTATACAATAGTATTATCCGTTTTTACCACTAAAGTGTTAAAACCAAAGATGTCTTCACAAAGTTTTATGGTGGTTATGAACCTTGATGTCGACTTACGTCTATAAGACATTCATCCAAATATAAATTTTTAGTATAGGTCACCAACATCACAAGTTTTATCATTGTCAGAATATTAAGATTAATTTTACATCTATAAGTTGTAATAAAACCTGTATAAACACGATTCGTCTAAATTTAAATCGAAAGATTTTTAATTAGTGGAGAACTTTATGATCAGTCGAAGAAAAAAGATATCGGACGGTTAATCAAAAAGAAGATTGAGAGTAATATTTCCTTATAAGTCGTTAATATAAATGTATAAAAGATATGTATATTTCTCGATATGTATGTTCTCGATTTCTCGGAGAACTACTTTCACTTTCTCCTCTCACTTTTTCAACCGAATTTTGAGTCGTAAGTCTTTTGCTTCTAGTACCGTAGACCAGGGTAGTGAAGTTCCGTTTATCTACCCTTTGTTACCTTTGTCACTCTCTGAGAAAAAACCCGAGGTTTTAGTGACGTCTACCACTGACGTCGGTACTTTAATTTTCTGTGAACGAGGAACCTTCTTTTCGATACTGGTTGGACCTGTCGTATGATTTTTCTTCTCTGTAATGAAATGACTGTTTCCAGGAAGATCAGTTTCGATACCAAAAAGGTCATCAGTACTTACTTACACTCTCAACATGATATTCCTTTCGACTTCCGACTTCTTAACTACGAAAACTTGACACCATAACCTCTTCCGAGAACTCTCAAAGAACCTTATATTCTAGTTAGTTAGTTAGTTAGTTAGGATTTCCTTTAGTCAAGACTTATAAGTAACCTTCCTGCCTACTTCTTCGACTTTGAGGTTATGAAACCGGTGGACTACGTTTCTTGTCTGAGGAACCTTTTCTGGGATTACGACCCTTTCTAACTTCCGTCTTCCTCTTCCCCTACTGTTTCCTACTCCACCAACCTACCGTAGTGGCTGTGCTACCTGTACTCAAACTCGTTCGAGACCTTTAACCACTACCCGTCCCTTCGCAGGACCACACGATGTCAGGTACCTCAACGTTTCTCAACCCGTGTTGGTTCACTAACTTGACTTGACTTGACTATGTATATTTAAGTAGGGAACACTTTCTCTTTTCCATTTAGGTGGATAATAGTCCTTTCATTATAACTCTTTTAGTAAAACTTTTAATTCGTCTTCCTAAAAATTTTCAAAGATATTTACACTTACAAATTCTCGAATTAAGTTTCATAAATCTGTAGTAAACGAGACTAGTGAAATAAAATCCACTCCTTTATGTTCGACTCTCTTCTTTTTCACCGAAGATTCAACGTATACTATTTCGGTTTTAGTCTTAAGTCCAAGGGGGTTTTGATTATTCTGTAGGTAGGTAGTTATTTACATAATTGACTTTGTTCGTGATTTTCACTTTTATTATTAAAAGGGTTGTTATTAAGTCTAATTTAAGTACGGTTTAAGTAGAGATGGTTAACTCATTTGTGGACGTTGTTCAACCCGTATAATATTGTCCGTGACAAAAGAAGATAACCATTTTTACAAAAGGATGTCTTACTTTAGTTTTCGGAAGATTTATAGCACTAGGAACTGGAGAAAGTGGAGGAGACGGGTGTACCGGACAGTTCTCTAATGTAATTAAAACACCCGGTATCTGATATCTTCAATATGCAGATGATAACCTCTTCTGAACTTTCTAAAAGTATTCGTACGAAATTGTAAGGAGTTGTTTTAAATTCAGTCTTATTAAACCGATTTATGTCCCGTCCTACTAATAAATATTCCTCTTTTCTTTTATAATATTTTTATAATGATCCTTGTCATTGATTCGGATTTTATAAAATTCTGAGTATGTATAAATTTCGAGGGAATATAAACCGAAAGTTTATGTCAGATTTGTCTTTCTACTCGTGACTACGGAAGTTTCACACCACGACCTCTTCTGACGACTCTCAGGGTCAGTTAGAACTCTCTTTAGTTGGGACTTATGAGTAACCTTCCTGACTACGATTTCGACTTTGAAGTCATAAAACCAGTGGACTACGTTTGTCGATTGAGTGACCTTTTCAGAGACTACGACCCTTTCTAACCCCCGTCTTCCTCTTCTCTCGTAGTTTCGTACTCTACCGACCTACCGTAGTGGCTACGTTACCTGTCCTTGAACCCGTTTGAAGTCCTCTACTTCTCCCTGTCCCTCAGGACCGTACGACGTCAGGTACCCCAGCGTCTCCGTCTGTACTGACTCGTTGACTTGACTTGACATGTAAGGAACCTTAATTTTCTAGGTTTAGTCTGAAACAATTTATCATAAAACGGATGACTGATTACTTCATTTTACTATTGTAAATAGTGACAATTACACAGAAAGGGATATATTAAGACTTTTTTTTTTTTAAGAGGGATTAAAACGAAAAAGGGATGGTTTTCCGTTCGAGGTACATTCGTTTCTAAAAACAGAAAAAAAAAATTACGACATAAGGGTTCGTGGATCTCGTGGTTTATCATATCAATCGTATACCATAATTTGTCAACTTACTTGTTTACTTACTACGTTTTGTCCTCCCCGATGATACACATTCAGTGTACTATCGAGTGCCACACTGAATGACACACATTCAGTGTAACATAAAAAGTCGTCAAATACAACATATTGAGTTGTCGTACTAAGTGATACACGTACAGTGTAACATAAAAAAGTCGTCAAACAAAATGTGCAACGACGACGACGATTCAGTGAAGTCAGCACAGGCTGAGACACACTTGGGTATCCGCCGTCGGGTGGTCCGAGGGAGAAGGGACCCTAAGAGGTCCGTTCTTGTGACCTCACCCAACGGTAAAGGAAGAGGTTACGTACTTTCACTTTTCACTTTCCCTTCAACGAGTCAGCACAGGTTGAGAAGTGCTGGGGTACCTGGTGTCGGATGGTCCGAGGAGACAGGTACCCTAAAAGGTCCGTTCTCATGACCTCACCCCACGGTAGCGGGAGAGGTGTAACGAATGATAGTAGATTCTATCGAAAAGATTATAATATTTTAATGCACGAGAATATGTTCATTTTTTATTATTGTTAAGGATGATTGTACGTAGTAGGGTAAAATATAATATTATTACGATACGAGGTACATCCTGACTATATTAATGGAGGTCAAACATTCACCTTTTGACTCCGAGTCCTCCTTCCCTTTGAATTCGTGTAACATTTCAGTCAGTCTTCGTCTGTAAGGATCTTATCAGTCACAGAAACTGGAGAACCTGGTATTAAATGAAGGTATTTTGTGAGACCAAGAAGGACCGCATGATATTGGGTTAAGACCGTTTTTTATAATTCGTACTGACGTAACACTTACGATTCAACGAAGTCAGTACAGGTTGAGAAGTACTGGGATACCTGACATTAAGTGGTCCGAGGAGAAATGTACCATAAGAGGTCTATTCTTATGACATCACCCAACAGTATGAGAGGAGGTCCCCTAGAAGGGTTAGGACCCTAGTTTCGATACAGAGAATACAGAGGACGTAACCTTCCACTCAAGAAATAGTGATCGTGGGGGACCCTTTCTGATTTCGTAATGACCAATTTACAAGTTAATGTAATTTAAATGATTCGTAGACCGTTTTTCAATGAAGCAGTCTTGGATTCTGACTGAAATGTGTTTCAGTCTTATTCATCTGTAGACGCGTCAAACTTGTCTCCCTGTCATGATCGGGAAGAAGGAGAGTTTAAGAAGGAGTAGATACTTTGACGGAGATGTTTACTTTTCCATAATCAATTTCTGTTTGAGGTAGAGGAGTTTTTATTTCGGGACACACGGACTAAAACCTTAGATTACACAATATTGGTTCATAGATCTGTCTCATAAATCTCTGAATTAGAATAAGGTGTCTTGTGGGAAGAGTCCTAAACCACGATAAAATGTGAGTATCAGTAACTCTCTCCTTAGTCGTTTAATTTTATAGAGTGTTAATGATGATTTTTAGTACGTACGTTCCCAATATTCATCTAATGGATGTGCATTTGAGACCGAGGATAAAAAGAACTCCCAAAGTATAAATCATCTGTTTCGAGGTAAAACTAAATGATGATCTTTTTGAACCTTTGTCTTAACTACCTTACCTAAAACCTTCAGGTGAAAATTTCAGTTATTTGTTTTCATGTTCGTTTCTAGATTATCTAGTAGTCCCAAGAAAGGATTAGACAAAGAGAAAGTGGTGGGTTTCTCAACCAGTTGCACTGAGGTCCTTGTTTTCATAGAAGACCCGTTAGCTGGAGTAAGTTCAAAGACCGAATTTACGGAATCATTGAAGGAGAATGGACATCGAACCTCATTTTTAGAAAATTAAACAATCCGAAAGGTGTTAGACGGCTCAATGGATGGTGTGGAGTTTTAAGGTAAGGGTAGTACGATTAGGTCACCAATATGAACGTACGGGATGTTTCTACGGTCGGAGTATTTATTTATAATTCAGTGACGACTAGGTATCTGAAGAAAGGAGGTATGGGTGAGTCCGACTTTTAAAGGAACCACTGTAGTCAAACGGAAAATGGAGTTCCTATAAAAAAAAATAAATAAATAAATAAATAAAATTGTACTTAAAATGGACAATTTAAAAAAATCCCTTTTCCTATGTTTTTTGTGATCCCGTATCAAAAGGGGTCCGTTGTAGAGAGAACCCTCTTTGGAACTATGTTCTCATTTCGAGTAGTTGTACGTAGTCAAAATAATGGTTCTCCAACTATCTGACTTAAAGTCTATTAGTATTTTCAGAATTGATCATTAGGTACATAAAGTATAGTATTACGAAATGTATGAATAGTGGTCGGGGTGGGAGTTTATTTCATTTCGATAAAATGATTTATGTTTCATCGTATTGTTAACAGACGATTTGTGTAAAAAGAAAAAATGGTTAGTCTTTTTACCGTCGTATTTAACTTTTATGTTTCGAGGAAACCTAGTGTATAATATCAAGTTTTCTTGATATCGAAAAGAAACGGATAATACGTCTTTTCATCGACATTGACACAATAAAAAGATTTTGTTTATAAGTATAATTTCTAAAAGAAAAATATAAGTACAAAATAATGGATTCATATAAAGTTGTATTAACCGGAATAGGGATATTTTGGAGAGACTGACAATATTAGTTTAGATGATGATAAATACTACGTTTAGGAAGAGATTTAAGGCATTCTTAATGAAAAGTCTTAATTACTAGCTTTGTTTTAATGATTATATGTTCCAATAACGGTATAAAGTGTATTTATGGTATCTCGTTTAAGGGGGTTTTACGGTGTTCACATAAGAAGTGATTTACTAAATTATAAAATTTCTATGTGTTTCGAGGATGTTTTCCTTTCATGAATACAAACTTTCGAATTTCTTTTTAATGTCCAGAAAGTTTAATCAAATGATACGGATTTTTAATTAATTCAAATTACGTTACGTTTTGTTATCATTTGACCGGACTTCAATACGTAGAAGTTAATGTGGCGATAAGTAATATTGGTTGAATTAGAATCCTTCTAGTATATTAAAGATCCCTGAACTTACAAGAGTAGATATTTTACTTCTTTGACTTAATAGAGCAACGATTCCATGGAAGTTCTATATACTTATACCTGTCCCTCCGGACCGCACGATGCTAAGTACCCCAACGTTTCTCAGTCTGTGCTGGCTCACTGATTTGACTTGACCTGACTTTTGATATTGATCAAAGGTATTAAATCTCATTCTATATTCTAAATCATGTACCTATAAATCTGGACAAGAAAAACGACTTCGTTTACTAGACACAAATCAGTTCCAACAACAGTAGTGGGATACATTTCAGTTCCAATAAACTACGATAAATCAAAAGGACTATACTCTTTACACAAAGTTAACTTAATACTGTACGAAGACGTCGGACTAAGGACGTTCTGTCGTTGTCAGACGACAGACAGTCGGTACGGTTATTTTCACTATTTACAAGGGTCACTAATTCAATAAACAGTTATTATCTTCTTCGTAAAACTTGAGTATTTAAGACATGGATATTAAAGTATGAACAGATTTTGACACATTAGATAAATTCGTAACTTGAGATTGTCTTTGTCAGTTCCTTTTGGTCTTCATGAACAAGATCCAATTTCTTTATATGAAATGAAGTTTGAAGAGACAACGGACTCTTCTAGGGTTATACCCTTAAAGTGACGGGGAAACTCTGTCAACGGACTTACAATAGAATTGTAATAGGATTGGTCTATAGTAAATGACTACAGTTTCTGAATTTGTGTTTGAATAGTACAGGATATGTAAATATATATATATATACACACACACACATAAACACGTACACATATGTATGTGTGTGTATATGTACATGAAATTTACAGTATCATTATATCACATTTTAATTAATCGTATTTATTTATATTTCATAAATTTTAATAAAAAATTTAGACTACTAAGGGTTCCTTTAGAAAAGTCTTTTATGTTACCTCCTATTATACGATTTCATCATTATAAGTTCGACATCATCCAGAAAACCCTTTATAAGTTACGAGAGAAGTCGAAAGTAACTTTTTGATTTGTTTGGTGTCCGTCGTCCTGTCAAAAGGGAGACCTTCGCCTACCAATATCTACATAATTCCTCATATTGTATACGATAATTTATGCTACCACTTATTAAGTATACACGATAGTTTTCTCGGTTCGTTGACCCTGATTATAGATGAGACGATTTTAAGAGTAAAACGAGAAACAACAGAAAACGTTAGTCATCCGAGCACCTTATAGTCTACATGTACTATATTCCAAATGACGTTTCGATATTTTTTATTTGTTTAATTTGAGTCCAATATTCGGTTACGACTGTGTCAGAGGAAATGAACTCTTTTAGGAGTTTTGTGAGATTTATCGACGGGTTATATAGAATAATATTCGATTCATTACACAACCGTCTTACAGGTATAATTAAAAAATAAAATTTATAAAGAAACCAACTTCTCTCTCCCTTTCATTTGGTTGTTTTTTACTACGTTCCTTTGTCATTTTCTTTGTCAGTATCTTTAGTATAGTCAAAACATCTCAAAAAATTCCACTAATAAATTTCCACTGTAAGACGAATTTTCCGTATAGATTTATTCGTTCTTACTGTAAATCCTTTCATAGAGTCGACCATACCTGAGATTTCCAAGTCTTCACCGTAAAGATGTGGATGACGATTAACATAACGTCTTTATTAGAATTTCTTCACTGTCAACGAATAAATTGTTTAAAAGAAACTATCTACAAGGTATTCTACAATACCTTTTTAGACTTACTTGAAAAACTGGTTGGGTTATTTTTAGTGACTTTCAATACAGTAACGGAGAACGGGTCGCGTCGGAAACAGTGTTATTTTTAAGAACTCCTGTTCGGAGTCTTTCATGTTAAAGTATTTTTTAATTTACAAGTGAGACTTGAGACATTGTCGAATTCTAGATAAATTTTTTACTTTAAAATTTTAATACTGATGACGAAAACTTTTTATTGTTTTTTTGTGTTATTATATTCTTGACGACACTACTTAAACATTTGGATAAAAAGAAATTTGTAGACATATGGTGTGTCGATTATATATTCTTAATGTATAACCCATGTTTATTAACAAATAATTTCGATGATTTCTGTTTTAATAAGAACCAAAGCTAACATGTGAAACAATTTGATTGTTCATTTTTGTAAGAGAGTACTTGTGATTTTTGTCGAAGTATGTTCATTATTTATTTCTTTCTTATTAAAATTTCAGAACGAAAGGGTAGAAAATAGTGACAGGTGAATCAGAGATTCAATATAACTCAGTTGTTAGGGTAAGTAATGAAGGAGTAAGGGTGAGTTGATGTAATCATCAAAAGTAGATATAATGAGAGTGTCAGAGGATTGTGTAGAGAGACAAAGACATAAAGTTCACACGGATTTGGGGGTATTGAAGTGAAGTTGTGATTTTTGTATGTGTTCAGGTAACGAAGGTCTCACTAGAAGGATTTTATGTTTAGTCTAATGGTAAGGATACGAGTCTTGGGAAGTTTCTGACGGGTATTTAAACCACGATATTAAGTGTCAGGAATCAAATTTAGTATTTCGGTAAGGATTAGAGTAAGGAAGAACAGAGACATTTGACTAGACGAGACCGGAGTGTGTGAGAGGAGACGATCCGGGACTACGACGACACAGGGTGGGAGTCTGGAAACGAGTATAACTAAAGAGACATATTTTTACAGAAGGGGAAACAAGGTAAATGTTATTGTGTAGGAATTTGTAACTCGACTGTAGTAGATTAAACCCTCTGGACTTCACAGGTCCGATAATCCTAAACGGGTAAACTTGGGGTCAAATGAGTCCCGTCGTATAAAGTTGGTTTCTTCATAGTGACTGTTGGGGACGGAACGAACAACTATTTCAACTCCTCAGGTGACTCTTCTACCTCGTGACTCTTCTACCTCGTGACTCTTCTACCTCGTGTTAAGTAAAATAAAAAGGTCACGACTCAAGTCCGCACGGTTATCATGTTATCCACGAGTTAATATAAACAATGAACTCCCTTAGATTCCTTCCTTCAAATTGATCGACTCCCCTTATTTTTATAATTATGAAGCTGAAGTGTCCACGTGTATCATTTCTGGATATAGATGTGAGTAAGTGGATAATTTGAGGTTTGGTTCGTAAAGATTTACCACTTTACAAAATCTTTTTGTAAAATCCAATTAAAACCGGTGGACATTGACTTTCTTTATTTTAACATAAATGGACTTTTATAACATATAAATTATGAGTTTTTATTAAACTTTGTAGACATACATGTTTTTTCATGTTTGAAATTAACTTATCATTTATTAACAAAATTAAAGATATTAAACATTGGACAGGTAAACATTTATTAGACATTAAACATTTCAACATTTATTTAATATTGTTTCGTGACAAAATACTTACAACGGAAGAACCATCGTTATGGAAGATTCTAAATCAAATGGTCATCGATCTCTAAATAGAGAAATAGAGGTTCCTATCTGAAGTTCGAAGATGAACACCTTATTCTTGATTAATTAACGATTAACTGTTAATACTGTGATTATTGTAGTTTTATCGGAATACGTAAGTAAGGGTCATAGTTTTTGTCGAATGTATGAGGGAAAGGATTTTAGTTGTTCCAAAGTTTTTAATACGATAATCAAAGAGTAGGGTTGATTTCTCTCAAGAACTTTTTATGTTCTTACTATATAAAGGAGTCAGTTCAATTTCTTTTAGTTACACAGTGACTCAAATAAAAAATTAAAGTACTTGAAATCTCAGTTTGTCTCGATAAACCTGTAGTTTAATAGAGTTCCAATTTTTGTCTGAACAGAAGTTTAAACTTTTGTGTAAAAGTGTCTCTTAGTAAAATATAAACGGTTATGGTAAGGACAAACAGTTGTATGATAAGTAAGTGCACTAATTACCTTTCCCCCTTTTGATACATAAAGTCATATTTATGTATATATACACACATACACACACACACACACACACACTGTGCGAGTCCTAGTCCCCCAATAGACACCTGAGACCCTAATTCTTACCAAATTCAAAAGAAAAAAAGACGAAGGAACAGAAAAGTCGCAAAAGATAAGTATTTTTGTAACTAAAAGATTTTTCGTTCAACATGAAGTATTACTTTTATTTTCGGTTCTTCGGTTTCGTTGTTTCACAGTCACCCGGAAACATCTTTCATCCTCTTACTCGAAACGAAATATTATTCTTTTACTGTGACCAAAAGGGGGACCGTTTTCTCTTTCTCCTGTAATCTATCCTTCTGTACTTCTTCTCCTTTCCCCTCGGGTCACCTTACGATACTTCAAACCTTTTTTTGTTTTAAGGACTCTCTATCTATAATTATCGATTCCAAGGTTAAATTTCAGTAACATAACTACACTATATCTGGGAGGAAAGGAACGACAGGATTTTAGTCGAATTTAAATTATGATAACTTTTATTGACCAAATTTACCAACCAAACACCTGTGACTACTTCTTCGAATCACAGGGGACACCCAAGTATGAAACATCTTTTCTTTGAAGGGATCTTATTTGTCTTTAGGAAGATACCCTACTGGACCTCGTATTTTAGAAAAGATGTGAGAAATATTTAAACGGTTTTGGTGTACCTCCCCTAACTTGGACGGATCCCATACCAGTCCTTCCTAAGAGACAACTATGGGCAACCTAAGAGACAACTAAGAGAAAACTAGATGTTCAAATCATCTAAACCGTTTAAGATGGAAAGAGAGACAACTTATGTTATACTGAAACGGGGAGTTTTAACGTTATAAAACTTTATTTTTAGAAATCTTATATGTTAAGTTCCATGACAGGTGTTTTTATTGGACTTCCAGATTTTTGTAAGTTTTACTTTTTACAAACTCAAAGTAAGTGTTTCACTTTGTAAAAAGTCACAGATTTGTATTTTTAATTTTCTGTACATTCACAACTGTCAACTGTAAACAACACCTATTTACTTAAAGTATTGGATAAAGTAATTTATCCATTAAATGTATAATGACAATTAATAAATAATGAGATTGTTCGTTCTTTTCTCGGTTTCAATCGGTTTCTATTTTATACAATTTCAATCTTAATTTTATTAAAAAAGTCATTTTTGATCTTTGAGTTTTTATGATCGTAATCAAAAAGTTGATTAAAAATTTTATTTTAGCAATAAAACGTCTTGGGTTTGAAAGCCGGAAGATTAGACATACGTCTAGAGGAATGTTTGTGTACAATTTATAGATACTACTTTTATTCATTTATTTATAGGTACTTCTATTTACTGAATGAACCGATAAAAAAGTTGATACGGTTTCAGTATAATTGGAATTTTATATTTCTTTTTTAAGAGTGAGTGGTTCTTCCCTTATGAATATACAATATTGACAGGTCGTTTATGGTGAATTCTCGTGAAAACTTTGTCTATAGGTGCACTACTAACGATTATTTTAATCTTGTTTGCCATGTCTGATGATTCTCCATTTCCAATGTCTTTTTTATTCCAGTTCATTTACTCTAATCACTGGTGGTGTCGTTCTTACTCTCCAACGGAGACAGATCTGTTAGAGAGAGATTAAAAACATTAACCCATTCTAATTTAAAAATTTTGGTTTTATTTTACTCCTGTTCTATGATAGTCGAAAGAGTAAGTACTAATGTGTACGAAAATTAAACGAACAACAAATGTACGGGACAACATAGAGAAAAAAAAATAAAAATTTTTTAATAAAATTAAAATAAAATCTTATCAAAATCCAAATATNGTACGAAAATTAAACGAACAACAAATGTACGGGACAACATAGAGAAAAAAAATAAAAATTTTTTAATAAAATTAAAATAAAATCTTATCAAAATCCAAATATTTTTTCGACGTTTCTATTATGTTTCTGAAGATTATAAAAAAGTTGACTTTTTCAGACGACTAAAACATCGTTACCTGTCATATTAGATATAGTCATTTTTGTGGTTATATACAAACGTTTAATTCCCATATGACGAAGTTCATTGTATGTTTTCCGACTGGTATTGGTTTGATCCATTTCGTTCATCTTACTCCGTTTTACACATTGTAAGTAATCATGACATGAGTCCGAAGTTAAAAATTGTGGTGGAAATTTTGTCTTCAATATTTTTGTATAAAAAAAATTTTTTTTTCCAATAAGGAAACGTATATTACGTTAAAAATTTTATTTAGAGTTGTAAAACTGAAATAAATTTTAGTAAAATTAATAAGAAGGTTAGTAGAACACGAAACAAGTATCTTTTATGACTTGTTTATTTTATGTGATTTTATGTGTCCTATATTTCTATTTTGTCAGAGTAAATTTATAAAATCGATAGAAGAGTTAATTTAAGACCACTATCTTAGCCTAAAAACTTAAGCAACTTTAAACATTCCTGAGTTTTGTGGGTGAGTACATTTTTAGACCCAATTTTCTGACGAAAGTAATTGAAAAGGACTAAAAGTTACCTGAATAATTAATATTTTAGGGTAGGTGTAATATGTCGGGGTAAATTATACATGAAAAAATCATTTCTAATCAAGTATCAGGTATTAGATGGGTTTGAGATACTATTGTTTTTAGTTTCTACGAGTGAGTCGGTAGAGTCGAATTTAAAGTTCGTCACAGACCGTGTCTGCGATTCATAAACTAAAATTTGTGTAAGTATAAAAAATTTCGGTGGACAACACGATAAAAGTCCTTACCGTTCGTACTATGGGACTATCTAAGATGTCGATAATATTACGTTAACTGTCATATTTTACGTTTAATACCAGATTTGACCATTTCTCCCCTTAGTTAATCACGAATTAGATAAACTTCAAGAAAGACATTCAGGGATTCTTACCTTCTGAGGAAGGGGGACAACGAGTAAATTATAATCGTAAAGATACACCGTCTACCACTGGAATAGGGATACGAAGTCGATTTTTCTAAAAATAATTCCGATTTGTTCACACTTGCCACGATTAAAGAACGTCGTCCGGTTATACTTATTTGGACGTCTTACTCACATTTACGGGACGGAGTGGTATACCAACCCCAAGTGTATGACGGTTATCTTACCTGACTTTTCATCGGTTGTACGAACTTAGGACGGGACTCGGGACACAAAGTAGTAATCGGTGGGTTAGTTTCTTGTCGATGTCTCCTTCCCTCTGGTATTACCTACTCTTTGTATTGGACTCCTTGACAAACCACCCGGTCCGAGACTTCTTCCCGGTCGACACCCATCTAAGACTTTATACTTTGTAAGTGGAAAATCATTGGGAGTAGTAAGTACTAAGAGGGAGTAGTTACGGTCGTAAGACCGTTACGAGAACGGTGAAGAGAGTGATTATAAGGGACTGAGAAGGGAAGATTATTAGGTCTCGGGTCACCACTGACTATAATTAGTAATGAGACCCTTATGGTGATATTTGACACGGGAGATTCACACCCAAGGTTCGAGAGTTCCCCACAGAGTTTGAAGTCTTGACGATAGTGAAGGAAATTTCTTATAAAAGTGTCAGAGGATCAGAATTAAATAAAATGTTCCAATGAGTTTGTGTATGTTTGTATTTGGTACACCTTAGAACCATTTGAAAATCAGGTGTCCCTCAATTTTTAAAATGTTTCATTGTAAAATTTTGGAGATGTTAATCATTTATCAATTAAACTTAATTAGTGTCAAACGACGAAACGACACTATTTAACGACCTATAAACTTATACCTTAGCAAAGAAGATCCAACTAATGTGATGATGTGGAACCCACCCCTAGATTCTAGAGTCGTGAAACAGAAGGACCTTGGTGACATTTTGTTAAATGAGTATCTCGGAACTGAACTGTAGTGAACCAAACTTTTACCACACTTACTCTAAGACATACAAATTGTAGACCAGTAGAGTCACCAATTAGTAAACCAATTCTCTCCCCTAATAAAAATATCTAGTAGTTTTATTTGTAATTTTTTAATTTGTGAGAGTGCTCACAAATTCTCGGTGATGAGATTTCAAAGTGCAGAAGAAAGGAGATGGTTTCATATTAATGGTATATTTATTCTAATTTAAATCACTTGAGAAAGGTACACGGTCCGAGAAATATACAGTATAGAGACCGTTGGGAGGGTTGTCAGGATGTTCCTTCGATGATATTAGTAAGTGTAATTTCTAAAATTTTGATTCCAATATATTAATCCTATGTTTAGTTCAAAATCACCTGAGGTCTCGGAAAAGGAAATTAATGATGTTATACGGAAGATGGTTGAACAAGAGTCGATCAACAGGTCACCTTTCCAGGGATGGTCGATTGAGAAGAATTTTTCGACTGATAGAGAAGACTCTTCTAAACGTAAAGAGATGAATAATGACGGGAGTTTTACTTATTTTTGTTTTCGTTTTTATTGTTTTCTAACCACACCTCTCCTTGTTTAGAAAGACATTGTCTTCATATAAAGTTTACCTTCTACTTACTTCTATTGATATATCTATCGATGAATAAGAGATTATCAAGTTAGATTGAGGTGATCTCTCGTGTATTATCGACTCAGGTAACATCAATACAAGATTTAATTAACAATCCATAAGGACCCTAATCAAAATTATAAACAACCTACTTACTTTTTCTATCGTACTGGAATATAAAAAGTTACTGAATTTCTTTCAACTTTATGAAGTAAATACTATATAGATAAAACAGGAAGACGTTTTAGAAGGTATAATCCGTCTAGTTTATGTTATGACGGTGTTGAGGAAAGATACATAAAGTGAGAGGTAGATTTTCATAGATAAGAAATATAAGAGGAGATTCTAAGCTGATGAGTATGAGTTAGACATATCGTTGTTTTAATATCAGATAAATAAATTCATATTACCAAAAGTAAGAGTATACAGAAGAAGAATGTCAGGTAAGTAGGTGTATTTGTAACGGAGAAAATCTAAATTTAAAGTTCCGACATATTTAAAACAGTTATTCTATAAAGTATAGATGTTTATCACGGTATATAATTGTCTACTGATGACTTATGAAAGACGTTGAGAGAGGAAGGAAAACGACTATCTTTCTTTTCACTATCCTTCTCTCCGGGACTTAAGAAGTTTATCATATTGTGTTTTAGATTGTCTTCGTACCGTTTTGTTTGTTTGGTTTTTGTCTTTGTTTTCAAAAGTTTCCGTGGTTTCACTACTTTATCGATAAATATTTGTAGAATTTACGCAAGGTTGAAAATTTGACTAATTTCCAATCTCAGACGTTGAAGGAAAACAGAGTCGGTTTTATTAAGGAAAATTGATGTAGATTATGTAAAGTGTTCGTTAAAATTGTGTAGTAAAACTACCTGAGTCTGTTTATGCCATATAAAAACTACAATTTTTTTATTGTGTAAATGAATACACAAACGGGTAGTTCAACCGAAAAGATTTAAGCGATCTGTGTTCTCCTACTATTTTAAGATCAGTCACTTCCTTTCGTAGTTGAGAGATCCCGTGTTATGTGGAAGGGATTTACACACAGTTGAAGTTTGTGTATATTCCGAAATCTACACAATAGTCAGTAGTCTCTGCAGTCCGTTTCGTCTATTCTTACAGAAAGTTCTTAAGAAAAGGATTCCAGAGTTCCCTTCATAGGATATTAACTAGTTGTGTTTACAATGTAGAAGACCAATAGATCCTTCGTGTTTACTAGGTACATTACTTCGTGAGTTCACAAACGAACGTATCCTGATGCCCTTCTTCTTTTTAGACAGTCAACGTTCTCATCCTTTCTTTATTGACTACACTTCTAAATAAAAAGTCCAAAGGGTTTTAAATATTAACGTCTATGACACTATTTATCGTAGTACACTCGAAAAATTTTTGTCAAAATTTCTTTCGATATGAAAATTAACGGAATGGATGTTTTCAATAGATTATAGGTTAGACATGTTACGTTAAATCCATCACTTTCGTGTGTCACTTCTTTTGTACGGTGAGAAGATAAGAAGAGGACACCTTAGACTTAAATAAAGTGACTGAGTCTACATTGTCACTATGTACATTTTCGAATCATACTTATACTTTATCTGCCATTCCCAGAACCTTGTACTAATAGTATCTTTATTCTAAAAATCTTGGTATTACGGAAGTAACGTATGATAGTCTTTTTAGGTGTCGTTTTACGTTTCGTGTTATAAGTTCGGATTTAAAGAGTATTATTCAATTTATAAAATAAACTGGTCTATTTAGAAATCCTGTAAATAATATATATATATATATATATATATATATATATTTTATTCTGATTGTGATATATCCTTTATACATGATTTTCAAAGAGGTGGGTAAATTGTGAGACGTACCGAATTCTTTATTTCGGGAACGTCAAACTGTAGAAGTAAAGGTTTACTAATCCTGTAAAGGAAAGATTGACATTTATTTAAAATTTCAATTAGGATTAGAGTTCAAAATTTTAATAACTAAGTCAGTCGATCTAATAAAATTTACTTGTCAGGTTATCATTGTGACCTGAGTCAAGGTTTATCAGTGTCTAGAAAATCCCCACGCGACTTCGTCGTTTCTACCAAAACGAAGAAAAAGTGATACGGGAGTACAGTTTGGGTGAGACGTTGGTGGAAAAGACGTTTGTGGGGTCAGTCCTAAGTAATCATCGTGTTACATCCCCTCTCCTCAGTAACTTTCTTGACCTGATAATCGGTAAATCGACTATTCATTTTCTCAAGACACTACTGGATCTCCCCACGTTACCACACCCCCACCTCTTTGAGTTCTCCCTCCCCTATATAAAAATGTATATCGTCTAAGTGTAACAACATGCCGTTTTCCCTTGTTTTGTTACGTTTCGTTAATATAAGGTTATTTTTGTTTGTTTGATTTTTTCGATCTGTCGTTCCAAAGCAGCAAAACAAAGTCAACAGTTTGTCATCCTCATATACATCGGGTTATAAGGATGTTTTAACACATATTCAAATTAGACACTATACCTTTTTGTTCCGTTGTAGACGACGAATGAAAAGATACGGAGGGTAAATCACTAGTTAGTGTAGATAAGGAGTTTCGATACTTACATTCACGAAAGGAAATACTATTTCGTCTGTTTATTTTACGCGATGTTTGGATACCCGTAAGTCATCCAACCTTCATACCTGTTTTTTTTTTTTTTTCTTAGTGTTGATCATTGTCTTGGTTTACTAAATCAACAATAAACAAAGACTTTGTTTTTATGTTCGATAGAGTTTCTACCCTTCATCTCATATAGTTTTGGTCAGTGACTTTAAAAAATCAAGTCAAGATTAAGACCAAAACAAACGACTTTCTTTTCATATCACGGTCTGTTTGGTCTCACGATAGATACAACGAGTTTTTATTTCTTCGTAAGATTAACAAATGGTTTAGGTATAACACACATCCCTTTGTCCTTCTGTCTTTTTGACCCCATGACGAACAGATTTTTGGACTTTTAAGGATTTTCTTTGTCACTCATTCACTTTGGAGTTTCGACCTTATTTAATAAATTAGGTAGAAAGACTCCATCATATAGTTTAAGAATTAATTTGTGCAAAAAAAAAATTAATTTTTTAAATTAACAAAAAACAGACGGAGTTTGAGAAAAAATTTTTCGAGAGAAATTAATATCCTGACTTCAAAGTCTTTATTTTGGTTCTTTTAGACAACATTTTTTAGTACGTCTTTACTTTCTTGAAGGAATTTTACCCGACTTATTTGTGTTCTACACTAGTTAATCTCCGTCAAAGCTAAAATCAATAATTTGGAGAAAGAGCAGGGAGGAGTGTAGATAAGACTTTAAAGATAATTTGATTTTTTAACTTTTACTTATGTTAAACAACGAAAGGTAAAACTTATATATTGTAAAGAATAGGACTTTACTTATAGTTAGAAATTTTAATCGTTAGTTTCTTGAAACTTTCGTCTGTCACGTTGTTTGACGTATTACTAAAATTTAGTGATCTTCCTTTTCGACGGTTAGTCGATTAACATTAATACATAACACGGACGAGTTTTTCTTGGACTTTACCTTTAACAAAGAATAAGTGTGTGAATTTTATTTAAAACCAGACGTGTTTGAAGTACTTAAAACTTATCTGAAATTCGGTATGTAAAACAGTCAGTTCAATACCCTCTGAAAGGACAAAATTTTCTTTTTTGTTTTATTTTGTTTTTTGTCATCGAAATATAAAGACATTTATACAATGTCTTACGTAAATAAATTTTACGTGCATAAGTCATACCTTTTAGACACTACACAGAGAATTCTGAGATATGACTTATGACTTCAGTTTTATTTATTGGGACCTATAAAAATTTTGATGGTCTTGTTTTCTATTAGAAGTCATAGTCACAAAGGTTTATCATAACATAGAGATATCGTTTTTGTTTAAGTTTGTTTTTTTATTCGTGTTTCCTTTCCTACAGAAATTTTTCCGTTAAACTCCACGATTTTAAAGGTTTTCTTCTCGATAAGGATTTCTCTTTTGAATCCTTTTTAGATCTAATGACATTTTTTTTTTTCTATAATTATTTCTCGTTAACGGTAACGACATACCTTTTGTATAGGATATTGATTATTAGATCCTATTTATTGTTATTTATACAAATCGTTATATTTGGGTTATAGATTCATAGAACTCTCTTTTTGATATAAAGTTTACAACATACTATTATCCCTTTATAAGGAAGAACCTTTTTTTATAAAAATATCTGTGATACTAAGACATGCCTATACTTTCAACCTGGTATTTCTTCCGACTCACGGCTTCTTAACTACGAAACCTTGACACTACAACCTCTTCTGAGAACTCTCAGGG
The DNA here is from genome assembly GCA_006410555.1 of Capra ibex. NCBI lineage: Eukaryota > Metazoa > Chordata > Mammalia > Artiodactyla > Bovidae > Capra > Capra ibex. Next base: position 34,677,914 of record SJYO01026388.1, read on the forward strand.
AAGCTGACGTTCCTTTAGTCTGGTCAGTTAGGATGTTCTTTGGTTGGGACTTATAAGTAACCTTTCTGACAACGACTTCGAGGTTATGAAACCGGTGGACTACGTTTCTCGACTGAGTAACCCTTTCTGTGGCTACGACCCTTTCTACCTTCCGTCCCCCTCTTCCCCTGCTGTCTCCTGATCTACCAACCTACCGTAGTGGTTGAGTTACCTGTACTCAAACTCGTTCGAGGTCTTCTGCTTCCTGTCCTTTTGGACCGCACGACGTCAGGTGCCACAGTGTCTCTCAACTTGTGTTACCTCGTTCACTTGTTGTTGTTTACTAAGTATACCTCGTGTATCGATTTGAACTCACGAATGTTATGACCGGAGAAAAGACGAGTACATGTATGTTTTATTGATTTCAACATAATAATTCTTTTTTCTTTGTATGATTCATTTTTCTTAAAGAGAGTTTAATTATGTTTTGATTTATTTCGTTTGTTTGTTTTATATTTTTTTGATCTTTGTTTCCGTGTCTATGTCTATTGTTTGATCACCAATGGTCTCCCCTCTCCAGATCTTTTCCCGGTCTTATCCACTTCCCCTAATTCTCCAATTTTTAATGATCCATGTTTTATTTCTTGAATGTTCTTACAAATACATGTGGTGTCTCCTATATCGGTTTTAAACATATTAAAGTATAATTTTTTTAGTTTAGTGACACAATGTGGACTTGGATTATATTGTAACATTCAGTTGATGTAACAACGACAAATTGACGATTGTAGAACAGACTGAGAAACGTTTGGGTACCTCATATCGGGTGGTCCAAAAAGACAGGTACCTTAAGAGGTCCGTTCTTATGACCTCACCCATCGGTAAGGGAAGAGTTCCCCTAGAAGGGTTGGGTCCCTAGGTTAGGTCCACAGGAATTGACGTACACCTAAGAAATGGTAGACTCGGTGGTCCTTTCGATACTCAATTGATGCTGAGTGTATATACGAATACAAACTCAATGTAATCGTTGAAATTTCAAAATTACTAGAAATTCGATAGCTCAATTATTTAATTCTTGATTTATGAAAGTTCTTTCTATAGTGAAGAGTTTATTATTCATTCTGTCTTTAGAGTTACGGTTGAAATTAAAATTTTTCTCTGTATCTGGAGGGTCTTATAACCTTTATTTTCGTTTTTATTTGTTTACCCTGGATTAATTTGAATTTTCGAAGACGTGTTGTTTCCTTTGATATTCGTACCACTTTTCTGTCGGAAGTCTTACTCTCTTTTATTATCGGTTTACTTCGTTGACTGTTTGTTGATCAGATTTTTTATATGTTCGTTGAGGACGTCGAATTAAGGTCTTTTTATTTGCTGGGTTAGTTTTTTACCCGGTTTCTTGATTTGTCTGTAAAGAGGTTTATTCTGTATGTCTACCGATTGTTTGTGTACTTTTCTACGGGTTGTAGTGAGTAATAGTCTCTTTACGTTTAGTTTTGGTGTTATTTCATGGTAAAGTACGGTCAGTCTTACCGACGCTAGGTTTTCAGATGTTCGTTATTTACGACCTCTCCCACACCTCTTTTCCCTTGGGAGAATGTGACAACCACCCTTACGTTTGATCATGTCGGTGATACCTCTTGTCACACCTCTAAGGAATTTTTTGACCTTTATCTTGACGGAATACTGGGTCGTTAGGGTGACGACCCGTATGTGTGACTCCTTTGGTCTTAACTTTCTCTGTACACATGGAGTTACAAGTAGTGTCGTGACAAATATTATCGGTCCTGTACCTTCGTTAGATCTACAGGTAGTCGTCTACTTACCTATTCTTTCGACACCATGTATATGTGTTACCTCATAATGAGTCGGTCATTTTTACTATGTAAACTTAGTCAAGATTACTCCACCTGCTTTGACCTCGGATAATATGTCTCACTTCATTCGGTCTTTCTTTTTGTGGTTATGTCATATGATTGTGTATATATACCTTAAATCTTTCTACCATTACTATTGGGACATACGTTCTGTCGTTTTCTCTGTGTCTATATATCTTGTCAGAAAACCTGAAACACCCTCTCCCTCTCCCACCCTACTAAACTCTCTTACTGTAACTTTGTACATATTATAGTATATACTTTGCTTAGTGGTCAGGTCCGAGCTACGTACTATGACCTACGAACCCCGACCACGTGACCCTACTGGGTCTCCCTACCCTTCCTGCCCCTCCCTTCACCCTCCCCCCAAGTCCTACCCCTTGTGCACATATGGACACCACCTAAGTACAACTACATACCGTTTTGGTTATGTTATAATATTTCATTAATTGGAGGTTAATTTTAATTTTTTTTATTTTTCTGTATCTCTGAATTGTTTTAAGTTTCGTAGAGTCAAAGTATATTTGATGAGAAGTATGATAAATTTCAGTAACAACACTAACCATAAATCGACATTCTATACAAATGGTGATATATAGATTCAACAACATACTGTCATTAGTTTTATTAATCGACTTTCTTAGATTTCCAGATAAAATTGTACCAGTACATTTTCAATGTCTGTAGTTTAGTAATACTTTAATAGTCCGATGATCCCGGTATCATTTTAGTCCACTGTGAGCCGGTTGTAACTCGTACATGTAATTTAGTAATTCAAAATTACGAATAAAAATAAATAAATAAACCGACGTAGTTGACGTAACTCAGAATCAATGTCGTACGTCCGATAAAAAAAAAAAAAATTCAACACCGTACTCCCGAGGAATCGACATCTTACGTCTTACAAATCAACGTCGTACCCTTAAGAATCAATTCCGTACAATCTAGATCAAGGAACTGGTCCCTAGCTTGGATCTGGGAGACGTAATCTTCTTGACTCAAAATCGGTTCCCTGGTGACTCCAAACTTGAGGCCAAACTCTAAACCTGAGACCTGACTACAGTTCAGGTCCGGACAAAGGTCACGTGTACGTTTGTCCTGTACGACCATCATGTAATTATCTTCTTTCACTTTTATACCCTGACTATGTCGGTACAGAAACACGTTACTTTTCATTGGTCAACGTAGGAACATGAATCAATCAACACAGACTGAAAAACGGCGGGGTACCTGATATCGGACGGTAGGTACCCTTAAGAGGTCCGTTCCTACGACCTCACCCAACGGTACGGGAGGGAGGTCCCTTGGAAAGGTTGGGTCCCTAATTTGGGTCGAGAGTGTGTAACGTCCGTCTAAGAAATGGTAGACTCGGTGGTCTCTTCGTGAGTCGATAGTGAAACGTAATACTATATTTTTCTTATGTAGGTTTCTATCGTAAATATAAACTCAAAAACATCAGTTTAATTATTAAAGAAGGGTTTTCGTATGACCAGAAATATAGTACCAACACGATATCTAGTACGTACGGTGATTTACACAAGTGGAGACATTTTAAGGACTATGTTTTTCTACAACTTATAACCGATAACAGGAAATTTTTTTTTTCAACTCTTCAACAACAAAAGAAGGGTAAAAAGAACATGTCAGATTATAGTCACACGTCCTCACATCACTTATCCCTTAGAGGAGAAAGAGACTTTAACTAATGATTTAAGTGTCTGACTCTTGTCTGAGTAACTCAGACTTCTGTTACTGGAAGGACGGAAAAAAAATTTTATATTTATATCAAATTAATTAAAAAAACCGACACAATCCTGGAGTAACGACGTTCGTTCGATTAGAGATCAACACGACACACCCGAAGAGTAACGTTACCGAAGAGAACACCGTGTACCCGAGTCATAAACGTCGAGGGTCCGAGAACTTGTGTCCGAGTTGACGTGTCCGAATCAACGAGGATCTTTACACCCTAGAAGGACGTGGTCTGGATGTGTACCCTAGTTTGGGTACAGGGGACTTAACTGTCCGGCTAAGAAATGGTCACTCGGTAGTCCCTTCAGGAAGAACGTCCAGAACTCGGCTAGAAAGGTTTCTTTGATAAGGGGATGAGAAAGGGGGAGGAATCCTATGTATTCTTCTCATCAACCCTTCTTTCCTCCAAAAGTATTAGCTGTACTACTCTCCCGAAGACTTTTTTCCCTCTTAAGGGGAAAGTTTCGTTCACGAATATACACACTCCCGATAAAATTTGTCTTACTGTGGATTGTTATCTTCCGAGAAGGTTCTTCATTTTAACCATAAAAAGTCAAGTCAAGTCAGGTCAGTGAGTCAGGACAGACTGAGAAACGTTGGGTACCTGACGTTGTGTGGTCCGGAGGGACGGGTAGTGGGTGTGGGTCTCAAATGGGTTTGAGTACAGGTAACTCAGCCATTACGGTAGGTTGGTACAGTAGGAGACAGCAGGGGAAGAGGAGGACGGGGGTTAGGGAGGGTCGTAGTCCCAGCAAAGTTTACTCAGTCGAGAAACGTAGTCCACCGGTTTCATAACCTCAAAGTCGAAGTTGTAGTCGGGAAGGTTTCTTGTAATTCCCGACCAGAGGAAATCCTACCTGACCAACCTCTAGGGACGTCAGGTTCCCTCAGAAGTTGTGGTGTCAAGTTTTCGTAGTTAAGAAGCCATGAGTCGAAAGAAATATCAGGTTGAGAGTGTAGGTATGTACTGATGACCTTTGTGGATCGAAACTGATCTGTCTGGAAATAACCGTTTCATTACAGAGATGAAAAATTATGCGACAGATCCAACCAGTATTGAAAAGATGGTTCCTCGTTCGTAGAAAATTAAAGTATCGATGTCAGTGGTAGACGTCACTAGAACCTCGGGTTTTTTTATTTCAGATTGTGACAAAGGTGACGAAGGGGTTGATATACGGTACTTCACTAGTCTGGTTGACGGTACTAGAATCGAAAGACTCACAACTTAAAATTCGGTTGAAGAAGTGAGAGGAGAAAGTGAAAGTAGTTCTCCGAGAAATCAAGAATAAGTGAAAGACGGGTAATCCCACCACAGTGGACGTATAGACTCCAATAACTAGAAAGAGGGCCGTTAGAACTAAGTTCGAACACGAAGTAGGTCGAGTCGCAAAGAGTACTACATGAGATATATCTTCAATTTATTCGTCCCACTGTTGTATGTCGGAACTCCATGAGGAAAGGGATAAACTTTGGTCAGACAACAGGGTACAGGTCAAGATTAACAACGAAGGACTGGACGTATATCCAAAGAGTCCTCCGTCTAGTCCACCAGAACATAAGGGTAGAGAACTTCTTAAAAGGTGTCAAACAACACTAGGTGCGTCAGTTTTCGAAACCGTATCAGTTATTTCGTCTTCATCTACAAAAAGACCTTGAGAGAACGAAAAAACTACTAGGTTGTCGACAACCGTTAAACTAGAGACCAAGGAGACGGAAAAGATTTAGGTCGAACTTGTAGATATCCAAGTGATAAGTGTATGACAACTTAGGACCGAACCTCTTAAAACTCATAATGAAACGTTCGTACACTCTACTCACACTAACACACCATCAAACTCGTAAGAAACCGTAACGGAAAGAAACCCTAACCTTACTTTTGAAAAAGGTCAGGACACCGGTGACGACTCAAAAGGTTTAAACGACCGTATAACTCACGTCGTGAAAGTGTCGTAGTAGAAAATCCTAAACTTTATCGAGTTAACCTTAAGGTAGTGGAGGTGATCGAAACAAGTATCATTACGAAGGATTTCGGGTGAACTGAAGCGTAAGGTCCTACAGACCGAGATCCGCTCATTAGTGTGGTAACACTAATAGGCCCAGTACTTCTAGAAAAAATCAGACGAACCTGTTGTTTGAAGGACTGACAAGGGTATATATTGTCTCGTTCCTTTTCTCTGTACCTTTGTCTACCGTCTCGTTTCTCTCTCCCCGGTCTCATTTCGTCAAGTGTTAGGTGGGTCACAGGACGTCCCTACATCCTCGCAGGGAGTCCAGTCCTCTTTTCTCGGTTTAAGTTCAGTAAAACGACTATGAGATGAGTTCTCTCGATAGCTGGTCATTCCCCTGGGATCTTTGTTCGACGACATGACGACTCCGTCTCGATTTTACCTTTTCACCTTCTTCATTTCGGAGGGAACGATTCCCGGACAGGTCACCCTTCCGAGAGGACTCGGAGGTTTCTCGAACTCACACCTGGTCGGTGTGTCTCCCGTACTCGTGGGTGCATCACAATCGGGATCTTAGTGACTAGTAGTTAGTTTTTTGTTCTTGTCGTCACTGGATTGTCATCTCATAAGAAGTAAAATGGAGAACTAGGAAACTTAGGACCTCCTCGGTCTAGGACTTCTCTTCACAGATCTTCGTTTGATATGAGAGTTATTGACACGATACGGTTCTTTGGTACTTGGGGGAGTTCACACGTCGACCTTCTACCGTGTCCTATTTTACTTTCACTGATAATTTGACCTACCGGAAATTCCTTAATTTTACTGACCTTTCAACATCTTAGATAAGTTCGATAATCATTTCCTACCTTTCACTTGTGTTATGACTTACCAATTTTGTTCTCGTAAGATCCAAAATATAGGGTGGTACATGACTTAAGTCTCTATGACTTGGACGGAAATATTTACACATTGAGTAACCAAAAATGTATAGTTAGTTTAGTCAAGAAGTAGTCATTATTGTCTTTAATACAAACCTGTCAGATAATTCGATTTATCCGGATCACTTAAATATATAAGATTTTTCTTTTTTTTTCACTATAACAGATAAAATTCATTAAAGGAACCGACCGAACCCAGAACGTAATTCCTCAGAACGTACTCCTTCTATCAACAGGACAGAACGTACGGTCATTGTCAAAAGGGAAAAAAAGTAAAAGTGTAATAAAGTTAGAATATTTTTACTATTTATCGTAGGGTACACAATTTTATCCCATCCGGTACCTAGTTCTTTAGACTTTAGAATTTAAGGTTGTCAGAACTGATTTGGAGTAAAAGAGATCATACCCTAATGTTGGTATCTTACACGATCAACCACCCACTAGTCTCTTGTCTACCATTCGAAGAGTGAGTATCATTCTAGTAGAAAAGTTGTGAAGACTTGGACCTGATAGGTTTAAGATAAATTTATAAAGGTCAATAACGGAAGGTTACCGTAGTGACACTGACCTCGTCAGGAGACCGTATGAGTGAGGAGTGGGATACCAGACGTAAAGTGACAACAAGTTGATTTACTTGCATTCACTAAACACATCCCTCCCCCTCCATCTCTCTTCCTCGTTCACTCCTTTCTACCCAAATAATATATACCGTGGAATCATGTATACTTCCAAAGGAGAGGTACTTGAACTTTCTAGTATAGTGTCAAACGACCTAATAATACCAAGTTTCTTTAGAGGAACTTGGATAGACGTTTTCCAGAGGTGGAACAGGTAAAGGGCAAGGTAATGTAGCCATTGTCCTTCCCGTCGACATGTCTCCTTGTACAGGATAATGGACAAGTTTATCCTTACCCAAAAGTGTGAACAAAGGTTTCGTTTGATTTTTGGTGTTCTCCATAGATAGGTGGTAAATTTTCAAAAAACAGATCTTGTAAAAGTTGTAAAAAATTTTAATTAAAAAATTTAAATAAATACCGAGACGAGCCATAAGTAACGACGTGCCGGAAGAGAGATCAACGCCACTTGCCCCCGATGAGACAACGTCACGAGACCGGAGAGTAACACCACCGAAGAGAGGATCACCTCGTACCCGAGACCCCGTGTGCCCGGAACCATCAACGTTGTGCACCCGAGTCGTCAACGTCGAAGACCCGAGATCCCGTATCCGAGTTATCAATACCGGGTACACCCTAGAAGGACCTAGTCCCTAGGTTGGGTACAGAGGACGTAACCATCCGTCTAAGAAATGGTGACTCTGTGTTCTCTTCGTGTTATAATTTTATATATATATATATATATGATTTTAGACGGATCTTAAAGGTAACGTCAAGTGTACTTATCGTTGACTTTAAGAACCAGGTTCATTTCGTATGATATTTTTCCATACCTCATTTTTCTAATATTTTTCAATAGACCTTAATCTTGAATCTCAACATAGACTAGATCAGGAAGTCATATTTGTCTTTAAAATTTTAACTTACATAAGTACATTTCAATTCGAAATCATCTCCTTCTCTTTCACTTTGACTTCATCTTTTTTACCCTTTCCTAATACCCTCGTCGTGTATGACCCCTGGGTATATTCTTTATTAGTAGATCTAACGAAAAGTGATGTCTCCCAAGGATACATATAAGTCATACATTTGATTATCGGACTACAAATATACAAATGTAAAATGATACAACGACTTGAACTTACTATGCATTTCCTTGTCTCTCAAGCTGTAAAAATGATTAAAAATTTTCAAAGATGTAAACAAAAATAAATATAAAAATAAACCGACGTGGTCCAGAATCAACGTTGTGAGCTCTAGTAGGCAGAAGGAACGGCGTACACACTAGATCAAGTCATGGTCCCTAACTTGGACCGGGGGACGTAAACCCTCACACCTCAGAATCGGTGACCTGGTGGTACCTTCAGGGTCATCTATTTGTGAAAATTTACAATAGTAAGTCCCATTTTTACAAAGGAACCGTCACAGGATGGACGGTAGGTCCCCTTAAGGGGACGGGGAAAGGGTGATATGGTTCATTCCAGTTATAGTCCATTACCGTCACTCTTGAGACTGAATCAGTTGATCATTTTTTTTTCCTACCTTCTGAGATTGAACGGGTTGAGATGTATACTTAGTAACATGTAAAAATGGTCCGAGAAGTCTCCGTGACTTTTGGAACAGAGGCTAGGTTTGGAACTTTCGAAAAATAGAAAATATTTTAAAAACTAATACAATCATTTTGTGTTAGGTATTAACCGGGTAGATACGATAAAATCGTAGACCGTCAAAATGTTTGAACTGATTTTTATATACACATTTCGGGTGACGACATATTAATTTACTTTCAAACCGAAATAAGTTTGTACATTTACTTAAGAACCGAAGAAGAGAATATGTGAAAATTTAATAAATATACATAAGGGGTAGGTATCGTGAAAGAGACCAGGTCTTTGTTAAGTTAAAATTGTTTAAAGGTTAAATAAATTTTAAAATGTTATTTTTTACTGAAATATGTTATTTTCGTGTAAAGATAACGGCCTTTTCCCATATTTTATGTAGAACACTATACGTTGAACGGTTTAGTCTTCACTTACTTATCTGTGAAGTAAAAGAACGTAATAGACTGTGTTGATCACACATACATATCATATCGTCCACGAATCTAGTTTAGAGTTTTCTTTCCTTTAATAAAAGTATGTAATATATTTTCGTTAATTACGAAAATTTCCGTGGAAATTTAAAGTAGGTAGAAAATTTAAAATTAGTCAGTTCTTCATTTACAAAGGTTAACGTATCAGTTGTCGTTCATCGGTTGTCACTTGTAAAGGTCTAAAGTGGAAGTAGTAGACGTTCTCAAAAGAAGATTTGTAAGACTTTCGTGTGAGTGAGAAAGTCTCAAAAACGTCAACGGATTTTATAAATACGGAGGAAACAAGAGGTATTTAAAACCGTAGAACACAATATAAAAGTTTTTACATGCTTACTTTCTACTATATGTACCGTACTATTCAACTCGATTACTACGTCTAAAATAAAAAATTTGTAATTATAAAGTTTCATTGGTTGTTTCTACAACGATGATTGAGATTTACCAAAATAAATGTGTCTTTGAGTGATGATTAACACTTCAGTTACCTACGATGTTGGACGTGGTGTGTTTCTTGGAGGATAACTCAAAACCAATAAAAATCCCAACAAGTTGAGTGACTTTACCACGATTATTATTATCGTACGACTATAATTAGTTCAATATTTTTATGTCATGTTTAACGTGTAATCGACAAAAGGAAAATACGTTTTCATTTATTTTATCTTCGTATAATTAGTTACAACATAATTTAGACTATGTAAGTATTTCATGTTGACACGAAGAGACTCCATTTGTCTTATGTAAATTATTGTCCAGTTAAATTAAAGTTACTTATCTACTTCAAACTTCTCAAAAGTTCCACTATTTTGGTACTGGGTCTTTCTGTATTAAACTGTTTAATTCTTGTGACCGTTACTGTCTTCGTTTATAAAACCTTTGTTGACTTATTCACACTTGGTATTGTTGTCTCTCACAGTTACTGTTGTTGTAACTGACCTCCGGTTCTAAATTTATTTTGGACAGAAACTAAATATCAACAAGAACAAGAACAAAAACTCGAGTAAACCCTTCTACTAGAATGGAGTACGAAAATCTGTAGCGGAGGGAGATCAGTTTTGTCGTGAGTCGGAGGTATTCTGAACTTAATTAGAGTAGAATAAGAGGTTTAACTCCTGTTAAAAGAACGACTCTTTGCGACGATTTATGAACTGGACCGACCTTAGAATTGTACAGACTTAAAGAAACTAAATTTATTGGGTTCATAGGCCGAACTATAAGGAGTCCATATCCTCCCTATAAAAAGAATAGGGTTTCCAAAATCCCGTCAAAGGAGACACCACCAGACTCACTAGGACCCGGAGGATACAGTTAGGATGGTCATCGATTAGTCTTCACCTCTCGGGACTTAGGGTGACGTCTTGATGATCCAGTCTAAGAGATTTAGACTCCAAACTTTTATATGAAAATGTTATTGAAAAGGTTCTTTTCGGTTCTAGGTAACAAGAGTCTATAGTTAAGGAACTGGTAGTACGTAAAGTTCTGTTAATTTTACGACATCCATTACTTTATCACCTCTTTCTTAAACTCAGAACGATAATTTTAACCGAATGTTTTTCGATTACTAGATTGTAGGGATGTATAGGGTAGAGGCGGTCCACAGGCGGTAAATTTTCTGGATACGACAAGATGGAACTTCTTAAGTGGTTTTTGATAAAAAAGGTTTTCCCACACCATTTTTAAGAATTATGTCAAGCTACGTTAACGGAAATTGATGTCCGTTCCAAATATAGACAGAGTGACTGTGGTAGAGGACGGATTCTTTTTTTGTGTTTTTTACAGACTTTAGACCTCGTGATTTAACGTAGTAAAAGAAGTGGTCCGAAGTACGTAGAGAGGGACATGACGTATAGTGGATGATTTGAGATAATGACGATCCCTGTGACTGGAAGAGAGATCCGACTCGACTAGAACACATCCTATAGAGAAGAAGGACTATCAGACGAAAGACGGACGACAGAAGGAACGGTCGAAGGTTTGACCACGACCACGAGACAAGGTGCACACGAGGAAATGATTAGGATAGGTGTCTGTGGAGTGGATTCACCTAAGGGTCACCTTTTTTTTTTTTTTTTTGTCTTTGTGGGGGTGTTTTTTTGCTCGCCCATTATATTAGCTTGTTAGAACACTTTGTAACACATGGTAGATCGAATGGAGGAGACTCTCTACATGAGATGTGTAATTGCGAAACTTCCTCTACTCTTAAGAATGTAGTTCCTTTTCAGTATTAGGTTAAGTCATAGGGTGCACTTGGGAAAAAACCTGTTTGTGTCGGTATAAGTGACCCTGATGACGAGGAGTCTTGGTTGGAATCTTTTATGACAAGAGATATATACAACCTTAGAGAAACGGAACACGGGTATTGGACTGAGGTAGACATGTCACTTCCGATCTTAGGACTTCAGGAACTTACGTCCGTTTAAGTACCTCCACGCACGGATATTCTTGGAAGAATAGAATACACATACACTTCACCAAGGGACTCTTTCTCTATACCTTAAAATTTGGTAAGAGAGTTTTTAATAAAATTCCTGATGAGGTTTTCCGGTCCATATATAAGGGTCACCTTTGACTCAAAAGATCAAACTACATTACTGTTCGTTACAGTTGTACTTTATGTTAAAGATTAAAGTATTAAAGTAAGACTAAGGTTGGTAATATTGACCGTAGTTCTGTCAGATGTCAAGAATTAATCCTTTTGGTTCACTGAAAAAAGGTAGTGTATAAATAAAGAAATTGAACATAAATAAGTAAATATGACCCAGAATTGACGTCGTACACCCTAGAGGTTAGAAACGACACCGTGCACTCTAGAAATCAACACCGTACACCCTAGATCAAAGGGTTGGTCCCTTACTTAGACCCAGGGTACGTAACCGTCGTTTTTTCAGAATTGGTACTCCCTTCAAGATGTTTAAAGAAATTTCTGTATTGAAGAAAATTGGTAGAAATTTCTGTTTAAAGAAAATTGGTAGTGTCTGTATTTTTCCATAAATAGTTCATTATGACACTAGTTGTTTATGATTGGTTTCTATAAGTCTTTATCTAATACCGAAGAAAAAGATTTTAAGTATGTAAAATACACTGAAGAATGTCTGACACCTCTGAAACAGAGATTTTGTAACGGAAATTTTACAGTAATAAATTCAATAATTTAATACAATTTTCTTATCAGTAACTTTCCTAAACAGTATAACGACATGAAGTAAGTTTAAAGTTTGTTTTATAAAACTATCGATAAAAGGGTTTTTCTATTTACAGACTTTACAAATTTTGTGGGTTGACGATTAGATACCATAAAATCACGTAGTTATTTTTTCTTCCATCAACGAATAAAATTGTGTTATTAGAAGTTGTAATAAGTTGAGAAGTTGAGAACGAATACATTCTCTCAGGAAAGGAATCAATTGGGTCCACAAGGTTCAACGATCTGTAGAAGAAGGGGGAGTTGAGAAGTTGAGAACGAATACATTCTCTCAGGAAAGGAATCAATTGGGTCCACAAGGTTCAACGATCTGTAGAAGAAGGGGGATCCTGGGAGAATAGTCAAGAGGACCGGGTAGGAGTGGAAAGTGACTGGTGTAGGGGGTACCAACACCCTTAGTGACACCCTACATACGAACCGACAATTTAGTCCCTACTTGCAATTGACAGGGGAACCTGTCTTCGGGTCAGGTTAGGGGACGGGACGAGAAGACGTGACTGGGGAACGAAGAGGTAAGACGTGAGTGGACCCTATATGATCGATTCAAGGAGTATTGTTTAAGGAATTTTTGTGTCGTTCCACCTACGTGGATTAACGGCCCGTCCTTGTTTCTACGTCTACATCTCTTGTCTGAACACCTGTGTCACCCCTTTCCTCCCCCACCCTACGTAAGTCTCTCATCGTGACGGTACGTATATGATGGTATACATTTTGTCTATCAATCGCGTCTCAACGATATATTGTGTCCTCAAGTTGGGTCGTAAGACACTACTGTGTCTTCTCTCCCTACCCCCTCAACACCCTCCCTCCGAGTACTTCCTCCCCAATATCTATAAATACTGACTAAGTGTAACGACATACCGTCTTTGGGTATGTTGTGACATTTCAATAATAGAAGGTTAATTTTTTTATTTTGGGACCGTTCCCGGACTGAAATTAGGGGGTCTTGTGACTGTTTTTCATCTTGTCTCCCATCTTACTCTGTAAAGAGATCAGAAACCCTTTAAAGTTTAGTATTTGTTTCTAACTTTAACCTGACATCTATAATTACAGGGGTTCGAGATGTCCGAGTCCGAGGTTTGTGAAGGAGTCGGGGTCGACAGGGTCACTACGTGTCTGTCCGATAGGTAAGGGACACAGGGTAGGTCAGGGTTAAGTTCGGTGTTCGGGAAAAGTAGTACTGAAAGAAATGGCTTTAAGACCAAAGGATAAGTACCTCTCAAGACCTTCTCTTTTAGAAAAAGTAAAGAATTGTCCTTTCTATTAAAGATTATACGTGGACATGGATGTTAAATTTTTTATAAGATTATACGTGAACAAGGATTTTAAATGTGTTATTTCGTCTCTTTTAAATAACGAGTTCTAGAACTTATAGAGATAAAGTCCCTCGTAAAACTGAAATGAAAACGGTTTTCTTTTTCGGGTCACTGTAAGATAAGATTTTTGTTTCCCCGTAAGACGGGAAAATCCACTTAAGTTGGAAGAGGACTCTTTATCTTTTATACGACAGTTGAAGTCTTGTTGTTAAGAGTACTAAGAGAGGTTGGTCGGTAGTTATTTTTTTTTAATGAACCTACGTCAAAGTCTACCTCGTGCGACAGCATAATCCTTTTTTCTGTAATTTACTACCCGTAACCCTACTGAATCATCGTTACATACCAGGATGTTGTTAATATGTATTGAAGATATGTTACGATCCGTGTTTATTAAGATGAACTTGTTGTATAATTGTAAGTCAAGTCAAGTCAAGTCAACGAGTCAGCACAGGTTGAGACGCTGGGATACTTAACGTCGTGCGGTCCGGAGGAACATGTAGTGGTTGAGGGTCTCAAGTGAGTCTGAGTGTAGGTAGCTCAGTCACTACGGTAGGTCGGTAGAGTAGGAGACAGTAGGGGAAGAGGAGGACGGGGGTTAGGAAGGGTCGTAGTCTCAGAAAAGGTCACTCAGTTGAGAAGCGTACTCCACCGGTTTCATGACCTCAAAGTCGAAATCGTAGTAAGGAAGGTTTCTTTAGGGTCCCGACTAGAGGAAGTCTTACCTGACCAACCTAGAGGAACGTCAGGTTCCCTGAGAGTTCTCAGAAGAGGTTGTAGTGTCAAGTTTTCGTAGTTAAGAAGCCGCGAGTCGGAAGAAGTGTCAGGTTGAGAGTGTAGGTATGTACTGGTGTCCTTTTTGGTATCGGAACTGATCTGCCTGGAATCAGCCGTTTCATTACAGAGATGAAAACTTATATGATAGATTCAACCAGTATTGAAAAGAAGGTTCCTCATTCGCAGAAAATTAAAGTACCGACGTTAGTGGTAGGCGTCACTAAAACCTCGGGGTTTTTTATTTCAGACTGTGACAAAGGTGACAAAGGGGTAGATAAAGGGTACTTCACTACTCTGGTCTACAGTGTTAGAAGCAAAAGACTTACAACTCGAAATTCGGTTGAAAAAGTGAGAGGTGAAAGTGAAAGTAGTTCTCCGAAAAATCAAGGAGAAGTGAAAGACAGTATTCCCACCACAGTAGACGTATAGACTCCAATAACTATAAAGAGGGTCGTTAGAACTAAGGTCGAACACAAAGAAGGTCAGGTCGCAAAGAGTACTACATGAGACGTATCTTCAATTTATACATCCCACTGTTATATGTCGGACCTGCATGAGGAGAAGGATAAACCTTAGTCAGACAACAAGGTACAGGTCAAGATTAACAACGAAGGACTGGACGTATGTCTAAAGAGTTCTCCGTCCAGTCCATCAGACCATACTGGTAGAGAAAGTCTTAAAAGGTGTCAAATAACTTATAATTGTAATTTGTAGGGGTTTATCTATAATAATCATAGAGTTCAAATAGATTCACTTTAATCCGTATCTTTCCAATGTTCTAAGGGGTGATAATGTGTCAATCCTTCTGTCTTGACTCTAAGTTTTGGTTTGTGTGAACTCTTCGTTAAAAGTCGGAGTGTTTAGAACTCTTATCGATCTTTACAGTCCTTTGTCTTGTGAGATTATACAACCAAGACATCTTTTTCTTAAAGTTTTCTAAACTCGAAATCATGAACGGTTTGATTCAAAAATGAGTCAGGAAAAAAAATTCGGGTTAAATTGGGTTTGACCATAATAGGGTCATTGGGGATTACGATTCACTACAAACCGTTGACTATTGATAATTCTAGTAAAAGAAGTCGTGACTCCGGTCATCTTTTTACAGGAGAGTCTCTACAGGTACAAAATTAGGGACATTGGACACTTGTGTATTACAAAGTACCGTTTTCCCTGAAACATCTGTACTAGTTCTCACACCCGGTCATCTATACCTTCTAATAGTATCAGGGGGACCATCCGGACAGATTACTATGTCTAGGAATTTTCAACTCTTGAAATGTTCCAACGTAGTCTTTTCACGTTACACTTCTGGACTGGTCGGTAATAACCGAAACTTCTACCTCCTCTGATACTCTGGTCCTTACACCGTCGTAGATCTTGGACCCTTGTCGGTAGTCGACTGTCGAACGTTCATTCGTCCTATGAGGGTGTTGGTGTTCTTTGACTTACGACGGTTGTTGACCGTATTCGTCCCTTTCGTAAGTGGGAATCTTGAAACTTTTCTTTAAGTCAGGACGACTTTGGAAGTAAAAGTAGACCACTCTGGGTATCGTCTAAAGACTGGATGTCTTGACATTCAATTATATGGTACAGTCGTTGTCTTTTGATTGTATTCGTGGGTCTCTGTTGTACATACCCAATACCGAAGTAGAGGTCCTAAATCCTTAACTTTTTTAAGTGATGGAAAACGGAATTAATTTCTTATAAAAAAATTTTTCGACAGTAAAGTAGAGATGTAACGTAATAGGTCAATATAAAGGTGCGTTATAGTAGGACAATTTACAGATGTCATTAGGTATCTGTCACCCGTGGGTGTGTGTGACAATGATTTTCATGACGACAATTTTTGTCAATATACAACGGACATTGAGAGTAGTATTTTACTTATGGATGTATTTGACTTAATGTCCTCAGTTAAACAACACTTTAGTTTTAAAATTTTTTCTACTGAAAACAACCTTCCTTTTTTTTTTTTTTTGGGACTGAACAGTCTTTACAGGAAAACGAAAGAGAGTCCGAGGATTCTTGTGTTTTAAACCAGAAACTCTTGGGTATAAATTATGAAACTCCATAGGAAGGTCTCTTATACTTCCTTAAGTTACCACTTTTAACTTCTAAGAGATGTACCTCTATTGAGGGATGTCAAGTTTCTAATTTACGACTAAAGAGGTCCTACCGTAACATTTATAGAGAGATAGATTTACTTAACCCGGTTTCGTAATTACACGACATAGTAAAAATAATGTAGTTTTTCCATTAGGTTTGACGTTTCCTTATAAGATCAAATAAACGTCGTCAAGGACAGTCATAATTCTTACCAACAACGATGTTTAAACTAAAATTTGGTCATAACGTAATACTTATATTACAAATAAACCCCTAAATAAGAAGATGAGTTTTTCTTTTGAAAGTCAACTCCCGAATGTGGATAAGAGATGTAGTTATAATGGTCTTACAAATATATTCGAGAATCTAGATGTTTTCCTTACGGAGAGGAAGAGACCCCTACACAGGTACATATTTGTCTGGATTTTCCGGCGTCCCTCTCGTGTCACTGTGAGACGAAACCCGTATGTTCCAACCTCCCTTAAATTCTTTCCGAAGTGTCTCCTTCACTATAAAATTGATACCAAAACTTTAACAATGTCGTCGTGTAGATCTTTTGTCTCTCTCTCTTCTTTCACCGTCTTCTTTTTCATCCCCGTCTTAGACCTCCTACCGTCCTCTCCTATTCTCGTCCGTCAGACAATAGAGGTGTGAAGTTTCGTCTTGTGGTGGGATTTCAAGTTCTTATGTTCTCCGTAGTAGTTCCTACGGGACGTCCTTCGGAGATATAAAACCCTGAACGAGTAACTGGTGGTCTTTGTAAGGTTATATCCACTTTAAGTATCAAGTTAAGTGGACTTTAAAGGACATTTAAAGGGAAAAACGTATAAATTCTCGGTGGACATCCTCATTAGTAGTCATAATACGGGTTTATTCGATATGGAAAGTTTTTTTACAAATCAGAGAAATACTTATCTTGATATTATGCTTAAAGTGACTGTTTCTAATCCTTTCAATAAAGTCAATTCTTATATAGTACTACCTAAAAGAATTGTACGCATCATTTACATAAACACTGAAGATTTACCTTCTGATTTACCAAAGAAGGTGTAGTTGTCTTTACTATTATATACCGATAATGAGAAAAAGGAGAAACCTGACTCAGAGTGTACGAAAATTTTACTGTTGTAAATTTCCAAGTTAAGTTAAATCCACTAGTAGTCTTTACAGTCGACGGAAAGTTTCCTGGGAACTTCAGACGGTTTAACCCGATCTTTAGTACGTACCTATCAAAAGTAATGTACACTCGACTGTCAAAGACGAAGACCAGTTCTTTTTAGGTAAGGACGTTTCTTCCAAATAACCCACCGAATCGGGTACGGGTCCTTCTCGTCTCTCCGAGATAATAGTCCGGAGGTTGAAATCTTTTTTATTTTTTACTCTTAACACTGTGAAACATGAAGACATGAAAGATTTTTAATCCCAAACATTAACGTTTTTTCTAAGTCAAATGTAAAAAATTGGTTATAGTTGGTATAAGATCGAAAAGTACTCATCAAGAGTATCCCTTAACTGTTTCTGGATGGGGATAGAAAACAAATTTCCGATGGCGGTGGTCCGAGTTGGATCAATGTCCCGTCTTCACTCGGTCTAAAATGGTTTACTAGTGGCGTCACCATCCGTATCTTATGCTTCCAAAGTTGGGACTACCTCGAGACATGGGTGTGACGGTTCTGTGTCCGGACAGTCGTGAGTCACTCACAGTTAATGTAGTCTCGGAGAGTTGACTACGTGTCCAATCCCCACGGGACTTCCTCCGTCCCCGTAACAATCCGGACCCGGTCGATAGAGTTAGATGGTCGTAGGAGTAGAAAGGTAAATAGGGTGAGTCGGCATCCATTAGATTATTAAAAGATACACACAATTTTACCTCTTTATAGTCTTTGTGACTTAATTTACTTACTTCTCGGGATAGTTCCTTCAGAGATCGTTTAGTCCGATTTTTCTCTGACTAAGTATTGAAAAGTGTTTGTATCAAACTGTCCTATGTAGTCGACGTATTAGTTTTATACTTGTTGTAAATAAAATTACAATTCTAAAAGGACACCGAGTCGACCATTTCTTAGACGGACATTACGCCCTCAGGACCCAAGCTAGGGACGTAACCCTTCTAGGGGATCTCTTCCCTTTCCCATGGGTGAGGTCATAAGACCGGACCTCTTAATGTACCTAACATATCAGGTGTCAAAACGTCTCAGTCTGTGCTGACTCACTGAAAGTGAAAGTGAAAAGTGAAGTGATTCTAAAAAGACCTTAAAAAGAAATTTTATTAATATAGAGGAGGGTCTTCCCTTTTTACTATCTCATATCCTGTTTTTATTAATTTAGAAGTGAAGTCATTATTAGGAAAGATAAATTTATTGTCTTTAGATACAAACTTAAAAAAATTTATATTGTGACACAAAAATACCTTATGAATAAAAAGTACTTTCCGAAAATTTACTACCAAATTCACAAAAACGAAAAACGGAAAGTTTTATTTACTTAAAGTTCAAGATAGTCAAAGTAGTAAATTTATTTACACAATGTCTTTCCAAACTACCAAATTTGAATAACATTTTGTGGAACGAGAGTGTAACCCACAAGAAGTGGAAACGAAAGTAAGTCTCATCATCGGTGTCCTAAGACACTGTAGGGTCTTGAACGCCAAATTAGTTCGTTCCTTTAATATTATTTAAGATTAAGGTCCAATCGGAACAGTTTATCCTATTTTGTAAGTTTCCTTATTGGAAAGCACTTCGTGTTTTTGGAATTTACAATTACATGAATTTTAAGGAGGAAGTTGTTTTTCCTACTTTCTTGGGTAACCTCGTAAATCGTTCATTGAGATTTATTTTAAACCAATACAAGTTCTCTGGTTTCTCAGATAAGTCTCTCGGAGACTACTCTGGTTTTACTCGTAAATAAAGATCTTCAACTTTCCGTTTTACAATTAATTCTATCCCAACCGATACTTTTTTTAATTTATAAGACATTCTCATTTTATACCTATCTGATACAATCGATTATTTCTAATATGTGTCTAACATATATGTACATATATATTAAAATGTATATGTATATATAAACTTTGTATATATAAATAAACTATATATATAAATAATATAAACTATGGTAGGATGTCCTTAAAGGTTTTCGTTAAAGAGATAATTTATACGTAATTTCTATAGTTCTAAAGAAACATTAGTTATTTACTGAGGTTCTTCATGTTTAACTAATTGTACACGACTACAGAGTAGTTCAAAGGGTATATAATAATGTTAATGGATCAAATATTATGACCACTGTAATTATAATCCATGTGTTCCTTTTTTTGTCTATATGTGTGTCTTATATGAGTATTTAAGGACACGTACCGAATTAATGATTGTTAATGTATAAAAGTCAAATTACAATAACAACAAGTCAGTGATTCAGCACAGGATAAGAAACACTGGGATACCTAACGTCGTGTGGTCGGAGGAGACGTGAGGGGATAGAGGGTCTCATACGAGTTTGAGTACAGGTAACTCAATCACTATGGTAGGATGGTAGAGTAGGAGACAGCGGGGGAGGCGGAGAACGGGAGTTAGAAAGAGTCGTAGTCCTAGAAAAGGTTACTCAGCGGAGAAACGTAGTCCACCGGTTTCATGACCTTTAAGTCAAAGTCGTAGTCAGGAAGGTTACTTATATTCCCAACTAAAGGAAATTCTAACTGACCAAGCTAAAGAAACGTCAGATTTCCTGAGAGTTCTCATAATAATAGGTGGTGTTAAACTTTCGTAGTTAAGAAACTGTGGATCGGAAGAAATGTTAGGTTGAGAGTGTAAGTGTGTGGAAGTATTCGTCCGGTAAAATGAGTGAGTATATGAGACGAAGAGGATTCGTATGTACGTATTTGTTTTGTGGTTTCACAAGGGAAATCTTAACAAATCGTCAATCGATTAGGTTGTTTAGTTGATTCAGTTTTCCGTGTAAAAATAGTATCGAACGAAGTTAATCTACTAATTCAAGTGATACAAAACCCAAAAGAGGTGTATTAGGTCGTTATTAGGAGATTTGAGACTCGAACAAGAGATTGTAACACAAACAATATAAATATAGATACTTCAAGTAAAAGAAAGAATAGACTGATTTTCGGGGGTTTTAAATTTTCGAACATTCTAAATTTGTATATGTATTGACTTTTATTTCAAAGTATGTTATTACGTTTTTGGGTTCTAGATATTTTATTCTTGTTGTGATCCATTGAAAAAACATAAAAACACATTAGACAGTGAGTCAACACAGGCTGAGAAACTCTGGAGTACCTGACATATCAGGTACCTTGAGAGGTCCGGTCTTATGACCTCACCCATCGGAAAAGGGAAAAGATCCCCTGGAAGGGTTGGGTCCCTAACTTGGGTCCATGGGGTGCAACGTCCGACTAAGAAATGGTTGACTCGGTGTTCCCTTCGGGTTCCTATGACCTCACCCATCGGATAGGGAAGAGGTCGCCTAGAAGGGTTAAGTCCCTAACTTGACTCCAGAGGACGTAACGTCCGCCTAAGAAATGGTTGACTCGATGTTCCCTAAGGAGAAACTCAAGTCAGTGAGTCAACACAGACTTAGAAACACTGGGGTACTTGACGTCATGAGGTCCTAAGGGAGAGGTAGTGGTTGAGGGTCTCGAACGAGTTTGAGTTCAAGTAACTCAACCATTCCGGTAAGTTGGTAGACTAGGAGACAGCAGGGGAAGAGAAGGATGGAAGTTAGAAGGGGCCTTAGTCCCAGAAAAGTTTACTCAATCAGGAAACGTAGTCCACCGGCTTCATAACCTCGAAGTCGAAGTCGTAGTCAGGAAGATTACTTATAAGTCCTGACAAGAGGAAATCCTAACTGACCAAACTAGAGAAACGACAGGTTCCCTGAGAGTTCTCAGAAGAGGTTGTAGTGTCAAGTTTTCGTAGTTAAGAAACCACGGGTCGGAAGAAATACCAGGTTGAGAGTGTAGACATGTACTGATGACCTTTTTAGTATCGAAACTGATGTACCCGGAAACAGTCATTTCATTATAGAGACAAAAAATTACACGACAGATCCAACCAGTAGCCTCTTCCGTTACCGTGGGGTGAGGTCATGAGAACGGACCTTTTAGGGTACCTGCCCCTTCGGACCATCCGACGTCAGGTATCCCCGCGCTTGTCAGTCTGTGCTGACTCACTGAAGTGAAAGTGAAAAGTGAAAGTACGTAACCTCTTCCTTACCGTTGGGTGAGGTCACAAGAACGGACCTCTTAGGGTCCCTGCCCCCTCGGACCACCCGACGGCAGAAACCCCAGTGTGTCTCAGTCTGTACTGACTTCACTGAATCGTCGTCGACGTCCAACCAGTATCTAAAAGAAATTGAAGTTAAAAAAAGTTTAATTCCAACGTAAGTGTACGTTTACGTGCATAAAGTGTATGGTTTATGTGTAAACTTCAACTTAATAATAAACGTTAGAGAGTTGTTTTAAAACTTATACACGGTTTATGACCAGACCCGTGTCACCTATGTTACGAATAAATTCTATTGACTGAACTGATTTGAATTGAGAAGACGAATAACCTTAAACTATAAGACTTGTTGACATTGATTCCTCGGACATAGAGGTGAGGGGTGTGTCGAGGTCATAATTCATCGAAGAAGCTGTTTATTATAAGTCGGATTCGTTCAAACTCATATTTATAAAGGTACCTGTTATAAGAAGGAGTTTAACTTTTATATAGTCATAGATTAAGACCTAAGATGATTTCGTAAAGACCCAAGATCCGTAAGTACTGTCAGAATAGTCAAGTCCGGTATATGTTAGTTTTTAGTACTACAATTACTTCTAAAGGAAATAATAGAACAGTTTACGTGTACGGGGGAAGTCGTAGGGAGAAAGGAAAAAATTTTTATACGTTGATAAGGACGGTTATAAGTTGTTCAATTTTCATAGATTTCGGGGGTTCTGGATGGGATATAATCTTCATAGAACATAAGGTCTAGTTCAAGTACTTAGTTTGTATGGTTTAATAGAGGAGAAAGTTTATTACCCTCTCAAAGAATTCCCGTACAAGACACAGTCCGGGGTGTGATTGTGGGGAAACTCTATAGGAGAGACTATTTACCGTCGGTCGAGTAGACTATTCGACTCGATTACACGATCACCCAGGATGACCCTATTATCTGCCGAAAGTGTCATTATATAATGTACGATTATTTTCGAAGGACCTCTATCATGGAATTAGGTATCTCTAATAATGTCACCAACTTTGAAGTCCATGGTCCTATTCAGACGTAAATTTTTAGTAAAGTCTAGGTCTTTCCCAAAAGTTCTGTCAGGTCAGTTTGAGGTAAATGTCTTTGGGTTTTCACAACGTACTGGAGGGATTTTAGCATATAGACCAAGGAACTTTTTTTAGTTGTAAATCCAAAGTCAAAAGAACACGGGGTCCGAAATCTCAAAAGTAAAGAGTTGGGTCCTATTTGATGGTCGATAAATTAGTTAATATATAACTCGTATAGGACACGAACTTCACTTCACTTCACTTCAGCGAGTCAGTACAGACTGAGAAACGTTGGGGCACCTGACATCGGGTGGTCCGAGGAGACAGGTACCCTAAGAGGTCCGTTCTTATGACCTCACCCAACGGTAAAGGAAGAGGTCCCCTTAGAAGGGTTGGGTCCCTAGCTTGGGGCCAGAGGGTGTAACGTCCGTCTGCGAAATTGGAGACTCGATGGTCCCTTCGGGACACGAATACCTTAACGTTAAGACTAAACCGACTTAATGTAGGTTTTAGTCTTTATCATATCATGTTCGTCTAGTGTATCTGTATTTTATTTAATAGGATAGTCCAATATTTGTCGTATTAAAAGAAAGGATGATTTGGGAATTATATATATGTACCCTGGTGTTCTAATTACACCTGAATAGTACAAATATACTTCGAAAAGTTTAGTTTGATATGGATGGACATAATAGGTCCATCCACCTGCTGATTTGTTCTTAAGTCTTTTTAATAACGCGGGAGTTGAATATTCTTAAGGTGTTTACAGATATAAGGTAACTTCAATTGAACCCTTCATATTTAAATTGGTGTCAAGTCAAGTCAAGTCAACGAGTCAGTTCAAACTGAGAAACGCTGGGATACCTGACGTCGGGGGTCCGAGGAGACAGGTACGCCTGAGAGGTCCGTTCTTATGACCACACCCAACGGTACGAGTGGAGGTCACTCACAAGGGTTGGGTCCCTAGCTTGGGTGTGATGTAGAAGACGTAATCCGTCAGTCCTATAAATGGTGATCACGGTGGACCCTTCGAGGAATTCTCTCATATTGATTCGAAGTCAAGTCAAGTCAAGTCAAGTCAACGAGTCAGCACAGGCTGAGAAACGCTGGGGTACTTAGCGTCGTGCGGTCCGGAGGGACAGGTAGTGGTTGAGGGTCTCAAGTGAGTCTGAACGCAGGTGACTCAGTCACTACGGTAGGTCGGTAGAGTAGGAGCCAGCAGGGGAAGAAGAGGACGGGGGTTAGGGAGGGTCGTAGTCTCATAAAAGGTTACTCAGTTGAGAAGCGTACTCCACTGGTTTCATGACCTCAAAGTCGAAATCGTAGTAAGGAAGGTTTCTTTAGGGTCCCGACTAGAGGAAGTCTTACCTGACCAACCTAGAGGAACGTCAGGTTCCCTGGGACTTCTCAGAAGAGGTTGTGGTGTTAAGTTTTCGTAGTTAAGAAACCGCGAGTCGGAAGAAGTGTCAGGTGACGAATTTTGTTTGGTAAATTAATAAGTCTGTAGGAACTTGTAGGTCACTCAGGTCATTAAAGTTAAACGTCTTTATTAAAATTAAAATTTTATAGTTACGGTTAATAGTGACTATGGACGAGTGACTACTTGACTGTATGTGGATCCCGACGAGGAGGAGGTAAATAATCGAAAGATAATTGAAAAACCTGTCGAAGAAAGGAGTAAGACAAAAACATATCTTCTCCAAGGTACCAATCTCGATATAGGATTGCAACCTCACTTAGGACCTGGAGATTAGTATACCTTGACTGGTGTTTAATTTTTATTGGTATTATAAAAATTGAGTTCTTTACTTTTGTTTTAGATTACCAATATTTCTGGAACATCATTGTACCCCTTTACACATATTAGAAACACTTTTTCGACTTATAGTTTGACGAATATTTTTTATTTACGTACTTTTTTAACCTTCTTTTATTTGATTAAATGATTATTAATACAATTCCCCATTTCAATATCAACTTCAAAAAAAAAGAAAAAAAACAAAGATAAAAGGTTTGAAAGACACTATGGTTATAAATTAAAGATATTACTTTTACCAATTAGTCTTTTCATATGATTTAATAATTATGTAATAATTTTGGTTTTAAAGGAAATCTAATGGAATAATGAAACGGTTGATTCCAGACAGATCAGTTCCGATACCAAAAAGGTCATCAGTACATACCTACACTCTCAACCTGACACTTCTTCCGACTCACGGTTTCTTAACTACGAAAACTTGACACCACAACCTCTTCTGAGAACTCTCAGGGAGCCTGACGTTCCTCTAGGTTGGTCAGGTAGGACTTCCTCTAGTTGGGACCCTAAAGAAACCTTCCTTACTACGATTTCGACTTTGAGGTCATGAAACCGGTGGAGTACACTTCTCAACTGAGTAACCTTTTCTGAGACTACGACCCTCCATAACCCCCGTCCTCCTCTTTCCCTACTGTCTCCTACTCTACCGACCTACCGTAGTGACTGAGTTACCTACACTTAGACTCACTTGAGGTCCTCAACCACTACCTGTCCCTCCGGACCGCACGACGCTAAGTACCCCAGCGTTTCTCAGCCTGTGCTGACTCACTGACTTGACTTGGCTGACTGGAATTTCACTAGTAATCCAATGGTTACGTAAAAAAAAAAGTTTGAATTTGTAAAATAAAACGTAACCCCATATTGGTTAATTGTTACAACACCATCACAGTCCACTTGTCGTTTCCCTGAGTCGGTATGTATGTGTACATGGATAAGATGGGGTGTGGAAGGGTAGGTCCCACCGTACATTGTGACTCATCTCAAGGTACACGATATGTCTTCCAGAAATAACCAATAGGTCAAACTTATGTCGTCACCCATGTAAAACATGTCTCGTAAAAGTAAGACTGAATCGTCACAGTGGTATAATAAAATTCTTGTTTCGTTAACAAATGAGAACAAGTGTTCGTCCCTTACTCTAGTGTGAAATTTTTGTATAGAAGATTAACTTTTTCGATTTTATCAAGACTACTAACACACAACAATTAGACTAAAACTTAAGATTCCATCTTCATTGTGACTTATAGTTTTTTTACATTACAGATTTTTAGAAGTCCCGAGTGGTTTAAATATGGAGGAACCGATAGTAGTTTAAGGAGGAACCGATAGTAGTTTTTCTGATGTTTCTTGTTTACAACCACTCCTACACCTCTTTTCTCTTGGGAACATGTGACAACCACCCTTACATATAACCATGTCGGTGACAAAAAAATTCTTTGATGCCTCTGTAAAGTTTTTTGATTTTTATCTTGATGGTAATGTTGGTCTTTAAGGTGAGGACCCATAAATAAACTTTTCTTTTACTTGGTGATTAAGTTTTTCTATGTACGGTGGGGTTACGAGTATCGTCGTAATAAATGTTAACGGTCAGGTGTTTGTATGTGTCATCTTATGATGTACCGGTATTTTTCTTGCTTCAAAACCGAAAAGGTTGTTGTACCTACCTGAATCTCCCACTCCCATTTATGCAGTCTGTTTCTTTTTGTTTATGACATATAGTGAGTATACACCTTAGATTTTTAATTTCGATCACTTATATTGCATTTTCCTTGTCTGAGTGTTTATGTCTCTTGTTTGTTCATCACGGTTATCCTTCTCCCTCCGTCCCTCCCGGTTCAATACCATCTGCTAATTCTCCATGTTTGATAATACATATTTTATTTATTCGATGTTTCTATATATCACGTTGTGTCCCTTATATCGGTTATAAAACATTACGAATATTTACTTTATATTAGAAGGCAACGCTTAGTGATACGACATGTACACTTTGTATGTTGTAAACATGTGTTTGATACTTTTCACTTTCACAATCAGTGAGTCAACACGGGCTGAGAAACGTTGGGGTACCTGAATCGGACGGTCTGAGGAGATAGGCACCCTAAAGGGTCCGTTCTTATGACCTAACCCAACGGTAAAGGAAGGGGTTTCCTAGACGGGTAAACGTCCGTCTAATAAATGGTAGACTCGGTGGTCCCTTCTGTGTAGTTGATGTAAAATCAAATTTTTTTAAGTTTAAGTAGGAGAAATGTTTTATGATTTCGACTACGATGACATTAGGAAGGTTCGAGACGGCGTCATCTCGAGTACCTTCCTTTTTTTTTTTTTATGATCACCAAAGAGATGTCTCTTTACATAATTTTGAAGAGATCGTGATGTTGTATGTCTCGTCTTAAATCATTTTGGATTACAAACGTGTCGTTTAAGGGTCACCGATAGATAAAATGTATACCATTACATTTATAAAGTCACAACATACTACGTCCCTCGAGTCGAACCACAAGACTTTGTTGGATCTAACCACCTTACCCCACTTTCACCCTCCCTTCAATTCCTCCCTCTCCCGTATACATATAAACACCGACTAAGTACCACTACATACCGTCTTTGGTTGTGTTGTGCCATTTCGTTAATAGGAGGTTAAACTAAGTTGACATGGGAGGTTCCCAAATTAAAATCTTTAAGAGTCATAGTCCGTGTAATGTGACTCGTCAAAGTACCGGTACGGGTGACGACAATCGACCAATGAGAGGACACAACTTTACACCTGTAAATTTGTCTTCCGTCCGTTACCGTGGGGTGAGGTCATGAGAACGGACCTTTTAGGGTACCTGCCTCCTCGGACCATTCGACGTCAGGTACCCCAACGATTCTCAGCCTGTACTGACTCGCTGAAGTGAAAGTGAAAGTGAAAGTACGTAACCTCTTCCTTTACCGTTGGGTGAGGTCACAAGAACGGACCTCTTAGGGTCCCTGTCCCCTCGGACCACCCGACGGCAGACACCCCAGCGTGTCCCAGCCTGTGCTGACTTCGCTGAATCGTCGTCGTCGTTGTTTGTCTTCCGTAGTAAGTCGTGGTCACCAAACAGATCCTGTCGATGTGATCGAAAGGTCCGGAGGGGGACGACCCTTCTCGATCGTACCCTTCTCGATCGTACGCTTCTCGATCGTGCGCACCGGTATGAATGCACTGTCGATCTCCAACCCGGGACCGTTGAGAGTGACATAGAGTACTTAAATATAACCTAGAGTGTTTGAGGAAATTTTTACGAGGGAGGGTATTTCGTATCTAATAATGTGACAGTAATTTTAGATACTAATATTTGTTTATCGAAAACCATAGGACCTGAAATTTTTAAGACGTCAAAAAGACAGAACTTCCTTTCAGTTTCCTTGTTTAGACAAAATACATTTTAGTCTACGAAATTTAGACGTCAACCATTACGATAGTTAGACTTTTCTGTACTTCCTCCTGCTCTTCCCTGTCCCCCTCCTCCGTCGTCACTGTATACAGACGAACGAAGTCATACGTTATCCTTCTTGAGTTAAAACGGGGAGTATGTTTCCACTCAAGTCGAAGAGGAACTGAATGAAATAACAAAGTCCATTGCTACTAAACCACAAATTGTAGAGGATTATTACAGGGAAAAATCTAGAATACGAAACAAGTTTGTTAACCCTGAGGAGATTCGGACAATGACTCTTCATTCAACTACAAAATTTCTAAAGAGTCAACATATAAAAGTTTCTTTGTACAGTTACTTCCCTTTAAGTTACATTATTCTAATTGTATATACACGATTTCCCCACGTCTATTGTAGTTTCATATCTGTGTCTCGTGTACCTGACCTTCCAATGTGTAAATTATTGTTGTAAAACCCCCGTAAGGGTCATACATAAAGACTACTTTTTCTAATGTAAACATAACGAGATCACTGACCTTTTAGTGTTTGTTTAATCTGTAAAACTTACGTAGTGTTGATTATTCTGACACCTTTGGAAAGGAATAATTTGATCCAATTGTAATAGTTAAATTTCGTATAAAGACTATCAAGTTTATGTAAAAAACCGGTACATTGTCCAAACGTTTAGAATTTACCAAAGTGTAGAGAGATTTGGTATTATTCTCGTATTGTACTTATAAATTCGTCGAATCGAAACTAAATTTATATAAACGAGTCCTATACGACCGTCGTTGGGTTTTACATTACATTATGGGAGTTTCGATCGTCAAGGTTTGAGTAAATTCTTTCGTCTATTATACCCAACCGTCGTAATTTCGTTTATTTCAGTTAATTAAAAAAAAGAATTAAACAAAAAAGATCGAACTTTAACGGTCCCTACCTATTTAGACTTCTACTTATTTTTTCTTTGATGACTCTTCCCTGGTTTTTGTTTTTTTCCTAATTTTTTTTAGATTTCGACGATAAAGAATAAGACTAGAATTATCGTCCAATATCGACTTATTATTGTAATAGATAACCTCCAGTGTTTACATCTCTCCCTTTATGTAAAACTTTTGAAATTATACATCTTTCAACCATGTTGTATAGTGTTCGTCCTGGGATTTGTCTTTCCCAAAAAATCGTGATACAATATCTTGTGACTTAACAATATCATTGACTTTCTACGTTTGAATGACGTTTTTATTTTGACAGTAGAAGAAAATAAAAGTAATTAGTATATCAAACTTCACGTTAGAGAACAACTTCGACTCCGATAATTCGCCACTCTAAAGATGACTGGTGTGAGTTTGTCATAAGAGTCACAAAGTGGTGCAAGAAGTCGGGTAAAACAAAATGATACCCTGATATTGTGGTAAAAAGTCTTTACCCTTTCGATATTTCTTCGTGTAACTTTACCTTAAGATTGGACGAAAGGTTATTTTTTTGTCAAACGTAATAAATCAAAGACGAACTTCCGTGAAGTTAAAAACTACGAATCTACTGAGTTGAATCCACAACTCGTTTGCATAGAAAGTATGATAGTAACGGTGGAAAAGTCCTTTTTTTTTATAGTCTCTCATTTCGACAAAACCTCCTTGAATTTTCGACACAGAATAAACTATGAAGCTCTCGTTATCAAGAGTTGAGACCGATGTGAAACCTCTTAATTTTTTTTTTTTTTTAGGGGTTTGAGATCAAACGTGACTTTAGGGTTTAGTTAATTTATTGATACGGAGACCCACTCGGGAGTCCGTAACCTTCACAAAGCTTCAAGGGGTCCACTAATATACCGGTCCGAATCTTGGTGACGAAATTCTTTTTCAATAAGAATTTCGTAATCTTTACAAAGATGATAACGATTTACCTCCGAAGATTAGAAATTAATTTGGTCCCGTAGTATCGTGTGACTAATAGTTATGATATCGGTGTAAAAATTTCTTTCGTAAAATTGTATACCTTTAGGCATACGATGTGAACGTATAGGTAGACGAGACGAAGATACATATAAAAAGTTTTATAGTAAAATAGGATACACAGTAAAAGAATTCTTTGTACAGGAGGTAAAACTAATTATCTCCCCATAAATAATGATACCCGAAGGGTCTACCGAGTCACCATTTCTTAGGTGGACAATTATGTCCTCTACGTCCTCTGAGTTCAAGCTAGGGCCCCAACCTTTCTAGAGGAACTCGTTTTTTACCGTTGGGTAAGGTTCTTAGACGGACCTATTAAGGTACCTGTCTCTTCGGACCACTCGATGTTAGGTACCCCAGCGTTTTCCCAACCTGCACTGAATCGTTGATTTGTTGTTGTCGTTAAATAAAAATATACGTATTACCAAGTTTTAATTACTTTTATAATAAAGTTCGATATTAAGTGTCGTTTCATGACCTATCATCAAACTTATAATCACTTATGAAACAGAATATGAAATTATCCATTATAACCTATAGTACTCATGGAGGTATCCTTCCTTCTTGATTGGATTATTCGTCACTTTTTATTTTAAAGATTGTAAATGATTTTCTCATTACTTTTCTTTTAACTACAAACGTCCCGTTTAGGAGACCAGTCAGTGTAATTTATATAATAAAGAAAAAAGAAAAATTTTTAAAGGACTCTCCATGCATCGTGAGTAGTAGTCTCAGCTTATTACACTAAAGTCTTTTTAATTATTAAATACGTCTGTTAGGTTATTAATTCAATTTTATACCTTACGTGATCTGAGTTACCTGTACTCAAACTCGTTTAAGGTCCCCTGTCATTTCCTGTCCCTTCGGACCCCACGACGTTAGGTACCCCAGTGTCTCAGCCTGTACTGAATCGTTGACTTGTTACCTCATGTTTAGGTCTAAAATAAGACATGAAAAAAGGTTGGTAAGGTACGTTAGAAATTCTTTCCGTCAAAACAAACCGATTGAAATGTTTTGTTGACTTTGTGTGTAGAGTTTTCTTTACTGATTAAGTGATTGACACACTATGTTAGTTCTCGACGATTGTCGATAGTTTCTTTATCCTTATTTTGTGTAAGATGGTGACAGAAGTTTATATAGTAATGTATTTATTATTCACTACTATTTTTATATCTTTCCCGTTAATCTCTTCATATTTGGTTCTTCCTGATAACATTTCGTCTGTCTCTTCTTAAAAAGACGTAGTCATTAATTCCTTCGTTACTTTCTACTGACTCGAGTCGGTACTTCCAATTCGTCTTAAAGGTATCCTGTTCTCACACTTTTTTAATGTGTTACTAAATAGATGTTTCCCCCTACCAAATATTACCAAATCTCTGATCATTCTGCATCTCTTTAGATCGACTTCATATCTTATGTGTTTTTCTACCTCATCCTTTCCTCTGTTCTATAACAGTACCCTAGTTTTGGTTTTAGGATTTTCGGTGAAATTTCTAATAGTTCGTCATATAGGAGAGGAAAATGTGACTCTTTTGACGTCGGGTCACTGTGACTTACGAAGTAGTCTGTAGTGTGGTCGTTATTCATCGTCACGTACGTACGAGTCAGTGATCCAGTACAAGTTGAGACTCTAGGGTACCTGACATCGAACAGGTACCTTAAAAGGTTCGTTCTTATGACCTCATCCAACGGTAATAAAGAGGTCCCCTAGAAGAATTAGGTCCCTAACTTGAACGTAGAGGACGTAGTCGTCCTCCTAAGAAATGACGACTCGGATCACCTTTCGGGGTATTTATAATAATGTAATTGGGTTTACTTTGATTTGAGGTTCGGTAATGTATAGAATGGACTCAAGGTCTTACCGAAAGTTATCTGAGTCATTATAATACCTCAGATAATCATTTACACGACTTGTCACTTAAATGGTCTCGTTAAATATTTCTTCTCTCACTTTCAGTACTATTAACATTAAAGGGGTCTGAAAACAGGTTTGATCTTTTACAAGGGTAAAAAGTCGAGAAAGGGTTTCAAAATAGACACATAATCATCAGAGGTATGAAGTTCTTTTAGTACAAACCTAAAGGGACCACGGTGTGCTATCTATTCTTAGATGGACTGTTCCGTACCCTGTCCCCAAGTTAGGGACCAGGTCTTTATAAGGTGTACAACGACTCGTTGATTGGGTCCCGTGGTGTTGATGATTGGGACGTGAGATCTCGTGAACTCGGCGTTGATGCCTTCGGGCGAGTGGATCTCGGACAACGTGTTGGTCTCTTCGGTGGTGCTACTCTTCGGACGTGTGGTGTTGTTTCTCAGTGGAGACGAGGGGTGTTGATCTCTTCGGTTACGTTCGTTGTTTCTGGGTACGTCGGTTTTTATTTTATTTATTTATTTTTATTAAAATTTTTCTTTTAGTGCAAGTGTCAGAAGGATAGTCTATCAAGAAAAAATATAAAACTTTATAAATAATTTCCGTAGACTTTATAGATCTTTCTTAATAAAATAATTGCTTATATAAGTTTCGCCATCTTGATGGTGACTGTGAAATTTATTTAAAAGTTTGCTTTTATGAAATTTTCGGAGTCAAATTTATTAAGTTGAATTTTGTCGGTAATAAAAGTACTAATTAATATGAAACGTGTTTTAAATAATTTATAAAAATAGTAAGTTTTTTATAAGTACTTTTATTAAGTAGAATTTAGATTTATATGTAATATTATTCACAATTAGTTATTGTATTAAAAAATTTAAAGGAGTGAAACCTAACAACTATATGATTCGTAGGTTCATTTTACTGTCATTAAGTTGTAGGACTCCTGGAGTTTTATGAGTTTGTACTCCATACAACTGTTTTATAAACATATACACTGTTTGGAAAAAACCGTATTCGTAACTTCGTTTTTACTTCTTTAAGACTTGCAATATATATTTAGTATACTTTCGCTTTCACACTCAGTGAGTCATTACAGACTGAGAACCCTGGGGTACCTGACATTGGACACTCCGAGGAGATAGGTATCTTAAGAGGTTCGTTTTTATGATCTCATCCAACGGTAAACGATCACGTCCCTTAGAAGGCCTAGGTCCTTAGTTTGGGTACAGAGAATCCAGAGGACGTAACCGTCCGTCCAAGAAATATTTAGTATATGTATGTGTGTTTGTAAGTCATGTATTAAAGTTTTAAGATTTCATTTAAAAGTGGTATAACATCCTTCATGTAGAAACGTACTACATCCTGATCTGTCTTATACAGTTGGAAAAGTATTAGTATTGTCTAAATTTTGAGGGAGTTAGACAAGTTAGTTTAACTAGAAGGAAGTTACAGTCTTATAGATATAAGATCCGTAAATGGTGTCCATCGAGTCTACCATTTCGTAGACGGACGTTACACCCTCTGGACCCAAGTTAGGGGTCCAACCCTTCTAGGGGACCTCTTCCTTTACCGTTAGGTGAGAGTAAAAGAACGGACCTTTTAAGGTACCTACCTCCTCGGACCACCCGATGTCAGGTACCCTAACGTTTCTCAACCTGTGTTGACTCGTTGAAGTGACTGATTGACTTCGTAAATGGGGTTTCTAAATGGGGATTTGACTAGTAATAGGTTCGAAACATTTGTCACGACGATTCTGTCGACCATACAGTTTCCCGACTCGATCGGTGAGGTTCGACTATAACAGTCTATTAATTATAACAAAAGTGTTTTAGGGTCGGTTAACGAAAAATTATAATTTAGGAACTTAATAATGTCTCTTTTTAGATTTTTATTGGTTTTCACAAGGGTTATTTCGGTGATTCCAGTGACAGGTAAGATAATAATGATAAAGAATAATTTTTGTTTTGGGAAAATTTTTCTGCAAAAGTTAATAGTCTAATATCGTAATGACGATTCACAAAGTACAACGGGACGGAAGGTCCTACGGATCTCGATTTAACAAAATACAACTAAAGTTAATATTTCATTATGGGATTTTTTAATTTTTATATCTCATTGTAATTTATTTTTCATTTGTAGTGAAATATGAGAATGTTTGTTCCTTACGTGAGTAATGGTGAAGTAACCAATTTATTAACATAAAACAAAAACAATAACCGTAAATAAACTAATGATTACTCTAAATTTTATAATATCATTTAGGTACAGTAAAAATAAAGAATAATTCTCTTAAATATAAAGTCTCATACACTCAAGAGAAAATCCAGGAAACAGTTAAAAAGATTAATTATGAATTTCTAAAGGGAATACTCAAATACTTCGTGATATGATTACTACTATAAATTACATAAAGAAAGTTCATAAACGGGACGAACGAATAGAAAATTGTCCGTAAGTTTACAGACTATTTGTCAATAAATTATTCATTCGGAGGTAAAAAGAGTGGTTTACTTACTACATTGAAAGAATACATAATCAAAAAGAAGATTTTGATTCTACAAAACTAAATAACAAGTCAACAATACTATATCGTAATTTTATTTCCAAATTACCGGTTTTATACACTCGTACCTACTAACCTTATTAATAAAGAAAATAAAGGATCCGTTTAAAATTATAAATGAAAGTAGGAATTTTTCAATAATATTTTTTCCGTTAAATCCTTAAGTTTTTTCATTTGAGTATAATTTTATAGGATAACAACGAAAACGACAACAACAAGTCAGTGACTCAGCACAGGATGAGAAACTTTTGGGTGTCTGATATCGTGTGACCCTGAGGGACAGGACGTGGTAGAGGGCTTCAAACGAGTTTGAGTAAAGGTGACTCAGTGTATTCGGTAGGTTGGTATAGTAGGAAACAGTCGGGGAAGAGAAGGACGGGAGTTAGAAAGGACGTAGTCCCAGAAATGGCTACTCAGTCGAGAGACATAGTCCCCCGGTTTGATAACCTCGAAATCGTGGTCAGGAAGGTTACTTATAAGTCCCGACTAAAGTAAATCCTAACCGACTAAATTAGAGGAAAGTCAGGTTCCCTAAGAGTTCTAACTGAGTTTGTGGTGTCAAACTTTCGTATCTAAGAAACCACGAGTCGGAAGAAATACCAGGTTGAGAGTGTGACTATGTACTGATAGCCTTTTTGGTATCGAAACTGATCTGTCTGGAAACAACCGTTTCATTACGGAGACGAGGAATTATACGATAGAACCAACCGGTATTGAAAAGAAGGTTTCTCGTTCACAGAAAATTATAGTACCGACGTCAGTGGTAGACGTCACTAAAACCTCGGGTCTTTTTATTTCAGAGAGTGACAAAGGTAACAAAGGGGTAGATGAACCGTACTACATTACCCTGGTCTACGGTACTAGAATCAAAAGACTTTCAACTCTAAATTCGGTTGAAAAAGTGAGAGTAGAAAATGAAAGTAGTTCTCCGAGAAATCAAGAAGAAGTGAAAGACGGTATTCCCACCACAGTAGACATATAGACTCCAATAAAAAAAATATATAAAATAAAAAAATAAAATGAAATAAAATGAAATGTTATGACATAACCAAAACGGTACGTAGTTGTACTTAGGTGGTACCCACATGTGCACAATGGTTAGGACTTGGGGGGAGGGTGAAGGGAGGGGTATGGTAGAGAGACCCAGTAGGGTCACGTGGTCGGGGTTCGTAGGACATAGGACGTAGTTTGGATCTGTCTACTAAGCAAAGAATATACTATAATATGTACAAAGTTACGGTGAGAGAGTTTAGTAGGGTGGGAGAAGGAGAGGGTGTCTCAGGTTTTCTGACAAGATATGTAGACACAGAGAAAACGACAGAGCGTATGTCCCAATAGCAATTGTTGAAAGATTTAAGGTATATATACACAATTATATGACATAACCACAAAAAGAAAGACCGAATGAAGTGATAAAGAGGGACGTTAGAACTAAGGTCGAACATGAAGTAGGTCGGGTCGTAAAGTGTACTATATGAGACGTATAGTCAATTTATTTGTCTCACTGTTTTATGTCGGGACTCCATGAGGAAAGGGTTAAACCTTGGTCAGTAACAAGGTACAGGTCAATATTGACAACGAAGAACTGGACGTGTGTCTAAAGAGTTCTCCTTCCATTCCACCAGACCATAAGTGTAAAGAAATTCTTAAAAGGTGTCAAACAACACTAGGTGTGTCAGTTTTCGAAATTGCATCAGTTCTTTCGTTTTTATCTACTAAAAAAGACCTTAAGAAAACGAAAAAACTTCTAGGTTGTCTACACCTGTTAACCTAGAGACCAAGGAGACGGAGAAGATCTAGGTCAAACTCGTAGACGTTCAAATATCAAGTACATGACAACTTCGGACTGAACCTCTTAAATCTCGTAATGAAGCGATCGTACACTCTACTCACGTTAACACACCATAAAACTTGTAAGATACTGTAACGGAAAGAAACCCTGACCTTACTTTTGACTGGAAAACAGTAGGACACCGGTGACGACTCAAAAGGTCTAAACGACCGTATGACTCACATCGTGAAAGTGTCGTAGTAGAAAATCCTAAACTTTTCGAGTTGACCTTAAGGTAGTGGAGGTGATCGAAACAAACATCACTACGAAGGATATTCCGGGTGAACTGAAGTGTAAGGTCCTACAGACCAAGATCCACTCACTAGTGTGGTAACACCAATAGACCCAGTACTTCTAAAAAAACATATCAAGAAGACACATAAGAACGGTGAAGAAGAATCATAGGAGACGAAGACAATCCAGGTATGGTAAAGACAGGTAATAACACGAGTAGAAATGTACTTTACAAGGGAACTATAGAGGTTAAAAGAACTTCTCTAGAGATCAGAAAGGGTAAGATAACAAAAGGAGATAAAGAAACGTGACTAGTGACTCCTTCCGAAATAGAGAGGAACGATAAGAAAGTTTGAGACGTAAGTTTAGGCATATAGAACGGAAAAGAGGAAACGGAAATCGAAGAGAAGAAAACAGTCGATAAACATTCCGGAGGAGTCTGTTGGTAAACCGGACAAACATAAAGAAAAAGAACCCCTACCAGAACTAGTGACGGAGGACATGTTACAGTGTTTGGCGACAGGTGTCAAGAAGACCGTGAGATAGTCTAGATTAGGGAACTGAGATAGACAGTGAAAGTGACATATTAACATACCCTAAACTAAATCCAGTATGGAATTACCAGATCATCAAAAGGGATGAAAGAAGTTAAAGTCAGTCTTGAACCGTTATACCTCAAGTACTAGACTCGGTGTCAGTCGAGGGTCAGAACAAAAACGACTGACATATCTCGAAGAAGTAGAAACCGACGTTTCTTATGTTAGTTAGTTAAAGCCACAACTGGTAGACCACTACAGGTACACATCTCAGAAGAGAACACAACAACCTTCTCCCACAAATGATACTGGCCACATAAGAGAACCGCTTTGAGACAATCAGAAACAGGACGAAGTAAAACATCAGGTTCCAGTTTAACGGACAATGGGGTGCATAGAGAAGTGAAGGATGTAAACGTGACGTCAGGGGATATTACTTCTCCTGTAGAGAAAACGCACAATCAAGATCTTCCAGAACATCCAGAAGTATCTTGGCAAGTTGAAGTCGAAGAAGTCGTAACGATAAACCCCGTATCTGAACCTAATGGTACTATAACTTACGAAACGGAACCTTTACTTGTCTCTAGTAAGACAGTAAAATCTCTAATGTACGTTCTTGACGTAAAACCTTAAAAACAACTGATACTCCAGATGAGGTAAAGAAGATTCCCTAAGAACGGGTGTCATCATCTACATTACCAGTTGACTTAATTTAAGCGGGTAAGGTTAGGTAAAATCAAGTGACTAAGGATTTTACAGCTACAAGTGAGAACGGTAGAGGGCAAATTGGTGAAGGTTAAATGGAACTAAGCACCTGGATTGTAAGGTCCAAGGATACGTTATAACAAGAATGTCGTGATCTGAAATGAAGGTAGCGGTCAGTGTAGGTGTAGAACCGTAACAAAAGTGAAACCGAAACAAGAAGTAAGAAAGACCTCAATAAAAAGGTGAGAAGAGGTCATCGTATAACGTATAGAACTCCGATAATGGTGTAATTTCGTAGCTGGTGTTTATTAATGAGTCTTATTACTTCTATCAGTTATGAGTATTAGAAAATAAAGATATTTGACTGGATGAGAAAGTCAGAAAAACAGAGTATATAGTATGTGGACTCATTCTTGACATATAAAATATTGACCTTTCCTGAAACTTAGTAAATAAGTGTCATAGTATAAAGACTGCTCCTAAAACTTTAAAACGTCAACTTAATCAGTGAGACCATCTTGTTATTAGTCTTACTCTTGGGTGTCAAAGAGATTTGAGTCATGAGAAGGGTTAGATGGTATTCGGGAAACTTAAGATGTTTTTTTTTTTTTTTTAAAGGATACAATTTAAAGGTTGACTTAGTAAATTTAACGACGAAATATACATTAAAGAGATTGACGACTGTAATATACTTAATACCAATTGTAGTAATTATATTTTTACTATAGAAAGAGTTCTTTATTCATACTAAGAAACGTATAGTTCTTATTATAAATAAGACTTGTATCATTTTATATATATATAATTACACAGTCATTTGATGGGATTGGATCCTCTAGAGGGTCCAAGTCAACTTAGGACTAACAGTTACAGTACATATACTATACGTTAATGAATAGGTTTAGACTGTAACACAAATATAAAGTTAAGAAAATTGAGAACAACAGTGACGTTCTCTCATTAAAGAGAAACTATCGTCACCTAGTTTTGTATAGACTGAACAAAAGATAACATTATAGTTATTGATCTTATCATGTACAATACGTCATCTACGAATGATAAATGATCTATTTAAAAATTTTGAAAGTCAAAAGAAAAAGAGGAACTCATATTTTTCGTATTAGATTATATATTAATCTAATTTTAATATTATTCAATAGAATTTTTAGTAATTAGAGAGATAAAACAAACTTGGAATACTTTAAATAAAAATATATGGTTTTTACCGGTTTATAATCATTAATATGTACCCAGTCAGTTTATATTTGTACGTTTCCTTTCAACCAATTTTAAAAACCATGAGGACTACATTCGTTTATACGTGAATAAATAGTCCATAAATCTCCTTAATTCATATTCACTTTTAGTTTGTTAAAGTTTAGATCAAAAAATCAACCAACGAACGAAAACGGAAACCTCATACACAAACGCAATCTCTCTTTCTCTTTTTTTTTACTCCAAACTAATAGAAGTATTTATTCTTTCAATATACAAATTCAGAAAGTTTCGAAATTCTTCGAATTCATTTGAAATTAAGAATCTTATATGTTGAAATTTTATTAATTACTTTACATTCGTCAACCTACGTTTATAAAAGTGTCACATGAAGGGTAAAACGTTCCATGGAATCATTAGATAATTGGGATCGAGAGGAAAAGACTAATAAACCTGGTAAAGTACTCCTTGGACTCTTCCGACTGGTGTGATACTCGGTCCCTACAGGAGTCCGAGACGACTCTGATACTTCTCGAAAATCGGAATTGAAGATCGACTTCAGGTTCGATAACTCAGAATGTAGACAAATAAATTTACTCACATGTTGACAGACAGACCTCCTTCCCTCCTTAATACAGACGAGGGAAGAGAGTCCTATAGAGATATTGAAGGACTATTAGAAAGACATCGATGGATGTCTCGGACAAAGAAGGGGACGGGTAAATCTGAAGTTTGACCGAGTATTTTGTCTTTGTAGTCCAAATTTTTTCATTTATACAGACCTCTCACAAAGAGATGACATATTTGAAATATGGGTCGGTACACTAATATGTCTATTACTCTGAGTCTTTACTTAAATAAGGGGTTTCTAATGAAATGACGGATGATTGAAGACCAATCGTGTTAAACCCCCTTTCCTGACCAGGTACGTCAAGACTAATTGATTTACAGTACCTATAAATCGAGGAATAAGTATTTACTGAATGATTTGTCACGAAGTTTAGAGTCCGAATCTACAAGTGCGATTTGTGTCAATAGTCAAATAAACCCACGACTATATACTTTTTAAGTTATAAATTTTATTTTTTATATAAACTGATTACTCGATAGTATTTTATATTTTATGAGAGTAAAACTTTTATCTCTAGTTATAGGTTTGAGAACAATTCCTTAAACTCCTACTCGATACATTCTGTTTAATTGGTGTTGTCTAACGTATGGTCCATTTGATTTAGATTTGGTACGGAGAACTACTGGTGTTTAAGTTACTCGGTTACAAACTAGTCCGAGGGATTTTATTATCTTCGGATTTCATATCGTATATGTCGGTACGAGCGTAGTACCAGTGTGATATATGAAACACGGTCTAATGACCCAAGTGAAGATTCTTCAGGGAAAAAATTTACCCTGTAACTTTTTTATAAATTTCCGTTTTCCATCCTACTGTTCTCCAGACCCTTGATACGATAGTTTACCAAATTAAATTTTTAGAATTCATTAATTTCTCTTTACTATAAATTTGTCTACAAGTGTACGTTGACCCTAATCAGAATAAACCAGTCTACAGTTAGACCCCTAAATCCCTTAAAAGATTGTTATACTTAACGGTTATTTATTACCCGAGATTTTATTCATTACAGGGTCGGTATCTACACATGTTCTACTGGAGTCTACTTTTAGATAGACACTTTTCAAAGGATCTCTTCTATAGTCTTGACTTGATGTACCGTCCGTTCAAAAAAGATTAAAAATGTACGTTAGATATCTAAAGATCTTTAGACACTTTGAATGTAAAGATATATACAAAATTTTCTAGGTTTATACAATCCATTAGTTGTCTGGATTTGTTCATTCTATATACTGATGTCGAGGGTTTAATAGATAAATATGATAATGATTAGTCTTGAGGGTTCTCTGGACAACAGAGAACTTATAGAGGAGTTCTTATAGTTCTCTCATTTATGTCCAGAGAACCATTTGGAAACAAAACTTTACCTACAATGGATGTTTCGTTTTTTAACCTGAGAACTTCTTAATAACCCAGTCTAATTAAGTTTATATAAATGGACCCTTCTCTATTTTAAATATTAATTATCAAAAGGTGACCTTTAAACACATTTCCCCGTGTTGAAGAAACCTCTTGTAAACTTTTCAGAAAAAATCTCTTAAATGGAAGTTCAGAGATTCTAAGACTAAGAGGAAACCGGAAGAAGATGTCGTCACTCTTTAGTGACGAAGTCCTTCGATGAGAATAACTTCCAGTACACAATCTAGTGAGTCTACATGACTCCTCTCTTACTTCCATCACTATATACATATTTCATAAAAGGTACAAATCACATAGACCGGTTCTCGTTTCTTTGTTCCACTAACTTCACTGAGATATTGAGATCATTCCGTACCCACCGTAAAGGTATTTAGAGGGTGTTTTTATGATTATAACAGTACACACATCTCATAAAAATTCACAAAACTGTAAATTAGATCAACAGGAAGTTCCAAGTCCAGAAAATTCCTGTTAAAACTTTTATATACCATTCAAATTTACTTTAATAAGAGGGAGTAACCTTTTCTGTGACTACGACCCTCCCTGACCCCCGTCCTCCTCTTCCCCTGTTGTCTCCTACTCTACCAACCTACCGTAGTGGTTGAGCTACCTGTACTCAAACCCATTTGAGGCCCTCAACCATTACCTGTCCCTCCGGCGTCCCCGCCTGTGTTGACTCGTTGACTTGACTTGACTTGACTAAGAGGGTTTTTCTATTACTCTTTTCACTAGACATTTTTTTTATTTATTTATTTATTTCAATTGGAAAGACCCCCGCCCTTTTCACTAGATAGTAGACAAAAGGAAATGGTCACGACTAAGTCTTTATACGGAATTGTTGTTCTCGAACTAATGGATTACACTAATTGGAGAAAATGTTCTCTCCGGTAGAATACGAAAATTTTGGTATTCCAAGAATCACATGTTTTCTTTCTATAGTGGTTACTGCTCCTGTTCGTAGTCGCGGTCAAATATAGACAATGATAGTATTGTGACATATTAAAATAAGATACATCTCTCTTAACATAAGAAACATTACTTCATATTATTACTTGACTTATATATTTTTCCTACTTTTAAAGTTTTTTCAGGGCACTTATTGATGATTTGGGTATTGGAACACGATATTTCTCGTACGAAGATTTAAACGTTTCGAATAGTAAGTAAACTTAAACCAAGTCGTTTTTACGTAAGATGGATTGATGTGTGTCTAGTAACCCAAATGATGATGTCTTCTACGGTCGTGGTATCTTAGAGAATCCTGTCTAATAGGTTTTATTTCTAAGATGAGTCGTTTCGGTTGTCTTTGTTGGACTCACGATTGACCTTTCTACAGTGTTTCTTCTCTGATCATAAATTCATACTTTACACTCGTTCCTCTAATATCAGCCTCTGGTCCAATTTACTGTGTCTCCTTCACCATTTCATACTCTACACGGGTACCTTACTTTTATTATGGTTCTAGAATGTCTACATTTTGACACAAATATGTACAATAAGTGATTCAGAAATGTTCAGGTCTTTAAATTTCCTTCGTTTATGAAAACGGAGTAAGTCTCTGTCTTTTTAGTGTGGCGTTATCAAAGATACACACAGCACTGTCCTTTTTAGGACGTTCGGAACTTGAGACCTCTCCAAATAGTGTCGATG
The DNA here is from genome assembly GCA_006410555.1 of Capra ibex. Classification (NCBI taxonomy): domain Eukaryota; kingdom Metazoa; phylum Chordata; class Mammalia; order Artiodactyla; family Bovidae; genus Capra; species Capra ibex. The sequence goes on from SJYO01026388.1 coordinate 34,720,608, forward strand.
TAATCGCTTACTAAGTCGATCTCTACCTTTTTCGCCGATACTGGACTAACGGTCTTTTAACGTTCTTGAACAACGTTTTAATCAGTCAGTCGTGAGGACACCAGGGTTCCGGGTGTAGTTGATTTAAAAAACCGGGTAATGTTTTCTCTTTTGTCTGTGTCCTCTTATTGATCACGAAACCTTTCTACTTTCCTTTAACCATTTTTCTAGTTTCCTTGTTACCTAAGATTTCACCACCGTTCACGGGAAGACTATACCGACAGGGACCTCATGTTCGACTTGTAAATTCGTCTACTTGGTCTTACTTATTCTGCACCTCCCTTATACTCTTCCTGTCTTCCTGAGCCCCCTCCTCTACTTGTTCTTCAAGTAATACTCCCACCTTCTCCCTCTTCTCTTACCTTTTCTTCTACCCTATTCTACATCACAAGTGTCTTTGATACAAGAGCTTTTATATAAAAGTTCATTATTATCTTTTATATTAGTGTTACTATCCGTCCAGTTTGACCGATTTTGACTTATCTATGTTTACGGTGATCCAAAATCATCCACTTTTGTTACGTTATAATTATGGTCAAATCAGTTCCCAGTAGTATACTCATGACAGAGGTTTATTTTACCGTTCTCTTTCTGTTACTCCTTCTGATTTAGTTTAAAATTTCAATACCTCTCCTCTCGTTTTGTCATCTGTAGTTCCTAATACAACTCGAACGAAGGATCAAGGTTCTAAAAATCCCTGAACTACCTCTGCATCGGATGAGATCTTCCTTAAGGTCCCTACTACAGTGTAAACCCCATTATATTTCGTCTTCTTCTTTACAGACTCTTCAAGTTCAGAGTCCTAATCACACAAGGCTTGTCCTACTCTTCACGTATGTCGTTCCATCGACGATTCAGCGAAGTCAGCACAGGTTGAGACACGTTGGGGTATCTGTCTTCGGGTGGTCCGAGGAGGTAGGGACCCTAAGAGGTCCGTTCTTGTGACCTCACCCAACGGTAAAGGAAGAGGTTACGTACTTTCACTTTTCACTTTCACTTCAGCGAGTCAACACAGACTGAGAATCGCTGGGGTACCTGACGTCGGGTGAGCCGAGGAAGCAGGCACCCTAAAAGGTCCGTTCTCATGACCTCACCCCACGGTAACGGAAGAGGCTGTCGTTTCATCTCCATTGACTATTTGTCGTCTATCCCACTTCCCTAGGACTCCCGAATGACGTCCCATTCTTTTGTTATCCTACAACTTCTTTTGTCTTCAAGGTAGGTACTCCCGGTTACGCGTTCCAAATCGTTACTGTACTCCTCACCACTCAATTGACTGTTCTCAGTTACTTCTGAAATCATCGTAGTTGGTACACCCAGTTCAACCGTGAAAAGAAGCCTTAGACTTTTTCATCTCTAAAAGTTATTCTTTCTTCCTGGTTTTGAGGGTTTGACCTTTAAGAATCACTCGTTTCGTACACCAAGGTATTCTTTTACGTTAATTCTATTTGAAGTGTATTTTTACCTTCCCTAAAACATTTAAACCTAGTAATAGTGGAAAAGGTGTGTCATCCTTTGGAGGAGTGTCCGTCCAGATACCCCTCAAAACCTTAGAGTCTTCCGTTGTAATTTTTTTTTTTTTTTTTTGGGTGTGTCTTATATACAGATTGGTGTTGACACCTTTTCTCTTGAAAGGACGTTTTTCGAGATTGGATTGTTAGATTGATTACGTGTCGGACCGGGTGAGTGTATTGTTTCCTAACTCAATTATGGTTTCCTCTCGATCGGAAGTCCCATGGGTGGGGAGGGACGAGTCTCCGTCTTTCCGTCCGAACTATTTCGGTCTCGGTCTTTCGTTCCCCGACGATGTTAGAGTCGGGGTTTCTGTCGTGGTAGAAGGTCGTTTGACACTCGTCCGAGGGTCGACGATTGGCACAGAAGGACTCTTGGACCTACCAACTGTAGGGATCCTCCCAGAGTCGGATTCTAGTCGAGAGGTCTCTGTATGACGTATGGACTCTACCACGAGAGGGACATATGGGTCCTTTGGCTCGCCGACCCTGGTCCCTCCACTAATTCTACGTACCGTGTGGACCCTGTTACTTAAGTGGTTCGTGGACCAGTGGATCGACGAGTCTGGACCCTTCCCGTATTTTGCGTACGGGTTTGGTGTCTCTGATTTGGTCTTGACACAGAGGACACCTCCATACCCAGTCGTTACCGGACGGCGTCCCCGAGACCCATGTCGTCTGGACCCATATCGCATTCGGGAGAACCCCCTCCAGCGGTAATTGGGGTGGTATCTTGGTGGTCTTGAAAGTGTCCTGACCCCCCTGTCTGAGAACCTCCCATGTTTGTTTTGGAACACACGTGGTCCTGGGTCCTCTTTCCTCTCCACTGGGGTATTTTTTGACTGGGATGTACGGGTACTCACAGGTCCTCAGAGACCGTCTCCGCACCCAGTCGTCACCCCAGGAAGTCCCAACCTCCGTGAGTCACGTCGTCACGGACGTACCCTGGAAAACTTTCTCCAACAGTAATGGAGGTGGTGTCAAACCAGAGTCCAGTTTGTTGTCCCTCCCTTGTGTCGGGGTAGGTAGTTATCTTTTAACCTAATTTCTAAATGATTTGTGCCAGGACTTGTACCTGGTTGTCTGACCAAGGTTTATCCTTTTCCTCATACAGTTCCAACATATAACAGTGGGACGAATATATTGAATAGACGTCTCACGTAGTACTCTTTGTTACCCGACCTCGTTCGTCTTCGACCTTAGTTCTAACGGCCCTCTTTATGTTATTGGAGTGTATACGTCTACTGTAGTGGGAATACCGTCTTTCACTTCTTCTTGATTTCTCGGAGAACTACTTTGACTTCCTCCTCTCACTTTTTCAACCGAATTTCGAGTTGTACGTCTTTTGATTCTAGTACCGTAGACCAGGGTAGGGAAGTACCTTTTGTCTACCCCTTTGTCACCTTTATCACCGACTGAAATAAAAAGATCCTAGGTTTTAGTGACGTCTACCACTAACGTCGGTACTTTAAGTTTCTACGAATAGGAACCTTCCTTTCTATACTGGTTGGATCTGTCGTATAATTTTTCGTCTCTGTAATGAAACGGTTGTTTCCAGGTAGAGCAGTTCCGATACCAAAAAGGTCACCAGTACATACCTACACTCATAACCTGGCACTTCTTCCGACTCGTGGCTTCTTAACTACGAAAACTTGACACCACAACCTCTTCTGAGAACTCTCAGGGAACCTGACGTTCTTCTAGGTTGGTCAGGTAGGATTTCCTTTAGTCAGGACTTATGAGTAACCTTCCTGACTACGACTTCGACTTTGAGGTTATGAAACCGGTGGACTACGCTTCTCGACTGAGTAAACTTTTCTGGGACTACGACCCTTTCTAACTCCCGTCCTACTCCTCTCCTGCTGTCTCCTACTCTACCAACCTACCATAGTGACTGAGTTACCTGTACCCAAACCCACCTGAGCCCTTCAACCACTACCTGTCCCTCCGGACCGTACGACGTCAAGTACTCCAGTGTTTCTCAGTCTGTACTGACTCACTGACTTGACTTGACTTGACTTGTACCGGGTCGGGTAGTTTTGTTCTTGGTCAAAGGGGGAGTCAGTCAAAGAGGGTAGTCCTTCGAAGGTATTCGAAGAATAGGGATAGGGAGTCTCCCGTCTGTCTTACTTTTGGTGTTAGTGTCTTTCGATTCTTTTGACTAGTGTACCTGGTGTCGGAACAGATCGAGTTACTTTGATACTCGGTACGGTACATCCCGGTGGGTTCTTCCTGTCCAGTACCGTCTCTCAAGACTGTTTTACGTCAGGTGACCTCTTCCTTTACCGTTTGGTGAAGTCGTAAGAACGGAACTCTTGGTGAACTTGTCCTACTTTTCCGTTTTTCAATACTGTGACTTTCTACTTGAGGGGTCCAGCCATCCACGGGTTATACGATGACCTTTTCTCACCTATTTATGAAGGTCTTTCTTACTTCTCTGTCTCGGTTTCGTTTTTGTTGTGGGTCAACACCTACACTGTCTACTACCTTCATTTCAAGTACGACATTTCCCGTTATGACGTATTTCCGGACCTTGCAATCCAGGTACTTAGTTCCATTTAACCTTCACCAGTTTGTCCTCTACCCTTCTCACTTATAGCCGTAAAATCCTTAGTCACTTGATTTTACCTAACCTTACCCGCTTAAATTAAGTCAACTGGTAATGTAGATGATGACACCCGTTCTTAGGGAATCTTCTTTACCTCATCTGAGTATCAGTTGTTTTGTCAGATTTAACGTCAAGAACGCACGTCAGAGTTTTTGCTGTCTTACTAGAGACAAGTAAAGGTTCCGTTTGGTAAGTCATAATGTCATTAGGTTCAGACACGGGACTGATCATTACGACTTCTTCGACGTCAACTTGCCAAGATACTTCTGGATGTTCTGGAAGATCTTGATTGTGCGTTTTTTCTATAGAAGAAGTAATATCCCTTGACCCTACATTTTCATCCTTCAATTCTCGATGGACCTCATTGTCCGTTTAAACCGGAACGTCATGTTTTGTTTCGTCCAGTTTCAGATTGTTTCAAAGCGGTTTCCTTGTGTGACCAGTATCGTTTGTGGGAGAAGGTTGTTGTGTTCTCTTCTGATGTGTACCTGTAGTAGTCTACCAGTTGTGACTTTATCTAACTAATATAAGAAACATCGGTTTCTACCTTTTCGAGATATGTCAGACGTTTTTGTTCTGGTCCTCGACTGACACCGAGTCTAGTACTTGAGGTATAACGGTTCAAGTCTGACTTTAACTTCTTTCATCCCTTTTGGTGATCTGGTAATTCCATACTGGATTTAGTTTAGGGTATGCTAATATGTCACCTTCACTGTTTATATCAGTTCCCTAATCTAGACTAATGTTTCACGGATTTGTTGACACCTGTCTCCAAACACTGTGACATGTCCTCCGTCAATAGTTCTGGTAGGGGTTCTTTTTCTTTATGTTTTTCCGTTTTATCAACAGACTCCTCCGGAATGTTTATCGACTGTTTTTTGTTCGATTTCCGTTTCCTCTTTTCCGTTCTATATAGGTAGACTTACGTCTCAGGTTTTCTTATCGTACCTCTCTATTTCGGAAGGAGTCACTAGTTACATTTTTTTATCTCCCCTTTTTTTTATCTTACCCTTTCTGATCTCTAGAGAAGTTCTTTTAATCTCCCTTGGTTCCCTTGTAAAGTACGTTTCTACCCATGTTATTTCCTGTCTTTACTATACCTGGATTGTCTTCGTCTTCTATAATTCTTCTCCACCATTCTTATGTGTCTTCTTGATATGTTTTTTCTAGAAGTACTGGGTCTATTGGTGCCACCACACTAGTGAGTGGATCTCGGTCTGTAAGACCTTACACTTCAGTTCACCCGGAATCCTTCGTAGTGATGTTTGTTTCGATCACCTCCACTACCTTAAGGTCGACTCGAAAAGTTTGGGATTTTCTACTACGACACCTTCACAACGTGAGTTATACGGTCGTGTAGACCTTTTAAGTCGTTACCGGTGTCCTGACGTTTTCTAGTCACAAGTAAGGTTAGGGTTTCTATCCGTTACGGTTTCTTACCGTAACGGTGTGTTGACGTGTGTAGAGTGTACGATCGTTTCATTACGAGATTTAAGAGGTTCGGTCCGAATTTTCATGTCCTTGGTATTTGATCGTATACGAGTTCGATCTAAATCTTTTCCGTCTCCTTGGTCTCTAGTTTAACGGGTGTTGGCGACTTAGTAACTTTTTCTTTCTCTCAAGTTTTTTTTTGTAGATGAAGACAAAATAACTGATACAATTTCGGAAACTGACACACCTAGTGTTGTTTTACACCTTTTAAGAATTTATCTACCCTTATGGTCTGGTGGACTGGACGGAGAACTCTTTAGACATACGTCCAGTTCTTTGTTGTCAATGTTGACCTGTACCTTGTTGATTGACCAAGGTTTATCCCCTTCCTCATGCAACTCCGATATATAACAGTGGGATAGATAAATTGAATATACGTATCATGAAGTACACTTTACGACCCGACCTACTTCGTGTTCGATCTTAGTTCTAACAAACCTCTTTATAGTTATTGGAGTCTATGTGTCTACTATGGTGGGAATAACGTCTTTCGGTTCTTCTTGATTTCTCGAAGAACTACTTTCGTTTTCTCCTCTTACTTTTTCCACCGAATGTTGAGTTGTAAGTCTTTTGATTCTAGTACCGTAGATCAGGGTAGTGAAGTACCGTTTATAAACCCCTTCGTCACCTTTGTCACTCACCTCGGAATAAAAGAACCCGAGGTTTTAGTGACGTCTACCACTGACGTCGGTACTTTGGTTTTCTACGAACGAGGAACCTTCTTTTCAATACTGGTTGGATCTGTCGTATAATTTTTTCGTCTCTGTAATGAAACGGTTGTTTCCAGGTAGAGTAGTTCCGATACCAAAAAGGTCAACAGGACATACCTACACTCTCAACCTGATATTTCTTTCGAGTCGTGACTTCTTAACCACGAAAACTTGACACCACAACCTCTTCAGAGGACTCTCAGGGAACCTGACGTTCCTCTAGGTTGGTCAGGTAGGATTTCCTTTAGTTGGGACCCATAAGTAACCTTCCTGACTACAACTTCGACTTATGAAACCGGTGGACTACGCTTCTAGACTGAGTAACCTTTTCTGAGACTTAGACCCTTTCTAACTTCCGTCTTCCTCTTCCCCTGTTGTCTCCTACTCTACCAACTTCTGTAGTTGTTACGCTACCTGAACTTAAACTCATCCGAGACCCTTAACCACTACCTGTGCCTTCTGACGACACGACGTCAGGTACCCCCAACGTTTCTCAGTCTGCACTGACTCACTGACTTGACTTGACTTGGTGGGAATTTTCTTTTAATTTTGGGATTTCTTTGGTCTCCGAACATATTTTGTTACAAAAGAAAAGATCAAGTCTTTGGAATTGTGTAAAATGTTTATTGGGTATTATAAAATGTTAGTATTGGAACCAGTTTGACGGTTCCAAAGTAAACTCTACTTTATAAAAATGATTTAACTCATATAATAAATCATATTTACATTTTATAAACATTTTTAATATTTTCATTATTGATATACTTATTTTGTTAATTTTGAAAGTGGACCTCGTGGAATAGAGTCTTGTATTTTATACAAGAAGGAACTCCACCTTTATTTCATTAAGTTCTTACTTATGTAAAAGTCGGACTCTATGATTTTTAACAGTAGGACTTACTGCATTCAAACTGTCTCTTTCTATTTATAGTATATTTTAGTGAATGCACACATTACATTTTTTCTCTGTGTTTATTTGAATACATGTTTCGTCTTGTAATGTTTACACCTTTTGTTTGAATACCAATGATTCCCCATTATCCCCTCTCTATTTAACCCCCTCTATTTAACTCTGACTGTATATGTGTGATGATATATATTTTCTCTATTCTTCTTGGATGATATATCGTTTACCTCGAGATGAGTTGTAAGACATTACCGGATATACCCTTTTCTTGTATTTTTTCTCACCTATATACATTTATGTATTAACTAAATGAAACGACATGTGGACTTTACTTGTGTTGGAACATTTAGTTAATGTGTGGTTATTTTTAATTTTCTTATTTCCTTTTGTGTTAAAATTTGTTATATGTTACTTATGTAAAAGTCTGACTCTATAAGGCTTAATATGGACTATTTCATATTTAACAAGGACTGTCGTTAGTGTAAGGATCTCGTTCATTAGTTCTTTCTCCCTTTTGATAATAGACCGAAATCAAACCTTAAAAGGTTCTTATACGTGTATAAGTTTGCTAAGTAGGATAATTTTAAAGCCTTTATTAAAAGTAACTGTATATTATTTATTATTAGTGAAAATTTCACCAACAGTTTTTTTAAAAGGTACACAGGTTTTAAATGAACGGGTAAAATCGAAACAACAACAGAGTGTTCTATTTCGATTTGTTGTAATTTAAGGAACTAATTTTGAGTCTTTGTGTATAAGGGAGTAAACAGAACTCCTTATTAGTATTATGTTGGTGTATTAAACAAAACTGTCAATTATATGAGACGAAAAAGGGTAGTTAGTGACCTATAAAAATCTTGAAAAGATATACTATCATAAAGAGATACATTAACCTTAAGTTAATAAAGTAAAAACACTATCATAAAAGGTATATATCTCTGTAAAAAGGAGGAAAGTAAAAGACAGTTCACTCGACAAACTAAGAATTTGTGTGTGTGTGTGTTATGACTACGATGAGTGAAAAAAGTGGGGTGTTTCTTACAATGACCAAGGGGAATAAGGAATTCACGTGTGTTGACACGGAAAAGAACTTCTGGTTAAAGGTTGAAATCTATAATTCTTTACCCTGATCATTTAGAGTTGGACTAGTGAGACACTACGTAGGATAATGTAGTTTTTTTTCACTACTTTTACTTTGTCATATTACGTTTCTCTCCATCATCATCTTAACTTTCATGAGTACAGGTTAAGGTACTATTTGTAAGTCAAGTCTAGTCAAGTCATCGAGTTAGCACAGGTTGAGAAACGTTATTCTTTTATTTTGACCTCTCATTGAACACATCAAACAATCAAGTAAGTACTGACCGATTATGATCCGTACTATTTATAAGAATTATGGTCTTTAGAACCCTTTGTCAGTTGTCTTTTCCACTTTTCATAGTGAGAGTCCGGTTTAGATGGATGATGGACCAAAAGTTTATTTCAAAATAACTTTGAGTCGACACAGATAAGTAAATACTGAAAGTGTATGTTTCCATCTCAACTCATGAACGATGTCTTTAACATACAGGATTTTTCAAATTTTATAAGTGATAGACTGGGAAATGTCTTTGTCAGACGGCTGGGATCCAAATCCAAGTTTTCTCAAGAGGAAATTAAGCAGGAAAGTGGTGAGAAAAACAGAATATGAAGGAAGATTCAGGTTACCATGATATATCTTTTGTATTCAAAGACCAAACAGAAAGTTCTTCACACCGTCACACAGTTCGTTGATAGTTCGAAGTCCTGTCTAGCTACCAATTTGGTCCGAGGTACGATAGGAACGAATAGTAGGTCGTTTGGGACCTTAGAATCGGTTACAACGAAAGGAGAAATTTTAATAGGAGTGGGTGAGAATGAAGAACTTCAATGGGAAGAGGGTTCCTAATCTTTTTGAGAAGAGACGAGTAGGAAAAGAACGTAAAGGATTCTTTGTTCTTAACTGTAGGAAAGGGATGTTTTTCAAAGTGTTTAGTGAAAGCACATGAGTCATCAAAGTCGTTGTTTTACTCCGGTGTCTCTGAAGAATGAAGTATTTCGAAAGGGTCCAGAATATTGGTTAGTCCGTGTTAATAACTACTAGACAACAACATCCTCCATTTAGTGAAGGAGTCCAACCATTATGGTACACCGTGTCCGTAGAGGTCCCAATTTTACTTTGTCTTTGTTTGGTTTTACTAGAACAAGAGAGTGATATTTTTGTTGGACCTCTGGAAGATCTTTATGTCCTTTGATACCGGTGAATAAAAAAAAAAAAAGGATTAAAAGGCCATATCTTTGCCTTAGACTAAGTGGTCGGATTCCTTGACGGTCCCAGTTAAGGGAGTTTTCGTCTTTAGGACATCTCTGTCCTCTGTCTGTGATCTGATGTGTCTTTCACAGTGGGCCACTCTTCACGATACACTCCTCTCACTAAAACCTTTCCCGACTCAAATCTCCGTATATTTCCATAATCCGGACGTTTTACCTTCCGTTGGCGTTCAGGACGTCAGATTGTGCGAGGGGTGATACTTAGAAACCATTTTGACTTTTTGGTTTGGTTTTGTACCGTAAAGAATATCTTAGACCGTTTCTTCTACTTAAAAATCCAGACTCAGACTACTGGGGACCCAGAATTTCAAGAAACCTCTAAACCCCCAACCTCCCTCCAACCCTATCTGTTGTCTTCATTGTGTAATATTCAGATACTTTTGTCGAAACTCGACAAGATCCGAGAGTATGTCTTTATACCCATTTACACAGTTATACAGGATAACGTCTCTCCCCGGGGGTCAACCTTAGAATAGTAGTTAAAGTTAAGGAATTTGACTTTTCTTAATCCTTTGTCTCAACAACCTGTCGGACGTACCCAAGGTCAAAATAATTTGTCCATCTTTCTACATGTCGAAAGTCAAGGAGTCAGGTCAATGAAGGTTGACCCGTATTATTAGAAGGAGTTTACTAAAAGGAAGTTTCAACTGGTCAGAATCTTGACCGACTAATTGGTCTAGCTGACACGTTCGTAAACAGGATCCCAAGAACACCGAAGTTTGGTGACCCATTTCTTTATCTCTAAGTTCACAGAGTCGTCCTAATAAAATTAATGACTAATTGAATTACGCGACTCGGTTTAACGTTGAAACAAGTAAAGAAGAATTTTAGATCAAAAAGGGAGGTCAAAGACAACTGTAGTTGACTGGGGACAGTTTATTCTAAACGAGGTACGACACAGAACATGTATTAAGACGACATAAAGAGACATAGATTAAAGTGGAAATAATAAAGGATAACAAAATTATCTCAGAAAAAGTTCCTGAAAGGGTACTTTTCCAGTAAAAATAAACGATAAGGTAGTAAAAAAGACGTTGACATGTAACTACTAAAGTATATATATATAATATATATATATTTAGGTTACATAAAGAACCTTCGACAAAAAAGGTGACCGTAAATGATTGTAAACAAGTAAGGTATCGTAAAAGTATTAGAGTAACTTTACAAGTAAAAAAGTTATTTTTGTAATAACGGTATTAACATCAAAAATTAGGATCTCAGAGTGATTAATAATACTTGTTTTAATTACTATTAAGTATATAGTTCTTAGAAAAAATGAGTCCTGAGAGGATTTAGAAGATCTTAGAAGAAATGAGTTCTGAGATGGATTTCGTCTTGTAACGAAAAGTAACGTTTGACGGAAATTCAGTTCCATTAATCCATATTGGTAAAGTGGGTTTTAAAACTCGGTTTAAGGGTAGAATTACATTAGAATATTATCTATATTGATGTGTTATATTGAATGTAACGTCAAAAAAAAGAACAAAAACAATAAAGTTGATAACACACAACATAAAGGTAAAATTTTATTTACGTATAAGTGGGTATATTATTAAAGTTGTTCCTTTAAACTTTTCTTCTCATTATAGATAATATCAGTCATCTCGTATTACCCTTTTCGGGTTCAGAAACCTTTAGTCTTTTAGGACATAAGTTTACAGATAAACGTACTTAAATTCATTAACCCGAAATTTTAAATCAAAGAACTAGATTTTGTACTCTAATTCCTATTAAAAGAATATCCCAACGACACTCCTAATTTACTTTATATGCATATTACCTCGGAAAGCTGTAATTCACCGACGGTCTTGATACCGAAGGAAGATTCCGATCTTCAGGGTTCTACAAGGGCGTCGTATTTCTACAATGAGACGGGTTACCCATAGGTCACTTTGGTAGTGACGAAAGATCTTGTTTTAATTGACCCATTCCCTAACCACCGGTTTGATGTTTGTTTATATTCACTCGGGTAGAGACTCTATCCAAGGTACCTTGTTACTTGTCATCATTATTAGGTATACTATATTTGCATTCTTGGGTTACTTTGCGTGAAAACCCTTCATTTGTGTGAGTCATGTTGACTGTTTCACCAATGGTTCGAGGTCGACATACGACTTTCATTGTTTCGAATTCTATGTTAGAAACAAATTCTATACTTACCGGATAAAATATAGTGTCCGAATCTATAAGACTCTGTTTTAACCCTGAGTTCCGTTTGCTTTGGTCCTACTGTCTATACAGTCTGGACTAATCAAGATAGTAGTTGGAGTTCTCAGTGACAATAAAAGTGTTTTTAGTTATCTTGATGATTTCACATAGGGAAGAACATTAGTATCTACACGGGAGAACTTCGTTAACTTAGAAAAGGGTCCCTAAGTTAAAGATAGACACACCACTGTTGAGAGTTTCAGGGGAATAAACACTGAAATAAAATTCCGTATTAAATAAGATAGTTAAATGACTCTTTTTATGATTATTGTATGTTGTACAGTGAAAATTTATAATGAAATATATATAAATGACCTTTCGTCACTACAGTATATGGATATTTAATGTTTATACCTGAGGGACATTCTCACACGGTCCCTGTTTTTTTTTTCTACGACTAGTGTACAAACACCTACCACTAGAGTGTTTCGTCGACGTAATAAAACCAGAAAGGTCTCCGGGACATAACCTTTCTAGATACAAGGTAGGTCCTCAAGGATTGTTTGTAAATAAAAATTCACGTTATTACCTGGATAAGTGTCCTATATAGTCGGAAACATTAGAGTTTAGAGAGTTTATTTTGAGTAGATTTCTTAATTTCGTTAAGTTAATTACCGGTCACAGTGAAGTCTTGTTTAACAAGACTGGTTGGTACAGTAAGACACTTTTTGCTTTTGGAAAGTCAACCGATTCCAGTTTTGTTGTCGTTTACCCACGGAAGGGAACATGATCGGTATAGGGTTAGTTGGAACTTTCGAGTAAAACACAGGGAGAAGAAGGTACTATGGAAAGATTAGTAAAGTTAGGTGTTCCCGGTGATTGAATAATCTTAATGTTATTAGGAATGACGGAGATATTGTTTAAACCGTGAATTAGTTTCGGTCCATTTGGAAGTGTACTACCTATTTACCTCTGTACCTTTCTGAATCACTAGTTTGGTTCCAGAATGTCGACAAACACAGTTTTAGTCTTTTGATGATCTCAAATGTCCCAAAGTACGGTTCAAAAAGGGGTGATGAAACATACAAGAGACGGGTGACGAGACTTAAAATAAAGGAAAAGTCATACAAAAACAGAGAGTGTTACTTTTGTGTTCGATAAATCTCTTCCTACCTTGAACCTCCACTCGACCTTTCCTCTATTTCCCCTTTCGAAGTCCGTGGAACGATCGAAGAAACGAAGATGATATTCAGATGAGTTATGTAATAAGGATATTTAGAGAGAGATATAAAATGTCTATTCTTAAACTCTGAATCTTTCTAATACAGTCAACCGGTTTGGATGAGTTTACCGTTCTACCTCTCAAATCTGTGAAACCCTTTTACCCTTTAGTAACCCGACCCGAAAAGGAATAAGTAAGTGTATAATTCTTACACATGGGTAAATAAATATCGTGAGAGTGTCAGGATTCTTTACAGAATACTTTAATGTTAAAGGACTTCCGTATTATTGTCTTTATTGTCTCTTTACCTCATCCTTTGAAAATTAGTGTTATAAATGGCATATCGTTGTCTCTTATAATTTCCCCCGAAACTTTATTTATCTTTACCTTGTTAGAAAAAAACGGGATTAACTGTGCCAAAAACCGTCGACACTTCATGTAGTCTGCGAGTAGTGTAATACAAAGATAATACGTCGATCTGGTAATAGTTATTTGCCTTTTTCTTGTATAAACGATTCTGAAGGTAATTGATTTATCCAGAGTACTTCCTTACGTTTCACTGTAAAAACGATTACGGAAAGGAATGCACTCTTACCTTAGTTCGACTTCTAAAAAGACTCTTACCTTTATTCGGTCATTTACACCAGACAAATGAGGGATGGTCGTAATTCGCTGTCCTCTCAATATGCATAGAGGAAGTCAGGATGCATTCAAACCCCCTAAAGAAACGATGGATAACCGATGTTATTACTGTGACTCAAATAAAATTAAAACAAGTTTTTTATATTATATATACAAGTATATCCATCGATTTAGACTTCATAAATTGACATATTAATATACGTCATATATTATGTTAATATTTCATATACTTTTTTAAAGATGAAATTTTGATGTTATTAGGTAAATATTAGAGTTAAATCTTTTTTGAACGTTATATTAAAATTTAGTAGACCCCGATTGATAAAAACGAAATTTAATAATAACTAAAAATGAGGGACGGTTTCCAGAGATTAATAATTTCTTGTTCTTTTTGATATTCTAGAATTTAGTCCAATAAATCAAGATCCTTTGCTAATATGTACTACTTGGTTCTTCTTAGACTTTTAGACGTCTTCTATGGTTAAGAGGTTTAACGTATGAGAAGTACGTCTGATCATGAACGAGGGTGTATTTTTAGAACGAGGTCATTCTCGTTCCTATTGTATTTAGTATCCTAGATTTATACCTTCTTTGGATTAATAAGTAGTGTGGGGGTGAGATAAGTTCGAAACGGTGTCTTGAAAAAGAGTGTTCCGTTTACGATTTTCAGAGACATGTATCGGAACGTCGACTTTTTTTTTCATTGTCACAGTGATTCTCAAGTCATGTCTCTTTTTTTCGGTAGTAGTAAAGTCGGTTCGAAACAAACACCTTATGAGGCTGTGAGTTTTTTATGACATCCTTATATTATATATTGTCGGAAGTTTTTGTGTCGAACTTTTATTAATAAATAGACTATTTTTACTTATTAATAATTATGAATCGTTTTAAACAAGTATATGTAAATTCATAATATATTTCTGTAGTTGAACAAGTTTACAAAATGAAGACTTCTTAAGACGTATCTTAGATAATTGTTTAGAATAAACTTTTCTTGGTTCGTTCTAGTATGAATGTCTCTTGGAATTTAACTTAGGACTTTTCCTATTTATTATTTAGGATTGTGATTTTTTTAGTTCATGTTGTGTAAAATTATAAAGATATACTTTATTCTAACTGTTATTTGTTTAACCCTCGGTTATGATTAGTAGGTACACTTGTTTTTATTACTCATGGATTGACACTAATTCAGTCTAGACCCTCCGAGACTCTTATTTCAGAAGTTCGGAACTTTTCCAAATCGGAACTCTCATGCATATCCTTTTTTTATTTTTCCGTTCAGGTTATAAGACTCAGACTCATTGACCTCTTACAGTGACCGTAGTCATTCTTATTGCCCCTAAGAACCTTCTTCTTTTACTTACACCAAACCTGTGCACTGAAGACTCCAAGGTCTCCTTTAATGCTACCGTACTTTTCGTCTGTCCTGATCTCTGTCTCTAAGTCTTTGGTGCGTACATTTCGTTTAACAAACTGGGTAACCATGTCTCCACTACCTTTTCCCTTTGTCATCTTTCTCTCCGGGTCTTCCAGGGTCCTGCGACCCCCTCTTTACTCGTGTTCCTCTTTTGACCCACTTGCTGAATAAACCTCATCCCCACCGACCTGGTTACGATGTAGGACTAAATTTTGTAGACAAAATTCGGGAGGAGACAACATTTTTACTTATTTGTTTATCTTTAGTGAGTACATGGAAGTCTTACTTTAATGAACCTTTAACAGGTCAAGAACCGTGTCAAGTTCGTCCTATCCACTTCTGTTCTCAGAACTTCCCTTGCTAGGGACGAGACTTGTCGTCCTTCATAGTCGTAGTCTGTGTCTGTTCTCACCAGGATGCCACGTGTTGTCGATGACCCCGGAATTCGTGTTCTGTAGTAATGACGACGACTCAGTGTGATATAAATAAGTTTCTCTTTTTCTTATTCTTTCATGTGAGTACCTAGACCTGCTTTCGTGAGTTGTTAGACTAGGTCTTTGACAATTGTGTCCTTTTTTTTTTTTTAACGTGACTACTTTTTCTTCTTCGTTAAAATTGAGCTTCTCGACCCTGATACACTAGATAATAAAAGAAACTTTTACGTTCGAGTCAAACTTGTTGGATTCAGAGAGACCTGTCTTAGAAAGAGGAGTCCAAGGAGGAGTCCTCGATTTTATCTAAACGGTTCATGAGTCCCAGGAGTGTCCCATCAACGTCTCTTTATTCGTTTTATCACAAATACAGGACACCAAAGACAAAAGGGAAGTCACTCGTACTACTGGTCGACCCCTTTCTTGATACGGGAGACACCACCACGGAAGTCTGACTGTGTAGCCTGTCTGGGAGCTCCTTTTTCCTGTCGAGAGGTGTTCCTAGTTCGTACACTATGTAATCTATTAACGTCGCTCCAATCCTTTTAGGGGAAGTGGACCCTTTCCGAAATAGAGTAAGGTCTTTCACCGTCCCTTTCTTATGTAAAATTTAGAGGTGTAGGGCTTCTACTACCAGTTTGATGATCCGTTTTAAGTTGTCTCGATATTGTAAAATGGGTTCCAAGTTTTTACAGAGTCTTTATTTTTATATATTTACTGAGTAAAAAAAGAACAGAGAAGAGTATTTTTATAGTTTAATCACCACCCCCCGCCCCTCGGATGCACAATCGAGAAGGTAAATGGCTTAGTCGGTGGATGTGAACTACAGACTTGATAGACAGACGACTATAGGTTTTAAGCAAGGTCGAGATCTAAGATAATAAAACTCAAACAGACTCTTTTCCCTTTGAAAAGACTCTTAGGTTCAGATCCCTCCACGGGTCCCGGTAATATCCTACAGGGGGTGTTTACTAGGGTCCTGTACATAACGTATCGTCTGAGAGAAAGAGTCAAGAACCTCGAAGACGACTTCGGAGATCTTAAGACACCGGTCACCGGATAGAGTGGGTGACCTTATTCCTCGTTCGTATCTTTTGGGTGAAACTCGACAAACGGACGGTCACAGAATTTTTTTTAGGGTGTCTGTCTACAATAAGGTATAAATTCCCACTAGATATCTTGTGGATATGTGGGGACATAGTCACTCGGTGTCATTTTATACCCCGGTGCCTCGAAGACACTAACCAGTACGTGACAAAGAAGGTCGTATCATTTCTCCCTGAACATTAGAGATCAGTGTTAAAATTCTAGATAAGGACCGGACGTGCTGAGTATTTCACAAGGAATTCGAAGAGGTCCCTCATTAAACGTATCCGTTGACCATTAGTAATTGACCCACTGACGTTTATGTCCGTTATCTCCTATTTACTTACATCTTGAAAGAGAAAATTAGTGTGTCGAGTGGAGATCTAAGTCTCCCTTTTTCTTCAAGAGTAGGGGTTCCTGGGGGACGAGACAACATCTTAAGATTTGTCTTTCGACATATAGAACAAGAAGCCGTATGGTTTTTGTCAATTTTGTCAAATTTTTTTCTTTCTTTTGGTGGAATCTATGCATGAAAAACTACTTCTCTTTTTACTTCGATTCAAAATCTGTGTATCTTTGTGTCTTCTTTGGTTTTATATGTAAAGATAAGAGTCCGTATTATTTGTAAATAATGTAGGGATGACGTACGTTCAGTGACCCGATTCGTGTGAAATATGCAACAGAGAAAATTAGATGTATTGGTAGGATGTTCCCTCGACGATTATAATAGGAGTAAAATCTCTACTCCGTCAACTTTGATTTCTCCAATTCGTTAAAAGAGTCCCAGTGTGTCGATCTTTTTGTCGTTCGGTCCTGTCAGAAATAAGAAGACCAGAAAAATTTGGAGTTCTTCAATCTACTAAGTTAGAACAGTCTCCGTTTGACCAATTCTTAATCTTCGTTATACATGGAGGGTTCTTAAAAGATCTACGGTCCATGAAATGACCTGTGAAGTGTATGAAAAAAGTACACCGGGTAGGTTGTCGTGGGTCGTATCAATAATAACGGAGGTTAAATGTCTTTTCTAGTGACCCCTAAGACCGTCGGCGTACCAGGTAGTGTCGGAGACAGAGAGTGGGACGTTCGTTTCTGAGAGTCGAGAGTTGAACCTCAGGCAACTCTCAGGCACGGAGACCGAGTGACACAGTATGTCCGAATAGAGAGGAGGAGGTGATGTAGGAATTTTATTATCTCAGACCTTTCCCCCCCACAGAAAAAAGGGGGAGACAAAGTGTATAAGAAGAGACCGAGTAGTTTCTGAATTATCACCTCTTTAAAGAGAGGAGGAAAACAACCCTTCTTTTTCTATCAATCTTCTAGAGAAGAGTTCTTTTCTCGGGTCCAACACACTAATATTAACACAAGAGATTAGGATGAGAACTCACTGTCTTTGACTTATAATAGTACCAGAAAAGAATGGTTTAAGATTAGTAGTGGGGGAGGATAGTTGGGTTCGTCTACCTAGAGAACTATCTGATCCTACTTAAAACAAGGGTTTTTCCGTTTTCTCTTCACGTGTTAATAAAAATTTACAGTGGGAGTTATGTATCCATGGTTAGAGGAGTGACTATAATAGTCTTATACCTTGACTTCGAAAAAGTAGAAACATAATGACGTAATGTAATCCACAACTTAATTACAAATGTCTCACTTAAAAACAACTCACAATAGACCCGTCCTTTACAGTGAATTAGGTTGTAAAAACTTTGACTGTGTTGTTATGTTTAATCAAATAGTCTTGTTAATTTCTTTCCAGGTTGTCTAATCATGTCATCCTATATTTGAGGTTCTCTTACTCCTGGAATGGTAAGATCATTCGTGAATCCTGTCCCTGTTCTTATCTCGTCCTAGGGGTATTTGTAATCGACTTACTTACGAAGTATTTCGTTGAGAAGGATCTCCTTCGTCTTCTCTTTTTAGAATTTTACAACCTTTTTATCCGGACTAAGTTAATATCCATTCTTCGGGGTCTTCCTCCGAGACGCTTTCACCCCTCTTAATACTCATACCACACAGACCTCTCTTCGTCCTGTCCTAGATTACTCTTTTTATTTTTAATGTACCTACGTTCTAAGAATTAACACTTACTCTCAAAATTAAGGAATTGTCAACGAGTTCTACTTGATAATCGAAGGACATGCACCTTTCATCTACTCTTACCTCTAGGACGAAAACTATTCCTTAATATAAAACAACTCTTATACTTGTACCACGTAAATGTCCCGAGGATCATGGTTGACAGGTGTAAACTTCTTTTGTATGTGAATTAGCCGTCACAACGGTCACGGCCTTCGGAATACGGGGAGTGGGATTAACTGACAACCTTTAAAGAGGAGAGATATTTCTTATAATATAGTTCTCGATAGTCCAAAGGTAACGTCCGGTTCATTGTTTCGTTACTGTACACAAGAGTAAAAAGTTTACCGGTTTGACTACGATGACTGTTCGAGATGGGACCTTTTATTATTGTGTTCGAACAAATCCAGTGTATGTGTTTGTGAGGTTCACGTGTGTGTCTTCCGTTTTGGGAGGAAAAGAACTCCTTCAAATAATAAAAACAGAGGGAAAAGTATCTGGACTCTAGAAAAATACCGAGGACTGGTTCTTGAGAAGGTCCAACGGTGACTCTCTTTTCTACAATTAATAGATGAATCGTGAAGGAAAAATCTTAGAGTCATCATAAGTGAGAAGTAAAGAGACGGTTCCATTAAGAACCAGATAATAGTCTCGAGACTCCAGGAATACAGTGGTAAGACTGAACGTGGACACTTGATTGGGCGAGTTCTATATTCCCTTCTTCCTGTCGTGTATGTATCAATCCTACCCATTGTGTAGAGGGAAATTTCACAACTACTTTATAAGTCCTCCTTCGTCCCGTAGTAAAATGGACTAGAATATACTTAAGAGAGGAATTGGACGAGATGACGGTGGAAGAATTGTACGATGAATGTTTTGGTTCTAAGGGCACCACGAATTTAATCTTTATTGTCCGTTTATTGATGAAGATTTCGTAAGGTTGATCTTTTCTAGACTAAGACAGGTATACACAGTAAGGGTGATCAACGACAACCCCAGTTGTTCGAGTCGGACTGAATGACAAAGGTTGTACTGAATTTTGTTTTACTGTTGTGTGTCTCTTTAATCATAAAATCTACGTTTGACTCGAAGTCTATATATGTAAATTAAAAACCATTTATTCTTCAGTAAACCAAAAGGTGTTCCAATAAGAACCTTAAAGTTACATCGTTTAAAATTACTCTTTGGATTCTTAAACTTTCCTCTTTCTTCTTAGTATTTCATTTAAACTCTCTTACTGAAACCCTACACGACCTTCTTGTGTTCTGACCCTCCATCCTCTGTGTCAGGTTACATCTGATTGAGGTCAGTCACTGATTGTAAGGGTAAGGAATACCCGCCTTACATAACCTTCATTACTAAAAATGTAATGGGAGACAAAAATCCAAATGTAATGGGAGATACCAAAATACCTAAGACTAATATAAACGAAAAAACATTTTTTTTTTTTTTTTGATTGTGAACCTAAAAGTAAGGACGAACTAAGAAATATTTTCACGTTCAAAACGAACTAGTACAATTGTTAAAGGAAAACATTCATGTTCGAGAAGTTAAAGTTACATGAAAGAACATAGAATAGTTTCCGTGGTATTCGGAAATTTTTAGTTCTTTAGTTATATTTCACTATGATAGTCGGATGATTATAAAATTTTTAATAAAAGGTTTACAATAAAAAAAAACATCACTGGGTTCGAAATTCGAAAAAGAAAACACAACTGTTGGCTGACTGTTTTCCGTAAGAGTCGAAACGAGAAGAATAAGTTACGACATTTTTATCACGTAACCTTCACTTTACGTAAAAGGAGTGAAGTCATACCTCCCTTTGTATTTCGAGGGACAATTGTTTACTTTTGGTATGATTTCATAAGAGTTCCGTATTGATGGTTGTATCAATTGTTGTTCCATTAGTGATCCGAGTTCTCTTGGGGACTGCAAAAAAATTGTAGTCACTATGTATAAGTCTTTAATAGTAACACACATCCAAACCAAGTGTGTTTTCTTTTAGTGACTGAAAATTTTTTAATAAATAAAATAAAAATTTTAAAAATAAATAAATAAACCGACACGGTTCAGAATCAGAGTCGTATACCCTTTAAAAGTAACACCGTATACTTGAGAATCGACGTCGTAAACCCTAGATCAAGGGGCTGGTCCCTGACTTTGGACCGGGACAGGTAACTCTAAACCCTTAGAGTCGATAACCTGGTGGTCCCTTCAGGGTTGTAAAAACAAATATCTACTATTTTACGTCTGACTCATAATGAAGACTGTCTTCATGATTAAGAATTACTCGATTAATTTCTTTTGACCTAGTACCGTCTTACATAACTCGTTTTCTACAGAGATTTTAGTGTACGATCTATCTATTGGGGTGCCGTCCCCAGGAGTTGGAGGCCCGGTGTCTGGTCATGGAGGACAGTCTAGTCGTCGTCGTAATTTAGTCTTTATTTCACGTGTCATTTACCTTGCGTGAAATTAGTAGGGCTTTGGTAGGGACGGGTGAAGGAGTCAGGAACCTTTTCAACAGAAGGTACTTTGGCCAGGGACCTCGACTTTTCAAACCCCTGGTGACGGGATTTCCAATTTTTATGATATAAAACGGAGACGTCGGATAATCTAATAGGGTCTTTAACATGTTGTCTAATTTCCGTTAGTTATAAAAAATTTAATGTTTGACAACCGCAAGTAACTTACTTACATACTATCTACTTGACTGACCGACCATCTGATTTCTGTTGGATGATTATCTGACTAGTTAATTGAAATTCGTTTAGTAAATTAAAATGTTTTGTCAAGTCTAGATATAAAAGAGTGTGTTAAGTTTCTGTCTTTTATGATGACATTGAGTTTGGACCAGTAAATAAACGTTAGTCACACATTTTTATGAACCCTCGAGTCCATGTAAGAAAAGGTCCCCCCTTTTTTATAACTTATCACAACCAAGATTCAATAAGTGAGTCGTTTATAACTACCTGACGGATGATCCTATTCTCGTGGTCCCATACCTTAGTATCTACCTTTCGAATCTCAGACGGATGTTCAAACAAAAGATCGATGGCTCTATTAGTATGTATTAATATACACAAGTGTATGTTTTTTTCTCGTCTGTTTACTCACTGAAGGTTTTATGACTCAATAAATCCTCACGTTACTCTAGAGTCTTTCTACTCACTTCCACCATAAAGTAGAACATATGCGTCCCTAAAGTTGTTTTCGAGTTACTCGTTCTTCTTCTCCCCGGTCCTCCGATTGTAAGTCAGTCATACGGAGTCAAACTTTTACCTTCAACAATTTTACAACTCTATTAACGTACGATCCACCATTAACCCTTATAAAAGTAAAGAGGTAAAAATAAAAGAGTGAGTACATATTTTACTGTGTATTAAAATGTTTTTACGTAATTCATACGAGTACAACGAAGAAAACAAAAAGAAGTAAAGGAAAAAACAGACTAAGGACGGAAACCAGAAGGGTAGGCGTAGGTATAAAGGGTGTATATAGGTATGGAAAAGAAGAGGTCCCTAGATAGAGTTGTTAGTTATCAAGAAGAGACATCAGTATGTTAGAGTATGTCTCGATATAGATTGTTCCGTATCCGTGTGTATGTGTGTGTCTGAGTAAGTCTTATGAGTGTGTCTGTATTGTACACGTGTATATAAATGTGTGTATAAAATATAGATATAAAAATGAATAAAACAAGTTGTTATAGAAAATCTTTTAGGAGATTTAGTAGACGATATCAGGGTGAAACAAAAAAATTATATCTATTTTACAATGTACCGTACTTATCTATTAAATAAGTTACTAAGAGAATTATCTTTGAATGGCATAAAGGAAAAAAAAAAAAAAACGACTTTGTTTGTTGTGAATTTATTTCTTGGTGAATGAATACAGAAACGTGTATCACGAAAATACATATACCCTATTCTAGAATCCTCATATGACGAACACACATATATAAATTAAAATTGTCTATGACGGTCTAACGAAAGGTTTTTCCGATATTACGAAGAGTAAAGGTGGTCGTTTCATACTTTCATGGGAAAGGGGGTGTCGGGTCGGTTGTGATATACGTTTTCGAGATAAGATAAAGACGGTCCGACTACTCACACTTCTCTATCTAGCGAATAAAAGTTTAACGGAAAGGGACTGACTCTCATTTGAACTTGTAGAAAAGTATACGTATAACCGGTTGACGGGACTTTTTGCTTCTTCAAATCAAAAAGAAGAAAAATCCCTATGGGGTATCCCGAAAAATTTCATATGGATTTTTGTTCAAATAGATCGTATGGGTACACTCATTTTATCCTAAGAGAGATCTATAAGTTTTGATTCAGTCTGACCTTTTCTATGAGTCGACACAAGGGGTCTCAGTAACTCCTTAAGGGATCAAGGTTGGACTTCATAGATTCTCGTCACCAGGGGTTGGAAAAACCGTGGACCCTAGCCAAAACACCTTTTGTTAAAAAGGTGTTTGGTCTCACCTACCCACCAAAATCCTACTAAGTTCGTGTAATATATATAACACGTAAAACAAAGATAATGATAATATGGTGGAGGTGGAGTCTACTACTCCGTAATCTAGGGTCTCCAATCTCTGGGGATGATTCTCCCAAGTCATACCGGTTCCCAAACGGAACCCCCAACACCTGACTCATTCCGAGTTTCTGGGTTCAGGTGACCACCTCAATCGACCCGTCAGTCGTGACGGAAGTCTGAAAATATGAATCGTACACGACATCATGTGTTCGGGTAGACAAGAGACCGTCCTGTGTAGGGTACACCATTATTTTGGTTCTCTGTGACTCCATGATACCGTTGTACTGCCAAGTATACTTAAGGGTATTCTCGGTATACTTTTTGTTAAGTTCCTTTTATATTTTTCTGAGGTAAGACTCAATATTCTCCACAAGGACCAGTACAAGATTACAACTTCTTAAGTCCCTCTTTATATGTGGACTGTAATTTTAGTACAGGACACTAAAAATTACCATTTCTTTATAAACACTCATAATATAACTTAAATATAAGTTTTTGTGGAGACAAGAAAAAAAAAGGAAAACAGAAAAATGAGTCCTCATCCCCACCTCATTTGTACCTTCCGACTCCAATAAAGAAAGGTTCTTATATGAGTTACTTTAAAATTTACTTCACAAAGAGATTTTTCTGACTTTTTCTTTCCTCCTGAAGTAGTCCATCCAGTATTTTCACGATTTGTACCTCTTCAGTCTCGGTATTACTACGAGGTTTAATCGAAGGGGCTCCTCCCCTAAGACCGGTATTGGAAACAATTCACGACGTTACACATTATTCATTTTACGTAATAAGTACATTACGGACTTGTATGAGACCCTTAAAGACTTCCTGGTCCTCTTTTTATACCAAACAGAAAGTCCACTACTCTTCTTATACCTAGGACTAAAGTTCGTTTATTATGTTAAGTTCTCGTCGAACGTAACTAAAGTATTAGAAATCTGAGAGGGAAGGGAGGGGTCATTTTCGTCTCCTTTATATTAAATTAGTCAACCCATTCTTGGACACGACTAATAGACTCGGGAGAGGACTTAAGAGTTTCCACCCTGACGGTAAGGAGTGCGTCCTAAACGTAAGTCGGACGGAAACGATTCATGTGTTGACGACAATAAACACATACGCTTAATAAAGAAGATATTGTTCCGACCTTAATGTAAACCCTTAAATTGAATTTAATCCATAAGTATTGTCCTCGTTGAAAAAAATTACAGTATTTTTCGTGGCAACCATGAATTTTGTATCTGACAGTGTTTCATAGGACGGAGAAGGACGTATGGAAGTCCAAGATTGGGGTAGTAATTTAAAAGACAGTTTTATAAAAGATTCAATAATGGTTGCCTTACTTCCCTTAAGTCCACTCTCAGTTACGAGTAAAGAGTTTTTAAGACAAAAAATTTTTTTCTTATAAGTCGTCTGTAAATGAGGGAAAAGAAACCTTTGAACCACCGTGTTTACCGGGTTCCTACGAAAGTTTTTCTTGTTCTTAAATAAATCCTGTGTAATATACATAAACACACGAACGTACGATTCAGTGAAGGTAACACAGGTTGAAAAAGTCTGGGATCCCTGACATCGGGTGGATGTCGGACAAGGAGACAAGTACCTTAAGAAGTCCGTTCTTATAACCTTACCTAACAGTACGAGAGGAGGTCCCCTAAAAGGGTTGGGTCCCTACCTTAGGTACGGAGAATACAGAGAAATGGTGATCCGTCCAAGAAATGGTGATCTCGGTGGATCGTTCGGGATAAACATGAATTCACAATGAATGACTTCAACCGATGATTTATTAATTCCTTTATTTGGGTCCTACTATAATTATTGAAGTTTACAATGAGTTGTCCATCACCAGAAATTTGAAAGTCTTGAGTACGGACCTCGGAGTCAAAGAATAGAGATTTTACCTCCACTACGGATACCATTTGATTTAATACTGTTTCCTCCATTCTTATATGTTACCTCTTTCCTGTCAGAAAAGTTATTTACCATAACCCTCTTGACCTGTCAACGTACATTTTCTTACTTTAATCTTGTGAGGGTTTCTGGTACACGTACGCACGTACGATTCAGTATATACTGAGACACGATGGGATACCTGACATCGGAGGGTCCGAGACGAGACAGGTCTCCCTAAGAGATCCGTTCTTATGACCTTACCTAACAGTAGATGTGCTTTTATTTGGGTTCTACCCAATTTCTGGATTTACATTCTGGTCTATGATATTTTGAGAATCTCTTTTTGTATGCGTTTTGTGAGAGACTGTATTTAGTTTCGTTCTAGAAAAAACTAAGTGAAGGATATCATTACTTTCACTTTCACTTCAACGAGTCAGCATAGGTTGAGAAACGCTGGGGTACCTGATATCGGACGGTCCAAGGTGGCAGGTACCCTAAAAGGTCCGTTCTTATGACCTCACCCAACGGTGAAGTTTTATTTTTGTTTTTATTTGTTCACCATGGATTAATTTGAATTTTCGAAAACGTGTCGTTTCCTTTGGTATTTGTTATTTTGTTGGGTGTCCTGTCCTCTTTTATGAACCTTTACTTCGTTGACTGTTCCTTAATTAGGGGGTTTAAAAGTTTAAAAAACTTCGAGTTATACGTTTTTTGTTTAGTTTTTTACCCACCTTATAGATTTATCTGTAAAGAGGTTTCTTATGTATGTCTACCGGTTTTTCCTGTTCTTTTCTACGAGTTGTAGTGACTAATAATCTCTTTACGTTTAGTTTTATGTTACTCCATAGGTGGAGTGTGGTCAGTCTTGCCGGTGATAGTTTTTTTGATTTTTTTATTTACGACCTCTCCTACATCTCTTTTCCCTTGAGGGAAGTGGCAACCACCCTTACATTTGACCATGTCGGTGATACCTCTTCTCATATCTCCAAGGGATTTTTGGAGTTTTACCTCGATGGTATAATAGATCGTTAGGGTAAGGACCCGTATGTAGACCTCTTTTGGTATTAAGTTTTGCTAGTATGTGGGGTCACAAGTGAGGTCGTGATAAATGTTGTCGGTCCGGTACGCTCGTTGGATTTCCAGGTAGGTGCCTCCTTACCTATTTCTCCTGCACCATGTATGTATGTTACCTGAGTCGGTATTTTTCTTGTTTTGTTCCGGTAAACGGTGTTGCAAGTGCCTGTGTGTCTGACAGTACGACTCATTCAGTCGGTCTGTCTCTTCCTGTTTATAACATAGTATAGTGAATGTACACCTTAGATTTTTACACCATGTTCACTTGAATGGATGTTTGTCTTTCTCAGTATGTATGTCTTTTGTTAGAATGCCAATGGTCCCTCTTTTTCTCCCTTCCTAATTAACCTTCTGACCTTAATATAAGTGTGATGATATATATTTTATCCATTCATTTTTCCTGGATGACATATTGTGTTCCTTGAGATGAGTTATGAGACATTACTGGACATACCCTTTTCTTATGTTTTTTCTCACCTATGTACATATACGTATTGAGTAAGTGAATCGACATGTCGTCTTTTATCGTGTAAAATTTAAATGAGTTTATTTTTAAAATTTTTATTCATTTTATTTTACCCCCAGAACCTGGGTGATACTCCGAACTTACTCTATTGTATACTTTTCATGGAGATGACATAGACTGTACATCGTCTATAAGTTATTTATTATTGGTAGTAGTAATAAAAATTAAAGTGGTAATAATAGAATTGTTCCCAGGTGTGAGATCTTTAGTCTTATTGAGCACAAGAAGATACGTAAAAGAGAGTTATTCTTCCTTTCGTCTCGACCCTTTCCGACGAACTCTCAATAACGTCTTCTCACTACCAAGAAGTACGACTTCTTTTATAAGAGTAATGTCGTACACTACGGACGAGATCTAGGTTGCTACCCGAACCTCTTAGGTGTAGAACTAGTGTCTTGTCGTTTTAAGTTGATTTAAGATGGTTGTCGATGACTTTACTTTCTTAGTCTTCTAAATGACAGTCTTCAGATTTGGTCGAAGTTTGAGGAGTAATAAACCTGGTAAACCCTTTTCGATAAATTGGAAAGAGTCGGACAAAGGAGTAGACACTTTCCTCTGATTCTCAGGGATGAAAAATCCGAATACTATCTTTAATTTATTTATACCACACACGTTCATATGTGTTGTACGTTTGGTAATTTGTTCATATAAATAAACACGTTTCACGTCACTCTGTCAAGATCCAAGTTGATGTGATAAGGTACCAGGGACATTCAGGTTTGGATGGACAGTGTGACACAAAATTAAGTCTTGAATATTTTACACCAATAACATGGACATACTAGAGATTAATAGAGTCTTGAATTCGGTAGGAGGATACAATGGTCACTCGGATTTATGGGAGGGGTGTTGGGGTCGGGATAGTGTGTCCGTACATACTCTAAAACCATTAAATCATTTCGGTAATTGATCTGTTTCTCACTTTCTTTATGTGTCTTATCTTACCCTACAAATAGTCATTTTTCCTTTACCTTCATTGAGGACGTTTCCACCCTCCCACTACCCTTTTCTAGGATATGATGACATTTCCTATCTAGTGCACTATCTTGTTTCTTTCTCTTACTCATTTCGGTCAAACGACGTGTCCGACTCCTTCTTCTCTTTTCTAGTCCGTAGTCTCGACAGGTGTCCCTTCCTTGCTCAGTCTCTTTTTATTCAGTCTCCTTTTTGTTACATTCAACATACTCTCCGAAAGAAGAAAGATCGAATCCATCGATTGACTCTAAGTAGAGACGAGAATTTCCGTTTTCTTCAGAATATCTGTACTCGTGTAATATTTACCGTGTCAGTTCTAAAAAGTCATCACTAAACTTTGGAGGAATCGTACAGTCCCACTGGGACAATGACCTTAAGAGTTTACTTATTCTCTTTTACCTTTTATTGGACCCAAAGCCCCGAGTAAGAGAAGACCTAAAGTGATGACAGTAAAACGTCTACGACAAATCGCATCGATAAAGAGTAAGTTGACTATAACTTTTTAAGGTCTTTTTGTGGATGCAGACGAAATAACTGATGCGTTTTCGGAAACTGACACACCTAGTGTTGTTTGACCTTTTAAGAATTTCTCTACGTTTATGGTCCGGTGGAATCGACGGAGGACTCTTTAGACATACGTCCAGTTCTTCGTTTTCAATTTTGGCCAGTACCTTGTTGTCTGACCAAGGTTTATCGCTCTCCTCATGCAGTTCCGATATATAACAGTGGGACGAATAAATTGAGTATACGTCTCATATAGTACACTTTACGACCCGACCTACTTCGTGTTCGACCTTAGTTCTAACGACCCTCTTTGTAGTTATTGGAGTCTATGTATCTACTGTGGTGGGAAAACCGTCTTTCACTTCTTCTTGATTTGTCGAAGAACTACTTCCACTTTCTCCTCTCACTTTTTCAGTCGAATTTTGAGTTGTAAGTCTTTTGATTCTAGTACCGTGCACCAGGGTAGTGAAGTACCGTTCATCTACCCCTTTGTTACCTTTGTCACTGTCTGAAATAAAACCCCCCGAGGTTTTAGTGACGTCTACCACTGACATCGGTACTTTAATTTTCTGTGAACGAGGAACCGTATTTTCAATACTGGTTGAATCTGTCGTATAATTTTTTGTCTCTGTAATGAATCGGTTGTTTCCAGACAGATCCGTTTCGATACCAAAAAGGTCACCAGTACATACCTTCTCTCAACCTGATATTTCTTTCGACTTACGACTTCTTGACTACGAAAACTAGACACCACAACCTCTTCTGAGAACTCTCAGGGTACCTGACGTTCCTCTAGTTTGGTCAGTCAGGATTTCCTTTAGTTGGGACTTATAAGTAACCTTCCTGACTACGACTTCGACTTTGAGGTTGTGAAACCGGTGGACTACACTTCTTGACTGAGTTACCTTTTCTGGGACTACGACCCTTTCTAACTTCCATCCTCCTCTTTCCCTGTTGTCTCCTACTCTACCAACCTACCGTAGTGACTGAGTTACCTGTACTCAAATTCGTTCGAGGTCCTCAACTATTACCTGTCCTTTAGGACCGTACGACGTCAGGTACCCTAACGTTTCTCAGTCTGTGTTGACTCGTTGACTTGACTTGACTATAACTCCTGTACCGGTAAAGGTAATACTCTTGACTTCTTTCTCCTTGTTTACCACCAACTACTTTCTCCTAATCGTCTTCCTTGTTTCCTCAGAGGAGAGGGAGGAAGGGAGTAAGGGGACTGGTAGTGGGAGTGTCTTTCGGGGTTGGTTGAGGTAGTACGGGGACACCTTTTTGGTGTCCCTGTCGACGGAAAGACCGGTTGGGTGTACTGTACTTTGATGTTCTTTCCTTTTCTTTGTGTTGTCTGTTCGTAAACGTTGCGAAAGTCAGAGTTTGAAGGCATCTCATTATAAAACTAAGTACCTTTGAACTTAGATGTTAAAATGTTTGTAGTCACCTTTTGGATAGAAATAGGATGGGAGGTATACATCAGACCATGGTCAGGGATTGTCCCGACAATTTGAGACGTGTCTGGTGAAATATTTTTATCCGGGAAAATAGACGACGGTCTCTCGTTGTTTTCTTGAGAACACACAGACACCTCTAAGATCCTAATACAATCTTACCTATTATCTTTCTGTTTATGAGCGATTTTATAACAGACAATGAGGGTCTTAGCGATATCGTTATGGGTACGGTTCGTCGACTCTTTTCGGAATTGTGTGATACGTTAAGTTTACGTCGGGTAGTGACGACGATATTAATGTCCACGGAGGGAAGGAGAAGAGTCTAGACACCTATTTTCGGATCCCGACTTAAACATAGAGTCGACGTGTCTTCGACTTTGATCATCAGTTATTTGTGTCTCTTGAGACGTAAACTGTCTGTCCGAGAACATCCTGTCTCTCGATTGGATAACAAGTTGACAAGAAGGTGTGAGTGTAATAGCCCTACTGTTTTTCCCTTCCCTACAAAAACTTACGAGGGGTTTAGGTTCCTGAAATAAAGTAAATTCGGGGTGTTCTTAGTGTACTCCACGATAATGAGAAAGAAAATATAAAATTTATTCTTTTTACTCTGAGTTTCCAACTCAATAAAGGAATCCAATGTGTTGAAAGATTCATCATCTTAACCGGGACCTTAGAGTCGGAAAGGTTGGTGTGACAGGTGTCTTTTTTGTGTACGGAAAACGTCTAGTCACACTTTAGTCCAAGGACAATTATCATCCGATAATCGCTACCCAAAGGGACCACTGAGTCACCATTTCTTAGGTGGACGTTACATCCTCTTCACCCAAGCTAGGTACCCAACCCTTCCAGGGGACCTCTTCCTTTTCCGGTTGGGGAGGTCATAAGAACGGACCTTTTAGGGTACCTGTCTCCTCGGACCGCCCCGATATTTCAGGTACCCCAGAGTTCTCAGTCTGTACTGAATCCCTGATTTGGTGGTAGTGGTGTCGTTACCCGACAACAAGAATATTGAACATTTGAGGAGGGTTTCCGATTATGTATTGTTAAAAATTTAATCTTGAGACGTGGAGGTGCGAAAATCCCCTTCCACCTCACTAGTTCTAAATTTTAAGTGACTTCGACATAGGCACACGTCTGTCTATTCTTATGACTTGAATTCCCGTCGGATTTTCTAATTTTTCTCATGTAGTCCCATTGATCTCTTCGTTATAAACCCTTCTGTGTCTCCCCGTTACGAATATTAGAGATCTTAGAGACGGAAGAATTTTATCTTGACTTTTATAAACACGGTTCCAACATATCCAAGATAATTTCCTTTACCTGTCACAGGTGGTCGGTACACTTTTAAGTGGAAGAATGTATCACATTCGACAAGAGTCTAAAATCGACATGATTGTAACTTTAGTGAAGAAAGAGAGACTCGTCCGGTTTCCCTAGAGGAAAGTCACGATGTCCGAGGAGAGTTTATCTCTTGGGTCCTATTAATGAAGGTGACAGGGTGAGACCTCTAGTATGGTAATTAGATAGAGTTTCCGAGGTCGGTGTGTAAAAATATATGGTAAATGATCTTTAGAAGGGCCCACCGAGTCTCCAATTTCACAGACGGACGTTACGTCCTCTGAACCCAAGCTAGGGACCCAGTCCTTCTAGGGTCCTTTACCGTTGGGTGAGGTCATAAGAACGGACCTCTTAGGGTACCTACCTCCTCGAACCATCCGATGTCAGGTGCCCCAACGTTTCTCAGCCTGTGCTGACTCGCCTTTTTTTTTATGATCTTTAAATACTTCGGAATTGTACAGGTCAAAAATTTTTATACTAGACTTTATGTATCTCTTTTTAATTGGTTGATAAATTTTCATATGGGAAATTTCTTTTTGGACCCATTTGGATCGTTGTTTGGGATTCCTTAATGGGTAAAGTCTTACAATTAACAATACACCTTCACTGAAAACTTCAAGTTAAATTAAAGGACTTTTGGGGTTTGTTGAGATAAAGGGATGTCTTTTATTAATTCGTAGTCCCTACTATTATACTAATCTTTCATTTTGTGGACCTTAAACGAATCGTTTAGTCTTACGTTTTTCTCCTGAAGACACTTTGACGTCGACAAGGAGAGGATGGGTTGGAGTAGTGGTGACGATTTTTCGGTAATAGTAGAAGTCTTCCACCACCCCCGTCACCTCCCTCCGGACGGTAACATCTCTTTATGAGGTGATAAATAAACAGTGGACAGATTTCCAGACGACCCAGGACCAACTAGTAGACCGGGGAGAACAAGGACTTCCCGTCGGGTGACCGGACTTTTTTTGGGGTATCTTGAGACCCCCTCCCCGCGCCCTAGTTTAGTAGGAACACTCTCATTCTACGTCTTGGTAGACTAGATCTACTCGGACTTGGTTAATGTCTTTAGTTATCAGACACAACGTTTTAGTTAATTTACTAACTGGTTAACTAACTAATATAATTGTGAATCCAAGAATATGTGGTCTATGAAGTGATTCGTGATATACACACAATAGAGAAAATTAGGGTTCTTATTGAAATATCTACTTATTATAATCGTACGGGTAAAACATTCCTCGATTTTGAATCCTTCTAAGTCGTCGTACAAGATTAGTGTGTTGAGTTTTTGTCGTCTCGGTCCAAGTTTCATTCTATACGAATCAAGTTCGGGTTCAAGTACTGGGATATTATCTCGACCAACTATTTACTGTCTGTAGATATGTCACCTTTCAGTCTGTGAATTTTTAACCAATGTTTTTTATGAACTTCTATCTTTTTACAAACGTTATTTCACAACACTTTTATTTAATTGTTTTGTACAAGTCATTTCTCAGTTCCTCTATTTAGAGTCTTACTGTAAATACCATTTTGTTGCCCACTAGAAATTAGTAAATATATATATAAAGATAAAAGATGTTATTGATACGTAGTGAAAATATGAGTTAGATTTATAAAATTGAAATTTTCCGTTCATTTATCTTTGTTTTAATGTTATCACCAAAATCCGCTTACCGTGTTAATACTCTCTAGCAAAAGTGAAAAGTTATAAAAGGGTTTACATAGTGTTTCGTAAAGAGGTATGGATATGTGTGTATGTGTGTGAGTGTGTGTATCAATTTTTAAGATTTCTCGACTCGATGAAAGATTTTACATATTAACCTACGGACACCGTTTCTGATAGTCACCAGGAAGTTATAAGTAAGAGGTACAGAAGATGTCCTTATCTGGGACTTTAAAAGTTGACCGGGGTAAAGGACATTATACCGAAGTTAGGGGTCGGAGGACACGTGTGTCTACATCGGTACACTGATTCTAGGACAGTTATTCCATACTCTATTTTACCTCACACGTTGTAGGTCCTACACAGGTATGATGAAAACTCTTCCACGTGTTCTACCGACCTGGTACTCTTTCCGGTGTAGTCTACGGTCTATATCTACGGTCCTCTCTGTCGACCTTCATTGTGTCTGGGTCCGTCCGACGTCTACCGTACCGTCTAGGTGGTACGGTAGGGACTGAACATACATTCCCGGTTCTCTTATAGAGAGTAAGTCAAAACAGAAAGATCTTCCATCCCACTTCAAATACAATGACTTAGATGTAAGATTAATTATATCATGACTTTGTGAATTAAATGTGATCAAGAGAGAGAGATTATATATGTGTGTGTCTGTGTGTGTTTATACATACAAGTTCACAGTACGTATATACACACTTATATATGGACACACATATATGTATATATATACTTTTTTTTTTAATTGTCGTAGTGACACTAAACTCTGATCTCCGGGTCTGGTCGACTTCTGAAGACTAACCTCGTCTCCTCTCCCCCTTGTGTATGTCGTGTCGGGGAGATTATCGATTAGATTATAGTTCTTACCTTACAGGTTCATTTACGGAATCATCCAGTGTTCAGAATTACTTTCTACGTTTGTTGTCCAAAATCTTTAGAAAGGGACGTCTCCATCAGTCTAAGGAGAAAAGTACAATCTAATACATAAATGTACAATGACACACGTAGACAGGGAAGCGAAACGTTAAAAGGAAAGCCACCGATGGATATGGACATCTTATACTCTCGATGTATCTGAAAAAAAAAAAAAAAAACCTGCACAGATACCGTACGTCCTAGAATCGAAGGACTATTCCCTAACTTGGATACGGGAGACGTCACCTTCGTGTCTCAGAATTGGTGACCTGGTGGTTTCTTCAGGACTACGTCTCTGAAACTTAAAGAATCACAGGATTTCGGTCACCGTATTCCATTCGTCGCTTTACAAACGATTTACTTACTAAGTTTCTTACTTACTTACTTTTTTATTGTTTATCCTAATGACCAGCGAACATGTTCTTGTCTTAATTTATGGTTCCATAAATAATGTTTATCCGTTATCTAATGTACTGTATATAATTTCATGTTTGAGATTTATAATCATTTTTTTTTTTAGAGGTTCGTATATGTAAAACTATTCAATATAGTTTGATTTACACTTAAAGAAACACACACACATGAGTCAGTACAGACTCAGGAACGTTGAGGTACCTGACGTCGGGTGGTCCAAGCAGACAGGTACCTTAAAGAGTTTGTTTCTTATGACCTCACCTAAGGGTAAAGGATGGGTCTCCTACAAGGGCTTCGTCCCTAGTTTGAGCGTAGAGAACGTAGAAGACGTAACCGTCCACTCGAGAAATGGTGACACGGTGGACCCTTCAGGGCTTAAAGGATTTCAGTTATGTCACCTAAGAAGTTTTAATTGTTCCATTCCTCTATTTTATAACTTTGTACCGGATATAATTTCTTAAAATTTTAATATCTAGAACGACGGATATTCTTTTTTTTTGTCATCGTAATCCTTGGAGGTGTATTACATAAAATATTATTGATATAACCCCCTTTAAAAGTATAAAACTTCGAAGTCGATATAGAGCGAACAGTAATAACATAATACAGTTATTAGTTTCTTGACCTAATCTATGGTTACGACTTATTTATAAACAACTTAATTTATAGACTTAGTTTTTACCTTCTTTTTAACTTTCTCAACTATCCTTCGAAAACCGAAGGAGGACGAAGGGACCACCGAGTCTCCAATTTCGTAGACGGGGGTTAAGCCCTCTGGGTCCAAGCTAGGGACCCAGGACTCAGCCTTTCTAGGAGACCTCTCCTTTACCAGTGGGTGAGGTCATAAGAACGGACCTCTTAGGGAACCTGCCTCTTCGGACCATCCGATGTCAGGTACCCCAGTGTTTCTCAGCCTGTGCCGACTCACTGAAGTGAAAGTGAAAATGAAATGTTAATGGCATATTTCGTAATGAAATAAAGGACTATTTACCAGTCTTTCTAGGAGACCTCTCCTTTACCATTGGGTGAGGTCATAAGAACGGACCTCTTAGGGTACCTGCCTCTTCGGATCATCCAATGTCAGGTGTCCCAGCGTTTCTCAGCCTGTACTGACTCACTGACGTGGAGATAAAAGACTATTTGTTCAAATCGAAATCGAGAAAGAACTTGTTATCGTAGTTTTCTCTCTCTAATGAATGTGATTTATGTCGAAAAAGAATGATTATACATCACTTAAAAAACATAAGTTCAAGTCACTGGAATATTGTATGTGTCATGTTCTCTTGTTATTTGTTTAAAGTCGCAATTTTAAGATAGGTGTGAAGTGAATCTTTTATACCATGAAACTTTGGAATCGATTCTAAGATAGGAACAAATATAAGTTTTACGATTACATCAAACCGCTGGACGATCCGTTATTTTCTACATGTGTTAAGTTTCTTGAAACTCGTCAAGTGAAGGGAATGGTAAATGAACACCGACAGTTCAAATCATTTCAGTCTTTGGGGATAGATTTCGGTTATTTACTCATAGGAACTTATTTATATTTACGTAATAATAGATGGTATACGTAAAAAAGTATAGGATACACACATATATATATATATTTAAATATGAGGTGTTTACCTTTCTAATTTCTGTCTTATTAAGATCTGAATATTAACATATTTATATGTATACTTTTGGATAACATAGAGACAAAATATTTATTAAAGTAAATATAGTAAAAAAAGTCTAAGGTGTATATTCACTATAGTATACTGTAAATAAATGTTTTGTCTTTATCTGAGTGTCTGTATCTTTTATTTGAATACCAATGGTTTCCCTTCGTTACCTATTTAGTCTTCAAAACCAAATTGTTTACGTGTGACGACGACGACGATTCAGCGAAGTCAGTACAGGTTGAGACATGGGGTATCTGTCGTCGGGTAGTCCGAGGGAACAGGGACCCTAAGAGGTCCGTTCTTGTGACCTCACCCAACGGTAAAGGAAGAGGTTACGTACTTTCACTTTTCACTATCAGTTCAGTCAGTCAGCAAAGGTTCAGAAGCACTGGGGTACCTGACGTCGGAGGGTCCGAGGAGGTGGGTACCCTAAAAGGTCCGTTGTCATGACCTCACCCCACGGTGACGGAAGAGGTGTTTACGTGTGATGACATATATTTTATTTGTTCCTGTACGACATATTGTGTCCCTTGTTATATTATTGAGTATTTCCTTTTATTAGACTTTTTATTATATGTATATGTTTACATTTTGACTTAGTGAAACGACATGTGGACTTTGATTGTGTCGTAACATTTGGTTGATATGAATTTTTTTTTTTAATCTATTATTGTTTTTTTTTCACACTTCAAGTATTGTATATTTCCCCAAAAAGTAACACACAGAAGGTCTCTTGATGTGTGGTGGTTTATGTTCAAAAACTTTAATGTGCAAAGGTAATTAATTTTATTAACTGTTATAAATTTGTGTATCACCGTTTGTGTCGATTTAGGTTTATTTTTGAAGACTCCTTATCATTTTAATTGAGTTACTCGAGGGGGTTATGTATAGAATTTTAATAGTAATCGTAAATTAATACTACTAAAGTTATGAAATTTTGGAGATTGGTTAAATATTAACACGATGATAATTACCATGGTAGTTATTCCATAGAGGATATGTATTAAGACATATTTCAGAGGGTATGACTTTAAATTTAATAACCTTATATGAATTATTTGAACACAGAATGGATTAACCGTTATTTATACTTTTCGAGAATCAATGGTTATTAAACCTGTCTATGTTTATAATAGTCAAAATTATGATTTCTTTGTATATATTAACTGTTACAGGTGGACTTTGTTTATATGTTCGTAAGACCAAAGTAAGGTTTTCGTCACATGTCTAAAGTCGAGAACCGAGGTACTGGATTGTTACTGTGCCTGTCATGTTAGTGTCGTTACCCTTCTCCCCATTCCCTCCTACATCAAATCAGGTTCTCTAAAGATTACTTGTGGTAGATCCGATCCGAGATAAAAGACGGGTCTAAGACCCGGTAAAGGTACATGAGTAAGTCCCGTTGACTCAATCCCAGAAGAATTGATCTGGCCTACGGACGATGTTACAAAAAGACTATCTAAAACACTTTTGTTTTAAAATTTTCCTAGACAATCCCTACTCAAATCATCCTCCAACTCCCCCTTTCAAGGGTGTTGATAAGTAGTAGCATCTGTAATAAACATTTTGTTGTGGACGAATTCTAGGGAAACCCGACACCCCAACCAATACACTTAGACTTATAAGATTTACGAATTCAAAATTTCCTAGTCAGTCGGGTAGGCACCACACGACTCTCGGGTTGTGACCCACACAAGACGTTCCTTACTATTTTATAGGTTCGGTGTTGGGAATAGATGTTTTAAGTGAGTGAGAAAAAGTGTCGGATCAGTACTAATAACTAATGGTTAGGTCTTTCAACTACATGGGTGGGTGATATTTGTCTCCTTAATATTTAAAATTCCAATTTTAGAGAAATCCTAATAAATCGAGTCACTAACTAAAAGTTGGACAGACCCTCAAAATAACACACACACACACACAACAAAAAAAAAAAAATTCACATAAGGAATTCTCAAACGAAATTTTTATATAAAAATTTTCACTTTCGTGTTGATAGGTCAACACTTTGATAGGTCCACACTTTGATACGTCAACACTTTGATACGTCAACACTTTTTACTTTGTAAATTTTAGTATCATAGAGGTCCAAACCCTTAGTTCTCAAATTTAATAATTTACAAATTTTAATAATAATAATAATTTAATAATTTACACTTTGTTCTAAACCCTTAGTAAATAGACTAGTTTAAAAGAACGGTTACGAACTTAAATAACACGTCTTAGGGATAGATTCTATCTGGGAAACCTCCTCTGTTTTGCTAAGTCTAAAAATTTTCCTGTCGACTACGTACCTTGTCGTTCTCCTTCTCTCTACGTAGAATCTCTTGTTCGACTCCTACTCACTGACTTTGTAGTGGGGATCAGAGGTCCGTCCGAGGGATTGTCTAGTTGGGTCTTGGGAGTCCCTTTCCGATGTCTTATCTTATCACGAGCCAGGAAGTGGGTGGTCTTCGTCCTTAAGTTGACGTTGAAGTGTAAGAGGTTGTAGTAAAGGTGATGGTACGTCTACACGAAGGTCTTTTGTGTGTTAGTTCTG
Source organism: Capra ibex (assembly GCA_006410555.1). Taxonomy (NCBI): domain Eukaryota; kingdom Metazoa; phylum Chordata; class Mammalia; order Artiodactyla; family Bovidae; genus Capra; species Capra ibex. Next base: position 34,758,764 of record SJYO01026388.1, read on the forward strand.
AATTCTGTCTTATGAAAAGTCGGACGTAAGTCAGGTAAGAAGGAAATCTAATAGTATTTTAAAACTCTAACGGGGAGGAAATAAGGTACGGATAGTCAACTCTTAGTGACGAGGTTTACCCAGTTCATGTCAATGAACACATAGATGTTTTGGACTTATTATCGATTTCAAGAAATATCCGTCTACCTATCTTCCTTTTTTTTAATTCACATGTATTTTCGTCCGTGTCGAAACGTCTTTTACAAAGTTTTGTATTTACTCTTTTTTTTATACGTCAACACCTTTTCACTTGTTAGAATTTGGTGACCTAAATTGTATTAACGAAACGAATAATGTTATAAAACCGAAAATTCACTTTCGTTCAGTCAGTACAGACTGAGAAATACTGGGGTACCTGATACGTCAGGTACCTTAAGACATCTGGTCTTACGATCTCACCCATCGGAAAGGGAAGAGGTCCCCTAGAAGGGTTGGGTCCTTAGCTTGGGTCCAGAGGGTGTAACGTCCCTCTAAAAAATGGTCGACTCGGTAAAAACGAAAATCACCGTTGAATAAAGGATGAAAATAACACATGTCACCTATTACGGTTAATTTACGGACTATATGTTTTTACTTTTTTCTTTGACACCTGAAAGAGAAGATAGATTGATGGTCGTCTCATCTTTCAACCAAGATTTTCAGTTATTTGGAAAATTTGTACAAATACTAGTGAAGTCCACGTTACATTTCTTCAGAATCTTTTCTGTCTGATGGTGTTTGTAAAATACGTGTCAAATTCTTCAACTTACTTTACGTGTACTCATTATTGTTTAAACTGCAACGAGATGGGTATGTGTCACTCACTGATATGGGAGTCAGGGGTTTCAGGAAAAGATGGTTATTCGGGTCCCAAGATACGTAGAAAGACAATTAAGGTTATAATAGGAACCTTCAATCTACCTTTGATTCATGGGTAAGATGTCTTTATATTTAGTTCCGGATGACTCTAAATTAATAAAAAGTGATCCACTGTTTCATTTTTCATTTTAAGTATTAAGTTTGTCCAGACCCCAGGACTCAAGTACATCTTAATCTTTTATGGTGATGTTACTTGAGTAAGATGATTTTGACGAAAGTTAAAATTAAATTAAAATTTAAGACTATTAAAATATAACATTTTTTACTATGTTACTAATGTGTGTGTGTGTGTATATATTAAAGTCATTACCTTTAGAGAATCTTAATCGTTGTGATACTTACGGAACCTCCGTTATATGATATAAGGAGTTTCTGCGATTACCATGAAAATTCCACCGAAGGTTACGTAGAGGGAATCTAATTCCTTTGAAAAGAGACGAATTAGTAAACTATACCGATACTCAATTTTTCTATAGGGAAATAAAGTAAAGTCTTAAAGTGAATTCATGGGCACTAGGATCCGTTTCTTAAAGAAGTTTTGAAGTTACTAGTTCCTGTTCCCACCCAAGAAACGAAAGTAAAGTTATTGTGTCTCTTTTCTCTAGGTGAATAAGAAGTATTTTACATTCGTCGTCTGACTCTTTGGTGAACTGTCACACAACGTCTGGTTCAGTTCGGGTAGGAAAGTGAAAGTTGACGAAAAATCCCCATTTTTATCCTCATGTTTGGGACATTGGATTTATAATTTCGAGACTTTTTCGTTCCGGAATAGATAGGACACTGTCCCGGTCAGATAAGGGACAGGGTTTGGAGTGGAAGAATTGAGGATGGATTTAAGAAAAGAACAAGACTCAGAAGACGGTTACTATGTAAAGGGAGAGAAGAAGGGATAGTGTGAAAAAAAAGGAAATTGTCCAGAGTCGGTCGTAGAGTCGGGCGGAAATTTTTATGTTTGGATATCTTTAGAGGAAATTTGTTGATAACATATATAAAAGACATAGTGAGTTTACCGTGAAATTATATATATACACAAAAGAGAAATTACCCTAATGTTTTAGAAACTCCAGTCTTAGACCTGGAATCTTAAGATAACTATAAACGGACCATGTAGTATACATGAATTAATAATAAACGATTTATTTACCACACCACTTTCAAGACCTGTTCCTTCTTCTACTGAAGCTGAAACCGTCCATACACTCTTCCCCTACCTTCCTCGATGTCTTTCTCTATTTCTTTTACCTATTGAGTACCCTGTGACAAGAAACTTTCTTTTCCATCTTCTTTGTTTCGTCCGTTTTCAGAACCCCTTCACTGTCCTTGGTCATTGAGAAGGATTTTGACTATGTTTCGTTTCTCTCAGTCTCCGATGGGATCTTTTTATCGTGTTAAGTGACTTTTTGTAATGAGTAGGCCGTCGGTCCTATAAGTACAAAAGTAGATTTTAGACTGTAATTGATCGACACTGGTCTTGTTCGTTAAAGTAACGAGAACCGTTTAGTGCAGATTTGGAACCTATGGTCTGGACTAGAGATTTCTGGGGAAACCGAGTCTATAATGTGCTAAAATATCAAAAGGAAGTAGAACTCTCTCAAAAGTAAAGTGAAGAAGACCTGTTTCTCCCCGGACTTACATGATTTTCCATATTATTTGTTATGTCTTCGCAAACAACGATTTTTCTATTCGCCCTATATTTTCTGTTTTATTTGGTTTACGGATACCACTGTGACTTCGTCTTGAAAAGAAATTATAGACGAAACGAATGAACTGGTGAAATCGACTCGTTATAAAGGTAACATTATCCAGCTCCTGAGTTCTCACTATGTCTCGACATCTGTCTTTACCCTTAATCTCCGTTGTGGAAGGTTTGTGAGCGAAATCGAGTTACTGCCATTTCACGGAACAACTAAATTTTCCCACACTTTTCGTAAATTTCTAGGAAAAGTGACCCTCCTCTATACGGTTATATTCTTATAGTAACTGTAGAATAAATTTTGGTAGTGTATACGAGTTTCTAAACCTGATTATGTTCGTTTTGCTAGTTAAATGTTACGTGGTTCTACAGACCGTAATTAGATTTTTACTGACACATAGTCTGTCATAAACTGAAGGGAGATAAAAGTCGGAGGGGAAGTGTAGTCACGATTAGTGAGTCGTGAGGGAACTCACTCACTCACTTCAACGTGTCAACACAGGCTTAGAAGCCCTGGGGTACCTGACATCGGATGGTCCGAGGAGACAGGTACCCTAAAAGGTCCGTGATCATGACCTCACCTAACGGTAAAGGAAGAGGTCCCCTAGAAGGGTTGGGTCCCTAGCTTGGGTCCAGAGGACGTAACATCTGTCTGCGAAATGGCAGACTCGGTGGTTCCTTCAGGAATCCGTGGACCTTAAGAGAAAACATAGCCTCGTAGAGCCGGTGTCTGNTGTGAGCGAAATCGAGTTACTGCCATTTCACGGAACAACTAAATTTTCCCACACTTTTCGTAAATTTCTAGGAAAAGTGACCCTCCTCTATACGGTTATATTCTTATAGTAACTGTAGAATAAATTTTGGTAGTGTATACGAGTTTCTAAACCTGATTATGTTCGTTTTGTTAGTTAAATGTTACGTGGTTCTACAGACCGTAATTAGATTTTCACTGACACATAGTCTGTCATAAACTGAAGGGAGAAAAAAGTCGGAGGGGAAGTGTAGTCACGATTAGTGAGTCGTGAGGGAACTCACTCACTCACTTCAGCGTGTCAACACAGGCTGAGAAGCCCTGGGGTGTCTGACATCGGATGGTCCGAGGAGACAGGTACCCTAAAAGGTCCGTGATCATGACCTCACCTAACGGTAAAGGAAGAGGTCCCCTAGAAGGGCTGGGTCCCTAGTTTGGGCCCAGAGGACGTAACATCTGTCTGCGAAATGGCAGACTCGGTGGTCCCTTCAGGAATCCGTGGACCTTAAGAGAAAACATAGTCTCGTAGAGCCGGTGTCTGTCTTAGCTGACTAGATTATTTGAGTAGGATTGAAATGTCAGATCCCTGGTACACGAGAGGGCAGGTCTTATATGAATAGAAATTTGTTCCGGTACCCTCTGCCGTTTACGATTTGGTTTTTCTTTCTGACTATCTATCTTGATGTACATAGTCACCCCTTTTATAGACTTTCGGTGTTGGAGGAGTCTAGGAAAATCTAGAAATGTGTATCGAGACGACAGGTCATTGGACAGAGATAATTTTCTTACAAATCAAAATTAATTCTTTTACTTCCCGAGTTTAGTTAGTATCCCTTTACGATATAAACTTACAACACCATTTACCTCTTCTCGAAGTTTCTGGTTTATCTTTTTGTTTTACCTTTTGTTTTTTAGGACGTCTTTTTACAATTCCCAGAGGAGATTGGAGGGTGGGTTAAAATGGTATAATCACAATAGACTATTCGATTAGCAGTGAAACTTTTATGTCGTTATACTTTACAAACCGAGATTCGCACACTCCGTCCTCTGTTTATTCGGTCATTAGGTCCCTACTTACTCATCCTTACACCCCATCCGTCCTCCCACTTTTGACCACTGAAACTCCGGTGAAGGGTGAAAGTGGGTAGATCGACTTACGAAAACCAAACCAGTTGAACCTTAAAGAATTTGTTAAAAAATTTTTTATGCATTTTAGATTCAACCCCTCTAAAAATTCATTTTTAAACCCAAAGTCCAAAAAGACCTTATTAGTTTCCTTGTCCGTTGAAACCCTTCTGTTAAAGTGTTCCGTTCTTCGTCAACCTACCCTGTTAGAGTATTCTCTGACTCCGAACTGAAAGTGATACCCTGACAGTGATTTGCACAAGAGTTACATTTGGTTTCTTGACAGGAAAAGTCCCCGTCTTCCTTGGACTTACGTGATTTCATACCATTGGACTTGTCTCTTCAAAGTAATTCTTTTTGTTCCCTTCCTAATTTTTCTGTCGTATTTTGGTTCCAGTTCATAGGTCCTACGGTGACTTTGACGTCTTGTTGTAAAAAATTTTAATAAAAACGTCAAAGAGATCATGTCTATTCAAGACAAATTTCTTTTTTTTTTTCAAATTTCTTTTCAGTTTAAACAAGAAAAGTCAATCACTTTTCTTTCCTAAGTAGCAGTGAATGGGAGTTGTTGGACCTAGTAGAGTTTCTTAAAATTTACAGAAAATGAAAACTTTATTTTTTGTGTAAATCAAGGTAAATACTTCACTCGAGAATTTCCATAAAGGAATAATTTTGGACCAGGATTTGGATCCAAGTGTCATGTACCACTTCCAGACTTCTTTCGAATAAATTGGATGTAATTTAGAACTTTTACGTAATTACTCAGAAAATTTCCATATTAAAATTGAGGTGTTAGAAGTTGATATTTCTGATATATCTCGATTAGACGGAACGGGAAAGCTAATTTGAACAATTCCCGCAAGATAAATCAGTCGTGGGTCCTACCCGGTAATTTTAAGAACAAGCCATTCTCAACACAAGTCACGAGACAACAAAATTTAAGGTAATTTAGGTTTACCAGAAATAGTGGGGTACTGGTGGGGACTGAAGTTAGTCGGTTAAATTAATGGAATGTTTTAACAGTCGTCTTCGTCGTTCCTTTTTGTCCTTCGGAATACTGCAATAGTCTGACTTTAGAAGGAGAAGTCACAAATTAGATCTGGTCAGTTATTCCTACTACTCGTGGATGAAGGAAGGGAAAGTTCCCGAAAACTGGAATGGAAAGTACGATTCTAAATCCCAAATTCAAAGTAAACTTCGTTAAGATCATGGAACTCTTGACCTAATGTTTAACTTTTGGGTATCTTCTATTTCGAAGTGGTGGGTTTACGTTTTGTTAGTTGTTAAGGTAAAGTTATGAAGTCTAGTAGGATGTCTCCTTTTGACTCCTAGAGAGTCCTTGGGGTCCATAATACCTACGCCATCTAATTACTAAATTACGTCTAATTACTACATCACTACATTCCTATCATGTCAACTTTCTGTCATTTGATGAAAGATAAGACTATACAGTTTTACCTGTAGCTATTAAAGGTCCCTTATTTGCCTTGACCTCGATGTTATTGTGTCATTTTAGGATTGTTGTCTTTCTTTTATTTAAAGAGAGTGAACTGAAAGATGGCTTTTCTTATTCCGTAGAGAAATAGTCTTTAAAAGTGTTAATTTTCTTTTAGTTTCTAACACAGTAGTGATAGTATCCGTTGGGAAATAAATTTCCACTTATCTGAACTTTTCCGGGACTATTAGTTACTACGTAGGGTACAAACCAGATACAATGCGAGGAGGAAACACACCCTCGTAATTGAAGGGACACGACTCATTTACAACTTTGTCACAGTAAACTCTTAAGTCCCTTACTTGTGTGACGTTACTAGTGAACTGAATTCAATTTTTCGTTTTCCACCAGACAGACCTCTTTACAGATGACTGTATGTTTGGGGACGTATTTCCGTTGGAGTGTTGCGGTCTTTTGCACAACTCAAGGTACACAGACCCTCCTCTTCCTCACGATAAAGATCTCCTGCCTCTCTAGTAAAAAGTTTCAGTAAAAGACTTTACTCACACGGAGGCAACTACCTAGTGTAGTCTCGATAAGAAACTTCGAAATTCTTATTCACCCTTGAATACAGTTTTTGTCTAAAAAAAAAAAAAAGGAAAAATCACGCCGTCATCACAACCGCTAAGAACCTTTCTAAGGGGAGGGGACGAAAGGTCTCGAGTCGACTCGTCCACAAGCCCGAAATAGACAAAGTGAGTCATCGGCGACAATGAGGGGGTAGGGGCGGAGGGTTCTCGGTCAAAAGGTCGAAGGTCTACATTCCGGTGAGGAGGGAGGGCGGGTGGAGTGGAGGGTTTCCTTCTTTTTAGAGAAAGTTTCTTGAACATGTCTCACCGTCGAAGGTTCGGGTCGGTTAAGCGAGTGTGAGGAGATTCTACATCATGTAGACGACGATTAATAATATAGACCCTCGTGTACTTGATCGGTGATTCATCCCCCTAAAGGTATTCTTGGGTAAGGCAAGGGAGAGTGGGACACCCGAAATATTGGACCCGACAGGGACTCGACCGCCGGAAGTGGAAGCCGGACCCGTGTTCCTCCTCCGATGCGCACACGTACCTGCGTCCCGGTCGCGTGTCACACGGTTCTCTAGGCTTGCGCAGGACCCTTCTGGAGCGGACCCTTTCGGAAAATTCTTTCGGCGGGATGACCGCTCGGCTTCTCTTTTCGATCCAGCTGTTGACTTTCCTTAATCACCGGATCGTTTTGGTCGAGTCGAGAAGGATCTCTTGTCAGAACCTCTTTGACGGGTGCTCAAACCCTCTTTCAAACCCAAGTGCAGAAGCAAGAACCGTAAGCTTTACGGTAAAGTCTATTCCTTACACTAGTTGAGCTGGAGTTTCTAGGATTTGTTCACTACCAAACCCCTAACTAAGGAACTTCTTCTATGGTTTCGAGGGAAGGGGGGTTTGAGGCCCGCCCTGACGATCGGGACGCGCCTCGGGCGAGGGGTCGACCGAAGATGAGGAGGGGAACGAGAGACCCCTCGTCTCCAGCTCTCCTGGGCCTTCTCTCCCACCGCTTTCATTGTTTTCTTTGCAAGTTCATGGAGGCTCAGGGACCGTGAAACCCTCTTGCTCCGTCACCCCAGGTGTGGGATCCCCTGCCTTCCTACAGCGGACGCGGGGAGGTTGGCGGCCGACCCGGCCCGGCGTCGACGCCCCTCTGTTTCCACGGAGTAAATGTAACGGGCGGTGACGGCGGCCGACGCCCCGCCCTCGCGTGGTTTCTCCCGGCGCCCCCGCACCGTCAAGGCGCGGACCTTTGCGGCTGGGGGCCTGCAAGCTGTATTGGACCTCGCCCCTTTGATTGGGAGATTGACAGGTTCGAGGTGGCACACGTGCGCGGGCGACCCACCAGCGGGACCTCTTCCGTCCGACCCGGTTTGGTTCTAGAACCCTCCCCTCAGGCGGTGCTGGGTGGGCTCCGCGCCGCGGCCGGGCGGGTGCCCGCTCCTCGACTGGGATCCGACTAGGAGTCCAGCGAGGGGGTTGCGGGGCCCGACAGGCTTTCGAAGCCCTTTCGAGGGACCTCACCCGCGAGCCCTCTGCCAGAGGGCCTTCACAAACGTTTCGTAGAAGCCTCATCGTCCGGGCCCACACGTCGGGGTCCAGTCCGCTGCCCCTCCCCCGCGGCCCTATGTCCGCGACCGCGTGCGCTGACGTCCTTCAAAAGGGCCCTTGGTTTCTCCTCAGTAACACGGTCTCACCACCTGCACGAAGGGCTCTCACGTAAACAGCCGCGCGCGCGCTCACACAAACACTGTCTCTGTCTCTCGCTCTCTCTCTCTGACTAGTAGGTAGGTCTTCTACCCGCCCCCATCGCTCCCCGAGCCGTTCATCGTCAGTCGTGAGATTCGACGAGGGGATGGGTGTGGGCAACCATCCTCCTGCGTCCCAGTTCAGTGGCAGTATCACCCTTGCCGCTTTTGGCCCTTTCCTGACGTATCTCGGGTGCTGCCACCAAAAGGTGGTGGATGCCCTTTCCCCCGACTCCTGCCCCGCGATCGGCTTGACCCGGGCGCCAACGGTATCACGGCGACGTCTCTGCGGCTCGCCGACCGTCTCCGGTGTGGTCCCAGCGTCCTCCTTCCCCGATCTCCGGTGGAGGAGTGGGCGCGGGGTCTCCGTCGACGAGGTGATCGCTCAGTTGGGGAAAGGGAAGGTTCCGAGGCCCGGTCGCCACTCCGAGACCAAGTGGAAAAGTCGACTTCAACTTTTATTGTAAAGAGTTCTCACCGAGTATCCGCGCGTTGGTTGGAGGTGAAGTAAGTCGGGTACAAAAAAGGTCTTCTTTTATTTTGAGGGAGGTAACGTAGTTTTATAGAGGTAGTCCCTTTACAAGGTTACCAATATCACATGTGTTAGGAAGTGGTGAGTTGATCTCAGTGTTTGGTCTCTTTTACCTAGAGACGCACCTTCTACAAACTTCAATTACCTCTTTTATTGTCCAATAGATCTTTGACCTGTCAACCAAATTCCATCGTTTCGTGTCCACATTTCCACAAAAGGATGAGGGGGATAAAGAATGCCTGTAAGAATCGTGACCAGATCCTTTTCCATAAAAACACACACACAGTCGAGAAAACCTTTCGACGATGTGTGAGACGATGTCAGCGGTTCTAAAAATTATACTTCTATACTTTACTAGTCGCTTACATTGTTAGATTACTAAGTCGTTTATACGACGTTCTGGTCTCGTCGTTATTAATTTAGAAATATCTCATAACCACCGGCAAAAGGCTGAAGGTCGAAAGAAGAAAAGGGGGGAGAATCAGGAGTTTGAGTGATTCTGTGAGTAAGTGTTTGTGTCAAGTCTTCTGTGGAGCCATAAGGTTTATTCATCCAACATGATGCGTTCTATAACCCGTTTTGATGGTTTGACCGTGAATGTTACGAACTTCGTCTCGTTGACTTGTGTGTGTGCAAAGATTACTATGACGATGACGACGATTCAGTGAAGTCAGCACAGACTGAGATACGTTGGGGTATCTACCGTCGGGTGGTCCGAGGGACAGGGACCCTAAGAGGTTCGTTCTTGTGACCTCATCCAACGGTAAAGAAAGAGGTAAGGTTACTATGTCCCTGGTTGGGCAAATTAAAGTAGGTTTCTTTGTTCGTAAGGACACCTGAGAACAACGATTCTCGTTGGACGAATTCATGGTAGATTTCCGTACGTCTTTCGTCCTTTTGATGTTACCATCCTTAGGTGAATAACAGAAAAGAGTAATAGTCAGGACACCCGAGGTCCACACAGATACATAACCACCCCCTCCCTTCCTTCCCAAGGGAAAGAGGGATACACTTTCCTAAGGATGGGTCCAAGGTGTTTCGGGGTCTACCCACTATTTAAAATAGTAATATCCTTTTCGCATATTCTTTGTCTGTTCTCTCTTCTACGACGACTGTATTACCCTTTACGTCCGTTAGTGAGAAACTAAATTTAAACTCACTGAATTACATAGACGAAAATAGAGTTTCTGTGTATGAGTCCTAATATACCAAAGGACGTGAGAAACCAGATTTAGGTGAACTTGACAGTTTCCTCCGCGGGTGTCACCCTCGGAAATGGGACAACCGAAAGAGAAGAGACCGAGAATAGATGAATTCCTTTGAAAAGGACTGATCAAGAGGATGACTTTGAGGTAACCGGTCACCTCTCTCCGACTCACAACGGGTGCGAAGTAAAGGAGGTTCATTTAGAAGACCGGTTGGTAAGGTGACTTCAGAGTACAAATCTAAAAGGAAACTCGGGATTTCTTTGGACTAAAGAATTCCTTTTGTTACCTAAGAGGATTATATATTAACGGTAAAGTCGAAAAAAAAAAAAAATTCAGTACGATGTTCACTTTATTTCGACGTCTGAATCCGAGGGTATGTGTCTGAGGGAGCCGGAGATAGTAGTGACAAATAGTGCATAATCAGGCCCTCCGTCTCGCTCGTTCTACACTCTTCTGAGTGTTCAATTTTTGTCTGTCTTTGGGAAGGAAGACTGCGATCAAGTGAGTTTGTCGTCGGAGGGACACAATTCATGGAAGTTAGAATGTTGTCATAAAAAAATTTCGAGGCGCATAGGTATTTCCGTGGTTCGTAACTCTTTTACCTCTCTAATTGGCTTTTCCGAGAGAGACTACTGTTTAGTTTTTCTAATCGCGGGAAGTGAACGCCTGGACAGGTCCAGGGTGTGCCTTCGCCTGTCCGCGGTTGAACGGTTTCTCAATGGTCTATAATTGAGTAGTCGGCCCGTTAGACTCTCCGCACATCGGGGTCGGCGAGTGCAAGAACCCCTTCCTCGACGCTGGGTTCGGGCCTCCGAGGGGCCCCCTGTTCGTCCTCGTCGCCACCACCGCCATGGGGGTCGCAGTAATGGCTGAGACTGTGACCGATAGTACCCCTTCATTGCGTCGCTGGTGATGGTGTGTGACTGTGAGCGACGTAGGAGGGCGCCGATAAAAAAAAAAAATTATTTTTCCCCCTTTTATTTACTTTACTTTTCGTATTCACCCAGGAAAGTTTGGGGCCTTTCGTAGCCTCGGCCCTTGTCCAGCTTTACGTGGCTCGGGTGGGCGGATCGCTCGGTTGTGCGGACAAATGTAGGCCGACGGAGACTCGGCCTATCATCCGTTACCTCTCCCTACCCCTTAGAATGGTTTAGAATTATGTACACACCAAGGAACTCTTATAGGTTAGGTGTCCTTCGTCTCGTCCTCAAATTACCACGCGGACTTCTGACCTAATGAATCTTGGCCCCTTTATTAGAAGTACCACAAAGACACAGGTGTGCGCGTCGTGGGTGAAGGGGCTAGATCGCAATCCGAGGGCCAAACCCATCCTTACTCCTACGCAGCTCACCACTGGCGTCTGTGCTAGTGCCGTACCAGTGTCTCTCTCCTTCCTCAGAGGCGAAGGGTTTGGCTAATCGTTAGCGACGTACAAGAAGTGAGTGACGCGGTTCCTCGTTGGAAGGTGACGTTCCCTACCACCCTGTAGGTACAATCAGCCCCTCGTAGGCCCTCTTTCGGTCGTGCGTGTGGGTGTTACAGGCCGGCGCGCTCGGACCCCTTCGTCTTCTCCTCCTTTTAGTTATCCTTTAGGTCGGAACCTTTGGCGGCTCCGCGGCCCTCGCTAGGTGCCAGGGTTGTGTTTTCCGCGAAACGAGCGTTTCCAAAACGGTCCGGGATAAGGTGACGTGACGACGTGTCGAAGACTGCACTTCGGTTCTAATTCACTCTTTTTAACTCTATCGACGAACGGAGAATTCCGAAGGACGGTCACTCGAAGCGTTATAGATAATACGTTGGTCAGACCAGCGGGTGGAACTTAACGTTCCTCCTTCAACCTAAATAAATGCACCCCCCCGCCCCCCCGCACGAAAATAAAGGTCATTTTCAGAAATGATTCTATCACTGACTCCGTACGTACACCTGAAGGATGTAGTTGTCTACTTAAAATTATTTACTGTTGAATTCAGTTTCAGTGAAACGGATCCTCAACATTTATTTCTTCACCAGATTTTGTCTCTTTAAATGACGTTTACATTGAACCAAAATCCGACTTGTTCCCAGAAAAATATGAAAATCTTAAAACGGATCCGTAATTATATTTAACTTTATGATAACCTCTCCATTTCTATCAGAAATTTTTGAACTCACTCTGTAAGAAACTAATGATGGGTCGTTATTTTTATGTAAGACGTTCACCTGAAAATCCCTCCTTTACAACTTTATTTTAATTCCTTAGTATAAAAGGGTGGGTAAAAAATGGAATAGAATTTTATTAACACTGATATAATTTTATGTTACTATAAACTTTTCCACGTCGTTCGAGGTTTCCGAAGTTATTAAATACGGGTTTAAAGAAGAGTGAAACTAAAAGACTTATAGAAAAAGAACTTCTGTACTTTATACCTTAACATCGAATTCACCGTAACTCACAGTACCAAAACAGATTTTTACGGAATAAAAGATCACAAGACTAGTCTTATGAGTCTCAGGGGTCTGTCACTGACAGAACCGAAAGTGTTAAATAAGTTCTTTTTTTCATGTATTAATATAAAAGAAAACATAAAATCGACAGGAGATACTACGTATATCTATTTTATAGGTTGGTATTCAATATAATCATTCACTTTTATTTAACTTGTCACTATTTATATAATGATATATAATTATAAAAATTCACAATCCTTCGGGTTTTCCGTTTAACGACTTTGACATAGAATTTTCATTATAGAAAAAGTATTGGTTGATTCTCCTGTATACAATTGGGAATACGTTTTCAATAGTCTAGTATAGTATAAACTTCTTATGGATTAAAAATTTACTCACTATACTCTTCATACAGAAGATCTATCGTTCTAAAGAATTTAGATAAAATTTAGATAAAAAGCATTCTATCATATTTTACGACTAGACTTTTATTTGGATGTAAGACGTTTCCGTAATCCACCCGTAACTAAAAAAAAAATTACCTCCGTATAGACGTCACAGTTTTTATTTATAGTACTTACCGATCAAGACGTCACATCGTCCGTTAAGTTAGTTTATTAGACTGATAAACTCGTGAAATTTCCCTTGTGGAACACGATTTTGGTTCCCATAGATCGCTGAGGAAGTCAGGTACAAATTTTATAGAGAACATTTCGTACATGTCGGGTTGTACGGGACAGAACATAAACGACAGAGCAAATAAGGTAAGATAAACAGAAAAAAGAGAAACTAGGATTCTCTCTATTATTACTAACGGTCCCGTTTTTATTTATAAGAAAATAAAATACAGTTATATTAACTATAGAAGATGGATTTTTCTCGTGCAAGACAATATCGATTAGTTTTATGCCGTCAAAACGTCATATCAATCGTAAATTACCTTGAACTCTTTTGTTTTACATGGTATTGAGGAACAAGTATATAAGACAATTGTATTACCGTAAACTATAATGTCAACATTAAAAAGATGAATTTTGATCGTAGGATTTGATAAATTCAAAACACTCTAATAAATAACCCACAGATCGACATGACTTTCTAGTTCGAAGGTCTAAGTACTTCAAGAATGTATCATTTAATCCGTCATTTTTCAGATAACGTTTTAAAAGAATGGTAATTAACCAGGGGTTTCTTGGTTAAAACGTGTATACGATTTAATCCAAGTAAATGTAGGTAGTCGATTAGACTTTCTGAAGTTGTGGTGTCTGTCGTTGAGGTGGACAGGTTAACTTGAAGACGTTCTGTTCTCTGCTGGAAAGAAGTCATGGCGCCTGTCGCGAGGTCTGCATCTAAATAAAACCTCGTCATGTCTCTTTCATCATGTAACTTACCCATTACATGGTAGCCTTCACTGTGACACGCATAAAGATGATATGTCTAAGATCCTCAAACTTAATAATGTCACAAGTGTAACAGTTCTTCTGATAAAACAGTTGACACAACACACATATAAAGTCACACTGAATTACCCCTAACAAATCGTATGGGTCCTACCCGGTTATCGGTAGGGAAAGGTTCCGTATGATGATGTTTTCGGTAAGTAAATGTAATTGACACTCAGGGGAGTACTCGTGATTTGATGAACAAAGAGTCATGTCTTCTAACGGACTGTCTTGTGGTTTTAAGTCTTATGACTTATTAAGACAGTCACAAGTCACCGATTTCTGTAAAGATTTTACATATTAATCAATAGTGAAATCTTAAGAAGTGGAAGTCTAAAGATAGAAAATGTCCCAATAGTCTGATTAAGAGTAAGAAAGAATAATTTGAAGTGAGTGAGGACTCCGTTTTTGTTGTTATTTTGGGGATTTTAATAGGGGGGTTATAGTCTTGTTTTAATAAACCACCACATCTTCTACGGAATATCATACAGTTAAGACTTCAATAATGTTCAAAGAGGTGTTATGACTATGGTATGTAGTATCAAAACCCAGATATACTTCCTAACTATCTCAGTAATATATCATAAATGACTAGTATAAATTGAGAAGAAAATTTAAACGTTAAACGAGGAGTTTTCTTTTTTTTTACGATCACCACAGTCTGTTAGTATATATAAATCATTAAGACTCCAAGTATGTACAATAAGGTACCAAAACTAACGAAAAAAAAGAGTAAAATTGGTATACCGTTGGAAATGAAGGTCCTCGGTTTCGAGACATCCAAGGTTCCAGTTTCGTCACTACTGTTTGACGTTTACGTGTGTGTATATGTATGTTAATCTCCTCGACACAGATTTTCGTTCGGATTTTTTCTTTTCTTTTTTCTTTGGTGTGTCTATCTTCCAACTGTACTTTCTATAGTTCGGGTACTATTTAATCGTTTCTTGTTTTACGTAAGGTACAAGTGGGTCTCGAACAAGGTTATTGTTGTTGTTTTTCGGTAATCGAAGTAGAAAATGAGATAAAAATATAAATGACTGTGATTACTGGAGAATAAGAACCCGTGATAATGAACTCTTCGTTAAAATCAAAAGATAAGAGGGTCACTTTTACTTAGAATAAGATCAATCGACGGTGGACGACCCCGTACATGTTTACACATTATTAGGAATGCCGTGTTCCAAAATTTTCTGTTACGGAGATGGAAAACGTTCTTTATCGTTTATGTATAGGGTCCTATTGAACTTAAAGTTTCCAAAAAAGTTTCCAAGAAAGTACAATATAGATATAAAGTCAAAAAGTGTACCTTAAAAAAGATTCTTAAGGTGAACTGAACAGTGACTTCAGGACGACTATACACTGTAAACTTTTTGGAGTAGAATATCATTGTGGACTGGATAAGAAGGTACGTACACCGGACAACATAACGTCGATTCGATTTTATTTGTCGGACAAGTAGGTATCGTAATCTCCACGGTCTCTTATTACAGTCTCGACTATAGTCAATTTTGGTGTGACAACGTATAAACGTGAAGTGGGAAGGATTGATACTCACGATACGATACGTTAGGGAACACTAAGACTTGTGTAAAGTCGACAATGTGGTTGTAAGACGACGTAACTACTAATTACTGTAAATCTCGAATTAATTAAAAATCTACTCTTTTCTTCACATAGAATTAATTCTTTAACTTAACCTTATCTAAGTGTACTGGACTTTGGAAAAATTTTTAAAAAGTCTTGACACATTAGAAATTACCCAAATTTATCTTCTTTTGTCCATTCTAAAGATCGTAGCAAATAAAGAGATTGTGGAAGGGAGACACACTAAGTAAAACAAACAAATTATTCAAAGATCCCGGTGACCTTCGACGAAACCACCAATGTCCTTACTAAATATATTTTTCAATGTTCCATTACTTGAATATGTTTAGTTCTATCTTTATAGTCACGGATAGAAGTCCCCGATTTGATGTTTGATTCTAAGTTTACTTAGTACTAGACGACACTTTAATTTTATTGGTAGTTAGGTATTCCATTAAAGACTACTGTACTATGAATGTCGTACTTCTACTTCTTTACTCTCTTCTATTAGACACGCAATGGTAGTCCTATCATCATCAATTCAAAAGATTGGAGAGGATCAAGGATTTAACCTATAGCAAAAGATTCCACGGAGTCGATCCAGGGGATCAAATCATTCCTTGAGAAACTTCCATTTTTATAGTCTCCTACTCTCAGTAATTTTCAAGAACTGCAAATACTAGGTGGGACCATTGTGGTGAGGGGAGTGGGATTACCCTGTGGGAGGCTCACAAAAAGTCTCCGAGAATTATGACCGTGGCCAATTTTACTTACAGACATGAAGGAGTCGTGGCTTGATTCCTCGTCCCAATTATCTACTTACCCGCGTACCTTCCCTCCGACGCCTCAACCAGTCTGGGCGTCCGCCTGTGTGTCGAAGAACGGTAGACAGAGAGAAGCGGAGCGCACTCAGGGTCATCGACTCCGGTGAAGGACTGTGCAGGTGAATAATTTAATAAAGTACCTCTCTTGCGCTCGCGGACGTCGGTTGGCTCGGTCAACGTAGGAACTCCCCTTGACCGACTCCGCTCGCCCTGTTTCGGTGAGCATCGATCAGCCAGGTCGCCCACGGGGCTCTCGTGGCCCGAGGTGGCGCGGAAGAAGGAGAGGTCCGCCTTTTACGGGGAGCGGGTGGGGCCCAGAGAGGACAGGAGCACCCTTGTCTGCAGAGGCCTCCGTCGGGCCTCGCCTCGGGTGGGCTCCCTTCGGGAATGGAAAACGACCCCCACTCCACCCGCCCTTCCCCCTCCCCACCAGGAGCCCCTCCTCGTCGGCCTCCTCCAGCCCGCCCTTCAGGGGCCGACGGCCTGTCTCGTCGCGTCTGCGCCCGTGGCTCGCGCTCACTGCCGCCGCCGCCTCTGCTTCTGGCGCCTCGGCGCCGCCGCCGCCTCTGTCTGTGCGGAGGACCGCCCCCAAGGAGAGGAGAACGAAATTTCCGCGGCGCGAGATAAGGGGCGCCAGGGATGTGCGAGGCCCGGCGGCGCCGGTGGTCCCGCGTCGCGAGCGGGGACCTGGCATCCTCGATTCCACTCTTTTAAGACCCGCGGGTGTGTGTGAACCTGTATTACTTGAGGGGCCGGACCTGAAGGGGGTGGCATATGCGGACGGATGAGTCTACCCCGCTGACCTTTGTACTACGAACCAATCCCTCACTACGTTTAGCGGTTGCCTAAACGGACCGGGACCCACCACCTGTTGTCCATCTTCCTCGAGCGCGTGCAAAACAAGACCCACCACCGAAAATATGGAGAGGCTTTGGTATCGTTGCCTAGATGAGACGACGGTCCTAAACCTCTCGTTCGACCATCAGAGGTTCACCGGGAGAATCAGGTTGAAGACAGTAAAGGGATACTCTTTTGGAACTGGACGCGAAGTGGGGGTGGAGGTGGAGTTTACGTGGGAATAGTTACCCGAAGGGGGCCCATAAGCATGAGGCAATCTGGACGGCAGTGCCGCGGGTAGAGGGACGGAGGTAGAGATTTTTGTCTCTGTTAGGGCTCAGTCCCCGACCCCCGTCTTCCCAGTCGCCTGTCAGAGACTCGGGCAGACCTCGGAGTCACCGTCTGCGGATGAAAGGAGGGTCTAGGGACTGGAGGGTTAGGTTTATTTAGCGTCTTCCTTTAACCCAAGCTCTAGACGACCCGCGGCTTGGCAACCAGAGTCTGAGTTTCTGACCGCTTCTTTCGATTCCTCTCGGAAGTCCGGACCGCCGGCGGCCAGATTTCAGAGGTCATTTGAAGAATTTATCCGGACTTAACCCCTCTCCCATGGATTTAAAGGCTCTGAAGAGCTTCGGGCCGAAGGTCCCTCCCCGTCGGCCGCCGTTCGTTTGTGCCGAGGGGAACGAAGACTCATCTTTGCTAATCGAAGACGTTTGTTAGCGGCTAAAGGTGAGGAGACCCAGCCTTTTCAGTTGTAGATGAGTTATGGCAGCGATAAAATAGGAGCCGGGATGTTATAATTGATCTCGTCTCTGAAACTTTCAACGGGGGTCTCTTTCAACCGTTCGTCGGCCTAAGCGACCCTTCAAACTCCTACTCGCCGTCGTCCGGCCCGAGCGACCCGGCCCTCTGTCAAAAGTTTGGTCGACACATTCCTCCCCCGGACCACTCTAGGGCACCTCGACAGGAGTAGGGACCCCTGTGAGGTCAGAGACTAAGGATTCGAGGCCTTCATCTCTCTAGGACGTGGGGGTTCCCTGACCGACAGATTCGACCTCTGTTCGGACACAGGAAAAGAACGAAGGAAAGAACGTTAGGACCATCTCAATTCGGGAGCGGACATCAGAGGACTGAGTCGGAACACCGGGAGGTGTGGGACCCCGATCGCGGACTGAGTCTGGTCGGGACTTCGAGAGTCTTTGGATGACGTCTGTTTGCGATAGGCCGAAAGTTCGTTTTGGTGGTCAGATGGGCCGCCCAGTGGTGAGGTCCGGGAGGACAAGGGACGTACGGATGACGGGTGCCGGTCTCTCCCTTGTGAGCCCAAAATTTCTTCAATTCCATCTACTCAATCACCGTTACGTCGCAGGTCAATTAGTAAATTTCTAGGGATCCCACTTTCCCTCCGAGGGCATTGATTCAGTTGTCGCCGGAACAACATGCCTCATTTGTTTATCAGTTACTGAGGTAACACGGAGGACCTCGCCCGTCGTGTCTGCGCACTGGGCCGAGACCCGCGGACCCGAGGTCGACGACACTGGACGTCGGATTACCCGGGAGCTCCATGTCGGTTCAAGCCCGGTCCGGGTCATTTTATAGGGTAAGTTAGGGTGACGGAGTGTCCTCATTACTTCTGTTGAACAGATGATCGGTTTCTGTGAAAGGAACAGTAGTGTCCTGACCGGAGGGGTGAAGGTCCCCTCCCTCCTCGCTTTGTGACCTGTGTCTCGTCTAAGACGCCGTTTAGGGACCCGCCTTCCTAGGTCGAAACAAAACGACAATCAGACGCTTCCATCCCTCACACGCAGTACACCGATACCATTCGTATCCGAGACCGTACGTCATCCACGTCTTACTTTCTTATTCCCTAAGGACCCGAGTCCGAGGGTGAAAGTGGAACAACCCGGATTCTGGTGCAACAAATCCCCTTTCTCTCCACCGTAGTCCGTTGGAGGAGATTCACGATACACACAAGAATCTTGGATCAACATTTAAAGCAAAGGTTGGACCAGTACTTAAAGAAAAGGTCTCGCTTGTCCTGTGTGAGTATTTCTGTCTTTATTGTGCGTGACCTTTCCCGTGCTCCCCGTCCTCCTCTCTCGACGCTCTTTTCACTTTGTTTAGTTTTAATACGTTCAACACTGTTTAAGTAAAAGATTTATTTTACAATAGACCTAAGATTACTCTTTTCACCTGAGTGCCCCCTTGAAATCGGATATGTGTGGGTAAATTTGGAAGTTTTATTTAAGAGGTTTTGACATTATAGAAAAGGTATTAGATACAGTCCTAAATACTTCAATTTGAAATTCTATAGTCTAGGGTTCAAAGAGACCTCTTTCAGTAAGGGTCAGTAGGACTTCGGGACTAGAGGGTAGAAACTCTTCCATCGACTCAGGGAGTCGAATTTAACCTACTTCCTTGGTGAAGAGGTAGAAGGAAGAGTTTTACTAGAATTTTGTAATCGTACAGACCCTAAAACTGAGGACTCTTGAGTCGTCCCTAGTGACTTAAAGGTTCGAATGATGGTCCAAAACAAAGAAACACAAGTAGACCAAACAATGTACATAAATAAGTTAACCTTCTTTGACAAACTTATTAGATCAAGTCACGCAAGTAAAATGTTCGCTATATTTGGTTCCACTCTTTGCTCCGTACTTATTGAGTCCTACACCGTCTTGACTCTGACGGAGGATTAACACCGTCACGTTGTAGTCGGCCAGAAGACGGTAGGTGGAAGTTATGAATCTTAGTATACTTCAATCCTGACATTCCTTGCAGTTCCTGAAGATGAGGTAAAGTCCCAGCGTCTAGAACCACACACCTTTTTTTCCATGTGAACCCGTGTATCGGAGCTTTAGAACGTATGTCATATTCTCTACGTGTATAGTGGACTTCGGGCGACTTCCGAATACTCGGGGAGTTGGGGTCCGATTCTTGGTGGTTGGATCAGACTGTTGTAATAAAAAGTCTACTACTTTAGATTCGTTTGTATGAATGAGTCTCAGTGTGACACCCAATTCCTATCAAGATTCAGACCTATGGATCACAGGTCTGATACTCAAGGTTCCCCTTGTCACCTTTACAAACCCTAAACCTCTCCATGTGTCGTTATATCTCTACTCTTCACTATCTCTTATTGGACCTTCGGGGTCCGAAGAACGTTTCTACGATATTTTTCCCTCTTTTCCGTTCATCCCCAATTCGGATTACTAGAGGTTCCACATAATACCATGATTCCAACACCACTCACACACCCCAACGAGACCTGGGAACAAAATTGAAGAAGCATACTTTCACACCCAGTCTCTTCTAGTAATAACGGTCTTGAGACTTGAGAGTTCCGAAAACGGACGATAAAAAAGACCTCCTCAATGGGAAGTGGGGGGTCTTTTCTTTTCCACCGTCTCTCTAGATTCATGGAGGAGGTTACGTGAAAGGGTAGAGTGATCCGTAGATTTTGTATGTTGACTACGAGAAATAGGACCTACACTGGTATAGGTCTGGGTTGTGTAGTTACTCTGGAGGTTCAGCGGTCTTTACTGAGTAAGAAGATGAAAATATCTGTCAAATAATGAAGTGCACATTTAGATAAAGGTAAATCGTAGAAGGTGTGTATTACGCAAGGTTGAAAGAGTCACAGTTTTAAACGAGTGAATTAGTAAAGTGAAGACGGACCTGATGACTTTATCATGGTTCTGGTTTCATAAGGAGTTCATGAGATGAATTTACAGATGTTCAGACACTCGTAAGGTTCCTAAGACTAGTGGGAAGGATGATTAAATTCAAAATCCAAGAACTCCAATGAAACATGACAGAGGGGAGTAGAAAGAGTGACAGTGACAGGGGACGGGAGAGGTCAGAGATTGACCGGTTCAGGAAGAAGTTGGGGATCGATTAAATGAATAAATAATTAATAGAATCGTACATAAACATATACAAAATTCCTTTACTTCTACTTTGTTACTCCTTTTTACCTCCGTTATATGAAACGTTCTATAAAGATTTCCATGTGTCAGTGAAGATAATCGATCTGGTATTGTAAGAACGAGGAAGAAAACATCTTTCGTGACAATACTTTCAACCTTACATAACCGTGTGTTCACCGTAGATCATCTCTCCGTAACATGATCTTTTATAAAGAATAATCTGAGGGGTAGGGTGGACGTTGATTCCTCCCTTCTTTGAGACTTCTAGGAATCCGTATGCCTGTCCATCTCCCCCAGGGTGACACCCACTCTATTCCGTGTGTCCCTGTCTTCATGTACAAAGAAGTTTTTTGTCGTAGAATTAACCAGTATAGTACTTCCTTGACGGTTGTGTTTAGGAGTCCTGATAAGGGGTGGATGGTAATTAGAGAGGACAAAGAACCTTCGAATTATTTTTCAAAGTCTCCCCTTTTTATCGATAAATATATTCAGTACACGTGCACACGCACGTACGATTCAACGAAGTGAGTACAGACTGAGAAACACTGGGATGTCTGATATCGGGTGACCCGAGGAGAGAGGTACCCTAAGAGGTCCGTTCTTATGAACTCACCCAACGGTATGGGAGGACGGTCCCTAGAAGCACTGAGTCCCTAGCTTGGGTGAAGAGAATGGAGAGGACGTGACCGTCCTTTGAAGAAATGGTGATCACGGTGGACCCTTCGGGTATATTCAGGATGGGATAAGGTTTTACAAAATGTATTTTATAGTGTATACTGAGACTTGTTAGAACAGTTTTGATATCAATGATAAAATTCCTATTATTTTGATTTTATATCTTTCCATACATTGAACGGATACCTGTTTGTTTATCGTTTCCGTTTTGACCCTAAGTGTTGAAACATCAAATAACAAGAACGACCATGTTCTCTTCTCCGTCCGTCTTTTTTCGTCATAGACGGGTCGAGAGAGAATAGGGCTCCCAAAGTCTACGACAATGATTCGTCACTCCCCATTTCGGGTTGTCAAGTCCGACCCTTATACCTCCCGACCTCTTATACGTTGTTGAGTCTAACTCGTCTAGACGAAGGAGTCGTTGGGGGACTCACTTTCTAAGTAGACCTCGGTCTTTGGTCTTCGTCGACGGAGAGTCTCCCCTTCGGTCGAATTTTCGTTCGTCTCCCGTAAAGAGTCGGAAACAATCTCAGGTTCCTTTTTAGGGTCTTAAACTAGACTAGGGAATTCTCATAAGAGTTGTCTTTGATTTCCGATAGGAAACCGTTCTCTCATCAAGAACGTTATTCCCTCTTGATTTCTATTTCTGTGAAGATCCTTATTGATAAACAGGAATTACTATTATGGAAGGATCGACAAAGGAGATACTTTCTTCGATATGGAAGGTCTCGAATATGATTGAAAGACTGACATATCGTCAGGTCGTGAGAGGTTCTTGAAACACAACAACCCAACAAGGTTACTATCCTATGACAAATGAACATATAAACGAACATAAGTTCGTTTGAAACATTTGATCCAAGTCTTACAACTTATCCCGAAATATAAAGTAAAAGTAAGACGTCCCTTTGTAAGACTAATTAAGTCAAACAGTATTTTCTTCAACAATCTATGTATTAATAACAGAGGCATTGCCGGGACGGATCTCTCCAGTAGGTCCGACATCTTTCGACAATATCTCCTTGACTGGTCCTAGGACTATCTAAAAAGGAGAAGATGAAATTTCATCACTACGATTAATCGTCGAAAACTTAGAGAATAACGTCCACTGGGGTCGAAGTTCCCGACTGTAAGTAATTCTTATACCTGTGACGACTGGAGGATGGAAAGTGTAAGGAAGGTTGATTTCCTAGTGTGCCTGCAACCTAGCTCAACAACCCTAACAAACCTGTACGTGACATCCTCTCGTGTGTTGTCTCCATTATCTTAAGTCAAAAATCCTAGACATTTAATATACCAAAAATTAAGACATTTAATTCGAATTTTACCTTTCTTTTATTTATCAGATCTTCGATCCTAGTTTTACATCCAGGTTTGAGACATATGTTTACCTTTCACACTTTTGACCTTTTATTTGAATGAAACGTTAGACAACATGGTTGAAAATTATATAATTCTATTGACAGAGTTAGACGAAGGTCTAGTCACAGGGAAACATTTATATGTACTTTAAACTCATGTTTCTCTACTTGTCGTTACGTAGTGAATTGACATAGTTATAAAATACATCAACTAGTACAATCTTAGTCTTCGTCTAAATCAGAAGAGACACCTGACATCCCTGATTCCCAGACAACTGGCATAAAGATGAAGTGTTTGTCTCGATAGGTTGGTTCTGAACGAATATTTGACCTTTACAAGAGTTTGTGTGACAGGGACTATAAGACAAACGATAAGATCCGACTGTTTAACGATTGAAAGATGTTATGATCTATGTATATATGACATTAATCCTTTTGTCTTCTTTTCTTAGACACTATACCTTTGTAAAGACTACTATCGACTATTAATTTTAACGATAAAACTCCCTATTTTGTCTTCTTTACATCATTAAAGATATTATAAAAGGTGATAAGTGATTAAAATTTAATTCTGTATCTAAAGTACGAATATGCATGAAATGACATAGATAAAGTGATGTTATTGCCTGAAGTCTCAGTTCCAGGTTCACAGTCTTTGATCTTAACAACCTTTTACCAGAGTCGGTATTGCCTCCTGTTAGATCTTAAGTGTTTATAAAAAGTAAATGAAGAGAAGTAAGATATGAATATTATTGGTAATTTTTCTCAATGGTTAAGGGTCCATCGAGTCAAGTCAAGTCAACGAGTCAGTACAGACTGAGAAACGCTGGAGTACCTGACGTCATCCGGTTCGAAGGGACAGGTAGTGGTTGAGGACCTCGAACGAGTTTGAGTACAGGTAGTTTAGCCACTACGGTAGGTTGGTAGAGTAGGAGACAGTAGGGGAAGAGGAGGACGGAAGTTCGAAAGGGTCGTAGTCCCAGAAAAGTTTATTCAGTCAAGAAGGTAAACCACCGGTTTCATAACCTCGAAGTCGAAGTCGTAGTCAGGAAGGTTACTTATAAGTCCTGACTAAAGGAAATCCTAACTGACCAAACTAGAGGAACGTCAAGTTCCCTGAGAGTACTAGACTAAGAATGTACTAAGGTCCACCGAGTCACCATTTCTTAAGAGGACGGTTACGTCCTCCATGTAACCCTCTGCACCCAACCTAGGGACCGACCCAGCCCTTCTAGGGGACCTCTTCCTTTACCGTTGTGTGAGTCCATAAGAACTAACTTTTTAGGGTACCAGTCTTCTCGGACTAC
Organism: Capra ibex; assembly: GCA_006410555.1. Lineage (NCBI taxonomy): Eukaryota > Metazoa > Chordata > Mammalia > Artiodactyla > Bovidae > Capra > Capra ibex. Next base: position 34,783,111 of record SJYO01026388.1, read on the forward strand.
CCGATGTCAGGTACCCCAACGTTTCTCAGGCTGCACTAACTCGTCTGTGTTTTTGTTAGTGTCCTATATCAGAGGAGTAAAAATCTTTACTCCTCGTCTTCAAAATCTTGTTAACATACGTATCGTTTTTGTTGTGACTTGATTCTCAAGGTGGTCGACTTGGAGATAAATTTATATTACAGAAACATTGAGTCAATTAAGGATATCCGAAGAGAGATGAATAAACATTTGAGACCTCCTCCCTAAATAATTATAAAAATTTAGACACTCCTCTACTTTTTAAAAATTTACATTATCAGAACTGTCTGGGTCCTAGTGTAGTATCAGTGACCACTTTACCCTCGTCATGGGTCCGGAGGTGTCAAACTGGTAATAGGTCTACTACTTTACATAGACTTTAGTTTTTGACTCGACGTTTTTTTATAGTAAGAAACGCAAGTAGAAAGTAAGTTTTAGTAGTCTTTGTGTGTCTTGAGTATTAGATTGAACTTTTGTTTGTAAAGATATTTTGTCTATTTAAAACAAGTAAATCGTTCTAAGTGATTTTTGTGATTAAATTATTAAACACAGATTTCAATTACACATGTCCTTCACCATGGTATTATTAAAAATATTGATAGTGGGACTAATTTGAGTAAATCGTAAACCTGGGTTCATTATTTGTAAAGATCTCTTTTAGCATCTTGACCCTATATACCCAACTTACTCAAGTCAAGTCAAGTCAGCGAGTCAGTACAGGCTGAGACGGTAGGGTACTTAGTGTCGTACGGTCCAGAGTAACAGGTAGTGGTTCAGACCTTAAGTGAGTTTGAGAACAGGTAACTCAGCCACTACGGTAGGTCGGTAGAGTATGAGACAGCAGGGAAAGAGGAGGACGGGGGTTAGGGAGGGTCGTAGTTTCAGAAAAGGTTAGTCAGTTGAGAAGAGTACTCTACCGGCTTCATATCCTCAAAGCCGAAGTCGCAGTCAGGAAGGTTACTTGGGGGTCCTGACTAGAGGAAATCTTACCTGACCGACCTAGAGGAACGTCAGGTTCCCTGAGAGCTCTCAGAAGAGGTTGTGGTGTTTAGTTTTCGTAGTTAAGAAGCCACGAGTCGAAAGAAGTGTGAGGTTGAGAGTGTAGGTATGTACTGGTGACCTTTTTGGTATCGGAACTGATCTGCCTGGAATCAGCCGTTTCATTACAGAGACGAAAAATTATATGATAGATCCAACCAGTATTGAAAGGAAGGTTCCTCATTCGTAGAAAATTAAAGTACCGACGTTAGTGGTAGACGTCACTAAAACCTCGGGGGGTTTTATTTCAGACTGTGATAAAGTGGACAAAGGGGTAGATAAAGGGTGCTTCACTACCCTGGTNAAAATTATATGATAGATCCAACCAGTATTGAAAGGAAGGTTCCTCATTCGTAGAAAATTAAAGTACCGACGTTAGTGGTAGACGTCACTAAAACCTCGGGGGGTTTTATTTCAGACTGTGATAAAGTGGACAAAGGGGTAGATAAAGGGTACTTCACTACCCTGGTCTACGGTACTAGAATCAAAAGACTTACAACTCGAAATTCGGTTGAAAAAGTGAGAGGTGAAAGTGAAAATAGTTCTTCGAAAAAGCAAAGAGAAGTGAGAGACGGTATTCCCACCACAGTAGGTGTATAGACTCCAATAACTATAAAGAGGGCCTTTAGAACTAAGGTCGAACACGAAGAAGATCGGGTCGCAAAGATTACTATATAAGACGTATATTCAATTGATTCGTCCCACTGTTATATGTCGGTCTGCATGAGCGAAAGGATAAACCTTGGTTAGACAACAAGGTACAGGTCAAGATTGACCCAACTTATCACAGAGAGATTTTAAGTATAGATGGGTCTGGATACTTGCACTGGAATAAATCTTTTTCAGAAACATACACAATAGTTCAACTCTAAATGACTTCTTCAGAATAATAGGGTGTTCATAAAATTTTTTACATTTATTAAATTAACATTTTTAATATTAAAGATTGTAGATTTCGTGTTGTAATATATCATATGATACCTAGTGTATAAAAAGCACAGGTACGTATTAATGATCGATTTTATAATGTTTTAATAAGGGGTTTGAATATTTGAAATTTTGACTAAAAAAAGAAGACTCTATCTTAAATTCTTAGTCTATGTTCCTTACTAGTGACGTCTACCAGTTCAAAGTATTCGTTCGGAGACAAAACGATCATTGACCTGTTAATCTTCTATCACTAAGGTAGGCTGACACGAGTCTTCTCGGTCCCGAAAATTACGTATGTAGTCGTCACGTAGACGGGGAAACGACAGTGATTCTGTTTTAATAACCTTGTCGAGAATATTAGATTAATAAAGAAGAAAAGGGGCTCTAATGAGTAAATAGTGACACATTGAGACCGTCCTCAAGGTATAAGTTCAAAGGGGATATTTTAGACTACCACTTGAATGTCATAACGACGAAAAAAAAAAACAGGAACAGGACCAAAAATCTAACTTCTTCCAATTTTTGTTGTTGTTGTTGTTGTTGTTGTTTTGTAACAATTTATAACTCAACCGGTTTTTCAAGTAAGTCAAAAAAGGTAAGGTAGAATGTCCTTTTAGGTTTGAAAAACGGGTTGGGTGATATACAATATACCTCTGTGAGGTTATCCACAAAACGTATAAATAGAGTGATTGAGACGGATTTCGTTAGGACGTTTCTTCAATATCTCTGACCGTAACTTCCCATGAGTCAAGGAGTCAGATGAGTACAAACAACTCGTATCAAAACGAATGAAGACTTCAAGTCTGAGAAAGTGAGATGAGGGATCCTCACTGAAATTATTCTTTCTTTGTGGTAAAACTTTTACTTTCCATGATCCACTGTCCTCCGGAAGAGGACCGGTTCACACATAAAACTATTATACGAACCAAAGTGTAGTCATGGTAGTCACGTAGAAGTTTTATCACAACGGGATAAAAGATATTTTCATCAAAAAAAAAGGTCTTCCTGTTGAGACTTTGTAAAACTTTGATTTGATTAAAAGTTCCGAAATAGAGCGTATAACAACTTTACAGAATAAATATACAGTCAAAAGAATGTCACGAAGGACGTCTTTTGTTTATTTTGTTAACGACTAAGAACATAAAAGGACCAACTGTATCGAAAATTTGTCTTTTCTTAAGATTGAAAGTTGAGGTGACTGGGATATTTTTGAGAAGTTCAAGTTTTGAACTAAAATTCAAACTGTGAAATATAACGGACGTTATTTTATTCACTCCCTTTAGATTCTAATTTGTCAGTTCACACCTTTTCTTTCTATAGTAACTATCTCTTTCCTCTACACATGGGGGTCAAGTGAAGAGACGTTTTACTCTATAAGAATTTCTAACTTCTCGTAACTTCTTTTTTTTTTTTTTTTTGGTTCTGACACCACTTTCAGGAGGACATATAAATTGTACAACTAACTAAATATATGTATATCGATCGATAAGGAAACCTCTTCCGCTACCGTTGGGTGAGGTCATGAGAACGGACCTTTTAGGGTACCTACCTCCTCGGACCACCCGACGTCAGGTACCCTAGAGCTTCTCAGCCTGTGCTGACTTGTTGAAGTGAAAGTGAAAAGTGAAAGTACGCAACTTCTTCTTTTACCGTTGGGTGAGGTCACAAGAATGGACCTCTTAGGGTCCCTGCCCCCTCGGACCACCCGACGGCAGATACCCCAGCGTGTCTCAGCCTGTGCTGACTTCGCTGAATCGTCGTCATCGTCGTCGATAAGGAATTACATCTTGACCTTGAGTACTAGAGTTATATTTTGTTTTATTGACTTTAGACTTTGAAAGGTCCTTTTTTAATTCAATATAAATGTCTTCTTACGTATCACAAGGGATAAAAAAAATTTTTTCCCTATAAAGTATCATACCCACGAACAATGTTCGTGTATTATTTAAAGACGTAGATGAAGAATTGGAAGAGACAGAGAGAATTCTCATGTGTCTGTATGTCACTAAAAAGACAAACAGTTTCTTTCATGATGTTAAAGATTTCGACGGGTAACTCACCAAGACTCGGTGTCGGTTTTCGATAAAGTTTTACTCCTGTCTAGAGAAAAGAGGGACCCCTGTCTGTCGTACGACGAAGGAGTCGGGACGTCAGATTCGGAAAAGAGGGGGTCTAGAACAAATTAAGATCCACATTTTTCTGTGAAGGTGATAATTTTACGACTGTCGTTAGTTCAACCCTCATACAGGTAAAAAGTAAGTAAAGTACAATTTAATTTAGTAGACATCAAGATATTGTTACTTAAGCCGGTATGTGAATTTCTCTTTGTTTTTTCTAAAGTTGATGAGGAAACCTTTTTTTTGTTGATGGTTTGACAAGAGTCTATACTCAGTTCTTATCCAATAACACTCATATGAGGTTGTATTAATACTGTATGTAAGTATTTTAGGACCGTGACAGAGGTGAAAGTAGTTTGTCCCTCGTTTCTCCAACGAAATCTATAGTCACCAATTTCGGTAGAGGAAATGGACTGGGTAGTGACACGAAAGAGTTTAGGTGGAAGGGAGAGGTAGCATAAAGGTAGACAATTTGTTGTTACGTAAAACAATGGTAACATCATAAAGGGGTTATATCGTCGAAAAGTATAAAGGTATCTCGAACTTGTTGGACGTCTACTTAAGAGTGTTGTAGGGAAGTCTGAAGGGTACACCTAAGTTTGTGGTATACGTTAATACAGTAAATATAGTCATGTCCCTTTGATTCTTTTCCAATTACAAGGTCACGAGAATTACCTCAAGAAAGACGTAGTATGGTAAAATAAAGAGACACTCCTTTTTTTCTCATGTTAATGTCTACCACTATTTTCTTGACTTGGTTTATCCGGACCTAGTACAATTACTATAACTCAGTTCGGAACCGAGAGTCTTTATAGGGACTGAACGATGTAATATCCATGGGTACTTCGATGGTCGAAAGAAGAGTGACAAACCTAAAAGAGGATAAATTGAAGGTCCTACCCTCTCCCTCTCTCCCTTCCCTTTCATTATACAAAACGTACGTTTAGTAAACAAAATATTTCTATTTGTCACAATTAAATAGTCAAAGTTTTTAAAGATTGTAATTAGGGTAAAACTTTACTTTTATTCTTTTTTATAAAATTGAATTGATTATACAATCACCAAAACAATTTTTATAAAATTATTGATGATACAATCACCCAAAAAAACATGGAATCGATGATTATTATTAGGGTAAAACATTTCTTTTATTCTTTTTGTATAAAATTATTGAATGGAATGGATTATATAATCAGAAAACCACATGTGTGTACACACACACAAGTACTTAAAAAAAATAATCAAAGTGTACGGAAACGTATAAAGAGAGGGGTCCTCGTTCTAAGGTCAAACGACGAATCTTCTCCGAACTTAAAACGGTTCCCGTTTACGTATTTATAAAGATATCGTAATGACGATAAGGGACGGACAGTTGACGGTTCCTGAGACCGTTCCTATTCTGAAGTGTGTTCCCTTCCGGTTGGTTTGGCCATCCAAATCGTCTTCGGTCCCTGGATGGGTTCCTGTCGACAGTTACTCTATGGTTCGATACGTCATTTTTCCTTGTACCTAGATTCTACTCTCTGTTTACTCATTTTTCTGTTTCCGACTGTCTTGAGTTCAAGACTCCTGGTTCTAGAATCGTCGTCTCTACCTCTGAGACCGTGAACTTCTCTCTTGTGAACCCCGCCATAGATCCGTATTTCTCTGAGTGTCAGTTCTCAGCCTTAGGTCTGTTAACATCTACCATGGGAGAAGTCGTGTGTGTGTTTTTTCTTGATAGATACTTTTCTGTACCTCCTCACCACTACGAAAACTTTACACCTATTTATAGTTTAGTGTTATTCCACAGGGTCCTTACTTGTCTTACGACATCCAGTTAATATGAAGTCTTTGTTTGAACATCTTTTACTCTCATCTAAACACTCCGTCCCCCCTTTCCCTTCCCCTTGACCTACTTCCATCAGTTTTCCAGGTTTGAAGGTCAATATCCTATTTATTTATCATTCCTACATTACATGTTGTACTATTTATATTAATTGTGGCGACATATAATATACACTTTCAACAACTCCCTTATTTAGGATTCCCAAAAGTAATATTCCCTTTTTTAAAAAAAAAGATAAAGACATGTAAACGTAGACAAACTCTACTACTTCCAAGTGATTCGAATAATACCATTAGTAAAGTATTAAAACACACTATGATATTACCACCTCTACACAGTACTGTACAAACAGTTTCGGGTATCTTACATGTTTTGGTCCTCATTTCGGGTTGCGTTCGCACTTGAAACCTACTAATACTACACAGCTACGTCCAAATAGTCAACATTGTTTACACAGTGAGACTACCCCCTCCAACTACCACTCTCATCGACACACACACATCTCCCAGTCCCTCATATATCCTGGAGACATCAAGGACGAGTTAAAAGGATAATTGGATTTTAACGAGATTTTTTATTTTAGAGAATTTTTTTATACTACGGTAATTCCAGTCTTCTCTTGGTCGTCGTTCCGAGGAAGTCGTAACTGGGTCTTGTGGTCCGTTTTTTCTCAGGGCTCGTACGGAACGAGAGGTCCCGGTCCGAGTTGAAATCCCTGTTTCTCTGTACTAACTTGGATCTCGACATACTGTCACGTCTGACTTAACACAGGAGGGTTTCAAGCATAAAACTTTGAGATTGTGGATGACACTACAGTAAACGTCTAACATGAATTTTATATATATATATAAACCGACATTATCCAAAGTCGTCCGTCCCAGAAATCGACACCGTATACCCTAGATCAAGGGACTGGTCCCTAGCTTGGATCCGGGGAACGTAACCCTCACGGCTCAGAATCGGTGACCTGGTGGTTCTTTCAGGGGGGTTTCTGACCTGAAAAATCCTCTATTAATACAAACCTACTCCAGTACTCTCAAGAGTACTATTCTAAGTACAGGAATATTCCTCTGTGTCTCGATTGGGAGAGAAAGAGAGAGTACACTCCTGTGTCACTTCACCGGTAAGCTTTCGGTCCTTCTCAAAAGTGGTCTTGGGTTGATATGACCGTGTCACTGGAGTCTGAAGGTCGTAGGTTTTGTTACTCTTTTATTTAGTAACAATTTCAGTAGGTTAAATACCATAAAACAAATCGGTTGTTTTTGTACACTATAGTAAGTCCAGGATGAAGAGGACTTGGTTACAAAGATTTCTGGTTATATTTGTCCCTCCTCCTATCCCTTTGTATTAGTGACGAAGACAAATTAGTCCATACAAATAGGTTATCCGTATCGATAGGTCTGTCTCTCGTGTACTTCCTTTCCCTTCCCGAAAGAAACTCTCCATCGACTTTACTTCCCACCCCCTGAACTAAGACACCAATTCAATCCTAAAAGGAAGAACCACCCTGCAGGGTCATGAATGTTCCAATATTGGTTGAAAGATAATTTTCATTCTTAATCCCCTCTTCCTTCCCACCCTTTAACCCATCCTTTTACGGGACAACCACCCACGGGAGGACCCACGGGAGGTCCATCTAGAGGACCACATGACGAAAGGAACGAACCCTGATTTACGGGACTGTTCGAGTCATATCTACTTACTTATACGACACAACACGAATCAGTGAGTCAGCACAGACTGAGAAACGTTGGGGTACCTGACATCGGGTGATCCGGAGAGACAGACACCCCTAAAAGGTCCGTTCTTATGACCTCACCCAACGGTACGGAAGGAGGTCCCCTAGAAGGGTTGGGTCCCTAACTTGGATCTAGAGGGCGTAATGTCCGTCTAAGAAATGGTAGACTCGGTGGTCTCTTCGGGTTCTTATGACCTTCCCCATCGGATACGGAAGAGGTCTCTTAGAAGGGTTGGGTCCTTAGGTTGGCTCCAGAGAACCTAACGTCCACCTAAGAAATGGTCGACTCGACGGTCCCCTCGGGGGTATTTACCTACCTACCTCACTTCACTTTCAGGGAGTCAGCACAGGTTGAGAGACACTGGGGTACGTGATTTGTCAGGTACCTTAGGAGGTCCGGTCTTATGACCTCATCCATCAGAATGGGAAGAGGTCCCCTAGAAGGGTTGGGTCCCTAGCTTGGCTCCAGAGGGGTAACGTCCCCCTAAGAAATACTCGACTCGGTGTTCCCTTCGGGTATTTACCTATCAATCGAGATGGAGTTTTCTTTTTCGAGACAACGAACCAGGAGGTAAATATCGTGATTCGTCTCATCATAAAATTACAAAATTACATCTTTGTTTTTTTCATAAACATACCTATACTTCTACTTACACATAAAAAAAAGTAATTCTCTTTTTATGGCAAGACCAGTGTCCCTCAGTTTAAACCCCCCTCATCAGACCCATCTTTATTCGTAGAAGAAAACTCATCCCCACCCCTCCACCACGAACTTTTAAACCGATAAACCCCGACAATAAGGGAGTGATGGTGAAGTCCCGAAGATACACGGGACGAGTGGGACGACCCCTCTGACTATGACCAACCAAATTGTTCACCTTCGGGCACTATCATCATCATCAGTGGACTCGGGAGCTCGAAACCAAATTTTCTGTGTGTATGTGTACGTCCCCAAACCTCTATACAAACAACCAGTTGAACTCTAACAATGACTATTCTCTCATATCCCCAATAAATGACTACCCTAATCACATAGTGACTTCGTTCAGTAAACTGTATAATTTTTTAAAAATTTCTGTTTGTCTTCGAATCTAAAATCAGTATAGACATCCCAAAGATTCACAAACAAAGAGTCTTACCGAACAGAGAAAGGGTAGAGACCAGAACCTTCTTTACCCTTGACATAACCTCAGTTTTGTGAACATTAAAACATAAGACGATAGATAACGGACTCACACTCTATAAGTGAAGGAAACAATTCTAAGGACTCCTCAATAAAAAAAAAAGAAACTATTATTTTGTTTTGGGGTGGAGTAGGGATGTAAAGGGGCTGACAAAGACCGACAAAAACACAACCAACGTCGTCTGTCTGATACCAAAAGAGTCTATTAAAGATTAATGGTACATGTCATACAAGTCTCAATCTATTGAGGAGTGACATTTGTTTGACACAAGTGACAGGTCTCGTCAAGATTATTTAGTTAAATTGTGTAATTATTTATTTGAGTTAAACATATGCCGATTAAAACTGGTTTGAGAAGTTAGGAACGTTCGAAGGTTCGGAAAGATAGAAACGAAGTATAAATCTACGTAAATTTAGAAAATGATCCGTGTCTTCTTTGACGACTTCGGTTCTTTTGTATAAATCTACAGATGTTAGGTTGAACGAAACACTTATTCATGATACCATGAAACTTACTTATGGTTCAGCACAGACTGAGAAACGTTGGGTACCTGACGTCGTGGGGTGTGAAGAGACAGGAAGTGGTAGATGACCTCGAACAGTTTGAGTACAGGTACTCAGTCACTACGGTAGGTTGGCAGAATAGGAGACAGTGGGGGAAGAGGAGAACGGGAGTTAGAAAGGGTCGTCGTTCCAGAAAAGGTCACTCAACCGAGAAACGTAATCCTCCGGTTTAATAACCTCGAAATCGTAGTCAGGAAGGTTATTTATAATTCCCAACTAAAGGAAATCCTGACTGACAAACTAGAGGAACGACAGGTTCCCTGAGAGTTCTCAGAAGAGGTCGTAGTGTCAAGTTTCCGTAGTTAAGAACTGACCTCTTGTTGTTTTCATATTTTCTACACTTTTTAGAAATTCTCATATCTACCTTGATTTCACCACTCACATGGGTGTTCAGGAGAACCGGGAAGAAACAATTCACTTTTCCGTTACCTTTTATCTCCTTTATATCTATTTATACTACGTAAAAACCAAAAATTTTTGGGGTAGTAATTTTAGTAGAGTTTGTTCTCAACCGGCAACTGAAAAGGTAAGAACATAAACGACTTATCTATGTGTTAGTAGCCTCGGTAAAGGGTACATGAGACTGAGAATGAAGATCATATTGTGTCGGAGTAAAAGTCAAATATAAGTTTCCGTGGGATCACAAGAAAAAAAGGGAGAAGGGAGTTCCCTGTTAATGATCTTAACCCACTTCACGGGGTATTGTCGTGTGACCTTGAATCACTTCCCAGTTTGTATTTCTAAAGGGGTCGGGAAGAACCGAGTTACCAGTCTCTCACTTCCACCCCCACCCGAGTTTCAGGATGAAGACACTTAGGTGGGTATATATATTTCATTGTACTATTGGGGACACGAAAACGATCAACGTCATTCTTTTACTTCGCGATTTTAAAATAAAACAAAAAAACCTACACTACCACTTCTACTGTTATTATCTTCGATTTTTAAATGAGAAGATAATCTCATCCTAGAGTTTTAAAGGTATCGGTAATTTTCTACTTTTAGACTCTTGTGAGATCGTCTCTTCCCTTCCACCCGTTTTATTGTACATACCCGTTTCCGTCTTCAATCTTTAATATAACCAAGGACACACACACACACACACACACACACACACACACACACACATTCAGCGAGTCAGAACAGGCTGAGACGTAGGGGTACCTAACATCGGACGCTCCGAAGAGACAGACACCTTAAGAGGTCCGTTCTTATGACCTCACCCAACCGTAAGGGAAGAGGTCCCCTAGAAGGGTTGGGTCCATAGTTTGGGTCCAGAAGACTTGACGTCCGTCTAAGAGATGAACTCTTGTCTTAATCGGATTAGACACCTATAGTACAATGATTTCACGGGTGGGTGTCGATAAACTGACGGTATAGGAGGGTCAGGGTCTAACCGACTGTAAGACGAGAGGGTTTTATAGGACAACATCTCCATTATTAGGAGGGGTCCTTCCTTCGAGTAATCTTACTGAAGGTCATGATCCCGGTGTATAACTCTCGGATGATTCACGATATCTGTGAGTAAATTATGAGCCTCGTTTGAAGTCTTTAAAGGAATGAGACTAAAAAAAATAAATCCTGTATCTAAATCTTGACCATTTATTAAACTGATTCCAGTCTTTTGTTCTTTCCTATTTTCTACTTTAAAATGGGGTATGTACATCTTGATATCAGGTACATCGGTCTTCATACACCACGACACAACCCTGATATTGGTCCTCTCCTTTACCGTTGGGTGAGGTCATAAGAACGTACCTTTTAAGGTACCTGTTTCTTCGGACCACCCGGTGTCAGGTAGTCAAGTCAAGTCAAGTCAAGTCAAGTCAAGTCAGTGAGTCAGTACAGGTTGAGAAACGCTGGGGTACTTAGCGTCGTGTGGTCCGGAGGGACAGGTAGTGGTTGAGGGTCTCAAGTGAGTCTGAGTGCAGGTAGTTCAGTCACTACGGTAGGTCGGTAGAGTAGGAGACAGTAGGGGAAGAGGAGGACGGGGGTTAGGGAGGGTCGTAGTCTCAGAAAAGGTTACTCAGTTGAGAAGCGTACTCCACCGGTTTCATGACCTCAAAGTCGAAATCGTAGTAAGGAAGGTTTCTTTAGGGTCCCGACTAGAGGAAGTCTTACCTGACCAACCTATAGGAACGTCAGGTTCCCTGTGAGTTCTCAGAAGAGGTTGTGGTGTCAAGTTTTCGTAGTTAAGAAGTCGTGAGTCGTGAAGTGTCAGGTTGAGAGTGTAGGTATGTACTGGTGTCCTTTTTGGTATCGGAACTGATCTGCCTGGAATCAGTCGTTTCATTACAGAGACGAAAACTTATACGATAGATCCAACCAGTATTGAAAGGAAGGTTCCTCATTCGCAGAAAATTAAAGCACCGACGTTAGTGGTAGACGTCACTAAAACCTCGGGTGTTTTTATTTCAGACTGTGACAAAGAGGTAGATAAAGGGTACTTCACTAAAAGGAAAAGACTTGCAACTCGAAATTCGGTTGAAAAAGTGAGAGGAGAAAGTGAAAGTAGTTCTCCGAAAAATCAAGGAGAAGTGAAAGACGGTATTCCCACCACAGTAGACGTATAGAATCCAATAACTATAAAGAGGGCCGTTAGACCTAAGGTCGAACACAAAGAAGGTCAGGTCGTAAAGAGTACTACATGAGACGTATCTTCAATTTATTCGTCCCACTGTTAGATGTCGGAACTGCATGAGGAAAAGGATAAACCTTGGTCAGACAACAAGGTAGAGATCAAGATTGACAACGAAGGACTGGACGTATATCCAAAGAGTTCTTCGTCCAGTCCACCAGACCATAAGGGTAGAGAAAGTCTTAAAAGGTGTCAAATAACACTAGGTATGTCAGTTTCCGAAACCGTATCAGTTATTTCGTCTTTATCTACAAAAAGACCTTTAAAGAACGAAAAAGGTACTAGGTCGCCTACAACCGTTAAACTAGAGACCAAGGAGACGGAAAAGATTTTGGTCGAACTTGTAGTCCTTCAAGTACCGAGTGCATAACGACTTCGGACCGAACCTCTTAAAACTCGTAATGAAATGATCGTATCCCCGGTGTTTTTGCAACCTATACTGAATCGTTAATTTGTTGTCGTGTCATTGTACCACGAAACAACCCTAATATTGACCCTTCTTTAAACTGTGTACTAAAATATAATTTTATTCGTACGTACTGATCAAATATATTGTATTACAGTTAAAATATTCCTGAAATTCTGTACCCTGAAGTTTCTTTGAAAATCCACATAATCCAAATAATCAGGTGGTACCTGAGACAGGGTCCAGGAGAAAGTCAAAGTAAGAGGACACATAACCTAACTTTTCCCCTCTCATGTGAGGAAGGTACTTTGAAGAATCTATTGTCTCAAAGTCGAAAAGATTTCATAAAACTCTTGTTTACCTTTTTTCGTACTGTTTACTTTTGCGTTTTCGAATCTGTATCTTCTTATTAATTTTTATATCTTAGGAAACACAAACCCAACTGTAGTTGAGGCACTAGAGTAAAGTAAGGACAAAGTGACCCGTGGTCTGTTCTGTTGGTCCGGTCGGTCGGAGTACACCTCAACCCAGTGGTGAAACGAATACAAACCTCCGAAAGAACTCATGGGAGGTGTTTGGGGAAGAACGGGATAAAAAAAAATTACAAGTAAATGAATAAGCCGACGTGACCCAGAACCAACACAGTAAACCCTAGAAAACAACTCCGCATGTCTGAGATTCGACACCGTGGGCCCGAGATCTCGTACGGTCGAGTCATCAACGTGGTACCCGAATCAGCGAGGCATCGTGTACCCTAGGATAAAGGGGTTGGTCCTTAGTTTGAGCACAAGGGACGTAACGTTCCACCTAAGAACCGGTGACCTCTCACTCCCTTCAGGAGGAAAGGGGGTAAAGTTCCTTCTCGGGGTGTAGACCGGGACCGAGACGAGGTGGAGTCGAGACTCCTTGGTGGAGTAATAGGCCGAGGTATATAGGGAGGGTGATATGTTATTGAGATACCTCCTGAAGCGGTAGACTTTCGGTCCTTGTGCACGAACGTCTAAGGTGGGGGTTCTGAGGGAGGTCGTGTACTGAGTGGGGAAAGGTGAAAGAGTAAGGAAACTTGGTATTGATGATGATCAATAATAATGGTGTATTAGAGGTGATAATCAACTTCTACTCGAGTGTAAGGTCGGATTTCCTCGTACTCTTCGAGCAGAGGACTCGTAAGGTTACCAAAACTACAGACGACTGTAGTGGATTAGTCTCAGTAATAGAGTACTGTGAGGGCTAGTCCGATAGTGATGGACCGTCCTCACAAAATGGGTCCATCCTTTTAAACCGTTAATATCGACTCTTTAGTGTCTCAAAATAGGATCTGAAGATATTAGGGTTTAGTTCCTTTTCGGATAATATATGTTATCTGTCTCAAAAAATTTACCCCTGTTCTAGACCCTTGTACACAGACTCGGTATACAGAGGTCTCCGTGTCAGAGGAAATGGAGCAAAAGACAAGATAGATGGCCCGAGGGTAGTTTTACAGGTCAGTGACTTTGTCTAGGGTTCTGTCAAATGTCCTTCACCACTTACTTGTCACTCAGGTTTGGAGGGAGGGGTTTAATCTTACTTAAGTGAGTTTACTTAGAGGTCAACCACTTCATACACCTTCTCGGGGGTCCCGTCCGTCTGCCTGAGACGAGACAAAGGTAGTGATGGAACGTTTGATCATTCCGGTCGTCGTTTTAAGTACCTTAGTGTACCGGATTACGGTAAGTGGACTACAGGAAAAATGGAAAACTTTTTCCGAAACAAGAGTAGTCATTTTGTCACTTTCGTCAGAAAGTTATCGTCTCTTATATATAAAATTTGATATCACCTTTCATAGGTTTTATCTTCAAAAGATGGGACGAAAGGGGGTAAAAACGAAACGTCTTTTAAGACATTACTTTTTGGTCTTTCTTTATTGAGAAATAACAGGAGTATGGAAAGGTTTACTTAAACGTTTAGAAGGCCAGACAGGAAGGTAGTTTTTTAAAGATCAAACCTTTCGGACGTTCTATCCTATGTTTAAGTGGGGTAAGACGGAGGTGTGTACTGGTTAGTGTTTTCGTATTTCGAGAAAGTAAAAAGTTTACTTGTACTGAAACCACCTCTTCAGGAAACAAAACTATGTTTAGAGTAAGACGTTCTTTTGTACTTATCAGTTATAAAGGACTACATAGTACGACAAGTAGATGTTATTGGTTAAATAAGCCTCTAAATAATGGAATGGGGTCGGGTCACGAATCGTGACTGTTTCGACTATTCTTTAAGTGACACAAATACTTTGATGTTAGGAAATCCAATCTCCTTTTTCCATGTGTATTTCTACACGTTATTGAGACAAAAATGTATTGATCTCTATCTAAATCACACAACTTTGACCGTCTCGGTGGAATTCCTCAGTTCACAACGATTTAGGTCGACTCCCAGAGGACCCAAGGGTGAATCCTCTCGAAGATAATTCGTCTTTGACATAATACTTTTACGGTCGAGGAAGTATAGAGACTGTTCATACACAGTCACAATTCTAGGGTAATTTACGTTTAGACTAGAAAATATTTTAGTACAAATTTCGATTATAGTGTCTCGTAGTCAATCTGAAGACATACGAAACTCCTCCGACTTTTGACGTAAATAAAACTTCTATGGAACACTATACATATTTTGTCTTTAAATTAGTTCAAATTAATTTTATGTTCATTTTAAGGTAAGGGTTATACATTTATTTCAGTAGAGGGACAACAAATGAATAAACCAAGTAAAAAGGAAACTTCTTAAGACCGGGGACTTTAGTTATCATTGACTAAATAAGAAGTCAGTACGAAATAAATGGTCCGTACTCTTTACTCCAAAAACCTTTTTCCCTTCTAACGGATAGAAAATTCGATATGAAAGTTTGGAATTTTTAAAATTAATACTATTCTATTAGAATGTTTATATGAAATACGTAAAGTTAATGAGTTTCTTGAATGTAATAAGTTAATCTAAACCCGGGAGAGGAAGTGAGACGTTCCAGACATTTTGTTTATAAAAGTGATTTGTCTCCCCCTATTTTTTGCTTTCGAGTCTCTTCAATTTACTGAAAGTTTCAGTGAATTGAACATTCATCCTCTGTGTTATAGTCTTAGAAGTCTGAGGTGTTTTTCACAAGAAAAGTAGTTATTTCAGAAAACTTTTATATGAATCGAGAGACGAAATATTTTATCTTCAAAGAGTTTTATAAAAAATTTAGAAGAACTACTTAGTTTTAAAAAATACTTGTTGGTTGTTTGACTTGGTACGTCGTTATATAACGATAAAAGCCGAGAACCTTCATTCTTTCTAACGAAAGGGGTTGTGACATATTAAGGTCTTACGACACGACAAGATTAACCACTCGAAATCAGAATTTAACCGTGATTCTTAGGGATCTTCCAATGACTCAGTACGTCTTGGATTGAACGGGATGTGATTCACAGGAGTCTTATGACATTACAAACTTACCCACAAAGAGAGGGAGAGGAGTAACAATACACCCCTGCGAGAGTAGTAACTAGTGTACAGTCATTTAATAGGGTGATGGTAAAAATTAGAGATTTCCATTTATCGTAGCAGAAGACGATATGGATAAAAAGGGACAGAGAACGTCAGAACGATTCTGAACAATAATGTAAACTGTAGGTGACACTCACCTATCAAGAAGTCAAACTACTTGATTTACTAATGTAACGTAAAGGATGACAGAGAAACAATTCGTGAATAAATGAACCAACACAGTCCAGAATCAACGTCGTGTGTCCTACAAAATGAACACCATACACCCTAGAAGTCAACACCATACACCCTAGAAGTCAACACCATACACCCTAGATCAAGGGATTGGTACCTACCTTGCATACGGGGGCTGTGACCCTTAGACCTCAAAATCGGTGACCTGGTGATCCCTTCAGGAAGGGTAACAGAAAAAGAAACAAAACCACTGAGAAGTTTCGTTAAAATTAGTGACAAGTGTGAATCTTATGTATGTGTGTGTGTGTGTGTGTGTGTGTGTGTGTGTTTATTCACCCTTACGACGACAACATTTAAATCTTGTTTAATAAGGTTTGTAAATTGTGTATGTAAAGAAAACTTGACCCGAAGGAACCACCGAGTCTACCATTTCTTAGACGGACATTACGTCCTTTGGGTCCAAGTTAGCGACCCAGTCCTTCTAGGGGACCTCTTCCTTTACCGACCGATGGGTGGTGTCATAAGAACGGACCTCTTAAGGTGCCTGTCTCTTCGGACCACCCAAATAACTCAGTGTCTCAGTCTGTGCTGGTTCACAGGTTGTGAAAGTGAAAAAAAGAAAACTTAATTATTTTACTTTATTTCACTATTGAGAGTCACCATCTGTTTCATTAGGTTCTCATAAAATATAGGTAAACCAAGGACTCACTTCTGACCTCTTGTAGGGATCACCTTATTACCCCAGTACCTTACAATACCTTGTCTCTCGGAATGTCTGGTGGACTTAATCCGGGACTTCAAGAGTTGGAGAAAAAACCTTAAGTGTTTACTCAGAGTGTTCACACTTGATAGAGGTTAATAAAGGTCGTGTATTCGGTGTTTAGATAGGAAAAAGACAGGGTGAGTTTTAATCGTGTATCCTTACTTTTAATAATACTTACATTATAAGTTCCGTATCGATGGGATTTTAGTTCACAATTAGGAACCGTTTAGACTGTACAAGATATGGGGACAAAAACAAGTCAGTGATTCAATACAGACTGAGAAACACTGGGGTACCTGACGTCGTACGGTCCGGAGGGACAGGGAGTGGTAGAGGACCTCAAGTAGGTTCAAGTGCAGGTAAATTAGACACTACAATAGGTTAACCACTACGAGTACTGGAGTAGGTCTGGATTAATGGAGGGTTCCCGGGGTAGAGAATTATGGTAATGTAATCACCAATCTCGAAGTTATATATTTAAAACTCCCTTGTTGGTAAGTCGAGGATTGTTCTGGTTTCACAATCCAAGACACTAATCCGTCTTTATCTAAAATAGTAGTAGATTATTAATCGTATGAATGTCATAGAAAATTTATATATATATGTATATACATATATATATATATAAGTTTTTGTGATGAAGATTAAGCTATCTTACACGGAACGAAAAGGAACTTTCACTTTCACAATCAGCGAGTCATCACAGACTGTGAAATCGGACGGTCCGAGAAGACAGTTACCTTAAGAGGTCTGTTCTATGACCTCACCCAACGGTAAGGGAAGGGGTCCCCTAGAAGGACTGGGTCCCTGACTTGGGTCCAGAAGACGTAACGTCTGTCTAAGAAATGGTCGACTCAGTGAAATACCCATTAAAATTAAAGTAAACCGATAGACTTTTGTTTGACGAACAGTCTATGTAATTATCGTAGATGGTAGATAAAGAGTGTGTCAAGTGAATGGACTCACTATTTTGACATAAGGTGTATAAGAAACCCCCACTTTTTTTAGTGTAAGATGAGAAACGGACTAGGACTTAGTGAGGAGATACGAGACAATGGGAAATAGCCACTACTACGTCTAATATGTATGTATATAATCTGGTATTTTGTTCTGCGCGAATGAACTTTGGTAAGACCGTAGTTTCGTTGTAAATGACAACGAGTGAATAGACGAAAAAACTGTATTCTATTTGGTTAGGAGATTTACTCGGATCGGGGGTAAATTTCACGTCCTTTGGTTACATGGTCACCTTTTGCTGGTCCTGTTTAGTTGTTTAAAGCATAACGGTTTTTCCTCGCACACTAAATAGAACTTGTTTCTAGTACTTCCGCTTTTTGTTTAGGTGGTTTAGCTCTCAGTGTCTGACATTACCAACAAACTTAAGTGGATCGTTTCTTTTTTTTTTGGGAAATCTATACGATTATTTGTAAAAGAAGTTTTCACTTTTGGTTTAAAATATTTCTATCAACTTCTACTTACTAATTTACTAAAAACATTTAGGATCTTTTATCTAAGTAAAAATCGTTGGAAAAAGACAGTCACGTGTAATCCTTTAAGTCTTACGTAAATCTTACTACATTTCAGGATTTACACGTCGATTTTATAAATTACGAAGGGTCAGATATATACAGTTCATGAAACTTGAATGTTGGTAGTTGTTTACTAGTAACAGAAAGTAGACACCCCTTTCTTCCTTTTCTTGTTCTTTTTTTATATCTGACAAGTCAAAGAATTTCTGTACTTAGATAAAATCTTTTTCCGCTCCCATTAACTTCTACAATTCATTTACGATGAATTGGTAAATAAACCTACGTTAGAGCAAGCAAAGGTTCCGTTTGGTAAGTTATAGTGTCATTAGGTTTAGATGCGGTGTGACTTCTTCGACTTCAGCTTACCAAGATACTTCTGGATGTTCTGGAAAATCTTAATTGTGGGTTTTCTCTACAGGAAAAGTAATATCCCCTGACCTTACGTTTTCATCCTTCAGTTCTTTGTGGACCTCATTGTCCGTTTAAACCGGAACCTTACGCCTTACTTCGTCCTGTTTCTGATTATCTCAAAACGGTTCTTTTACGTGACCAGTATCGTTTGTGGGAGAAGGTTGTTGTGTTCTCTTCTGAGATGTGTACCTGTAGTGGTCTACCAGTTGTGACTTTAGTCTAACTAATATAAGAAACGTCGGTTTCTACCTTTTCGAGATATGTCAGTTGTTTTTGTTCTGGTCCTCGACTGACACCGAGTCTAGCACTTGAGGAATAATAGTTTAAGTCTGAGTTTAACTTCTTTCATCCCTTTTGGCGATCTGGTAATTCCATACTGGAGTTAGTTTAGGGAATACTAATATGTCACCTTCACTCTTTATCTAAATTCCCGGATCTAGACTATGTATCTCACGGACTACTTGATACCTAACTCCAAGCACTGTAACATGTCCTCTGTCCCTAGTTCTGGTAGGGGTACCTTTTCTTTACGTTTTTTCGTTTTATAGACAGACCCCTCCGGAATGTTTATCGGCACTTTTCTTTTCTCCACTTTTTGTTTCGTCATTTCTTTTCTATATTCGTAGACTTAAGTCTCAAGGTCTCTTATCGTTCTTCTCTATTCTTTCGGAAGGAGTCGTTAGTTACGTTTCTTTATCTCCTTTTGTTGTCTAACCCTTTCTGATCTTTAGAGAAGTTCTTTTAATCTCTATGGTTCCCTTGTAAAGTACGTTTCTACCCGAGTTATTTCCTGTCTTCACCATACCTGGATTGTCTTCGTCTTCTATAATTCTTCTCCACCGTTCTTATGTGTCTTTTTGTCATGTTTTTATAGAAGTGCTGGTTCTATTAGTTTTACCACACTAGTGAGTGGATCTCGGTCTGTAAGACTTTACACTTCAGTTCACCCGGAATCTGTCGTAGTAATGCTTGTTTCGATCACCTTCACTACCTTAAGGTCAACTCGATAAAGCTTAAGACTTTCTATTAAGACACTTTCGTGACGTGAGTTATACAGTCGTTTAAACCTTTTGAGTCGTCACCGGTGTCCTGACCTTTTCCAGTCAAAAGTAAGGTTAGGGTTTCTTTCCGTTACGGTTTCTTACGAGTTTCACTTTCACTTCAACGAGTCAGTACAGGCTGAGAAACGCTGGGGTACCTGACATCGGGTAGTCCGAGCAGACAGGTACCCTAAAAGGTCCGTTCTTATGACCTCACCCAACGGTAAAGGAAGAGTTTGATGGCGTGTTAACGTGAGTAAAGTGTGCGATCATTTCATTACGAGTTTTAAGAGGTTCGGTCCGAAGTCGTTATGCACTTGACACTTGAAGGACTACAAGTTCGACCAAAATCTTTTCCGTCTCCTTGGCCTCTAGTTTTACGGTTGTAGACGACCTAGTACCTTTTTCGTTCTCTCAAGGTCTTTTTGTAGGTAAAGACGAAATAACTGATACGGTTTCGGAAACTGACATACCTAGTGTTAGTTGACACCTTTTAAGACTTTCTCTACCCTTATAGTCTGGTGGACTGGACGGAGAACTCTTTGGATATACTCCCAGTCCTTCGTTGTCAATCTTGCCCTGTACCTTGTTGTCTGACCAAGATTTATCCTTTTCCTCATGCAGTCCGACATATAACAGTGGGACGAATAAATTGAAGATACGTCTCATGTAGTACTCTTTACGACCTGACCTTCTTCGTGTTCGACCTTAGGTCTTACGGCCCTCTTTATAGTTATTGGAGTCTATACGTCTACTGTAGTGGGAATACCGTCTTTCACTTTTCCTTGATTTTTCGGAGAACTACTTTCACTTTCACCTCTCACTTTTTCAACCGAATTTCGAGTTGTAAGTCTTTTCCTTTTAGTACCGTAGGCCAAGGTAGTGAAGTACCCTTTATCTGTCCCTTTGTCACCTTTGTCACAGTCTGAAATAAAAACACCCGAGGTTTCAGTGACGTCTACCACTCACGTCGGGGCTTTAATTTTCTACGAATGAGGAACCTTCCTTTCAATACTGGTTGGATCTATCGTATAAGTTTTCGTCTCTGTAATGAAACGGCTGATTCCAGACAGATCAGTTCCGATACCAAAAAGGACACCAGTACATACCTACACTCTCAGCCTGACACTTCTTCCGACTCACGGCATCTTAACTACGAAAACTTGACACCACAACCTCTTCTGAGAACTCTCGGGGAACCTGACGTTCCTATGGGTTGGTCAGGTAAGACTTCCTCTAGTCGGGACACTAAAGAAACCTTCCTTACAACGATTTCGATTTTGAGGTCATGAAACCGATGGAGTACGCTTCTCAACTGAGTAACCTTTTCTGAGACCACGACCCTCCCTAACCCCCGTCCTCCTCTTCCCCTACTGTCTCCTACTCTACCGACCTACCGTAGTGACTGAGCTACCTACACTCAGACTCACTTGAGGTCCTCAACCACTACCTGTCCCTCCGGACCGCACGACGCTAAGTACCCCAGCGTTTCTCAGCCTGTACTGATTCGCTGACCTTACTTGACTTGACTTGACTTGATTTAACATTCTTTTGTACTCATAGTTTGACAAAATAAGATTTCCAGTCGTCTTGTCTAAAATAAGACATAATCGAAAATAATTGAACACGATTAGACTAATGTTTTTTGTTTTTGTTTCATTCGGAATTGGTGGAGACGTATCTTCGGACTCTTTAAATCAATGTAAAGGTAATTCATTAAACTTCGTATAACTGGTTTTTCTGTACAATCTTTTATAAGGACCCCGAAGGGACCACCGAGTCACCATTTCTTAAGCGGACGGTTACTTCCTCTGTACCCAAACTAGGGACCAGACCCTTTTAGGGTGTCCCGTGTCTCGTTGATTCAGGGCACGTGGTGTTGACAACTCACACTCGTGATCTCAGACCCTCGTCGTTGGCGACTTTGGGGTCGTACGATCTTGGGTACGAGAAGTTGTCTTCTCCAGAGGTTTTACTCTTCGGGTACGTGGAGTTGATCTCTCATCAGGAACGAGCGGTGTTGATCTCTTTTCGGGGTCGTCGTCATTTCTGGGTTGTGTCACTTTTCGTTTATTTATTTTTATTTTTACTTTATAAGAAAATAAGTTTTAGAAACTTAAAGTTTAAGGTTTGAATTAATTTATTGAATTATGGAATTCTTTTAAAAAGAATATACATATATATTATATACATTATGAGATTACACATTATATTATACATTATATACATTATGAAATTATTATATTATATGAGATATTATATATTATAATATATTATTATATTATATGAGATTATTATATTCCATAAAATTTCGATACTTAAGACATTAAAAGTTTATATAAGTCAAGTCAAGTCAACGAGTCAGTACAGACTGAGAAACACTGGGGTACTTGGGGTCGTGTACTGTAACATGTCCTCTATTCTTAGCTCTGGTAGGGGTACCTTTTCTTTACGTTTTTTCGTTTTACCGACAGACCCCTCCGGAATGTTTATCGACACTTTTCTTCTCTTCACTTTTCGTCTCTAGTTTAACGGTTGTAGGTGACCTAGTACCTTTTTCGTTCTTTAAAGGTCTTTTTGTAGCTAAAGACGAAATAACTGATACGGTATCGGAAACTGACACACCTAGTGTTATTTGACACCTTTTAAGACTTTCTCTACCCTTATGGTCTAGTGGACTGGACGGAAAACTCTTTGGATATACGTCCAGTCCTTCGTTGTCAATCTTGACCTGTACCTTGATGTCTGACCAAGGTTTCTCCTTTTCCCCAGCGTTTCTCAGCCTGTACTGACTCGTTGACTTGACTTGAATATACTTGACTTGACGTCGTGCGGTCCAGAGGGACAGGTAGTGACTGAGGGCCTCAGGTGGGTTTGAGTACAGGTAACTCAGTCACTACGGTAGGTCGGTAGAGTAGGAGACAACAGGGGAAGAGGAGGACGGGAGTTAGAAAGGGTCGTAGTCCCAGAAAAGTTTGCTCAGTCGAGAAATGTAGTCCACCGGTTCTATAACCTCAAAGTCGAAATCGTAGTCAGGAAGGTTACTTGTGGGTCCTGACTAGAGGAAATCCTACCTGACCAACCTAGAAGAACGTCAGGTTCCTTCAGAGCTCTCAGAAGAGGTTGTGGTGTTAAGTTCTCGTAGTTAAGAAACCGTGAGTCGGAAGAAATATCAGTTTTAGAGTGTAAGTATGTACTGGTGACCTTTTTGGCATCGGAACTGATCTGCTTGTAAACAACCGTTTCATTATAGAGACGAAAGGTTATACGACAGATCCAACCAGTATTGAAAGGAAGGTTCCTCATTCGCAGAAAATGAAAGTACCGACGTTAGTGGTAGACGTCACTAAAACCTCGGTTTTTTTTTTTTTTTTTTAAGACTGTGACAAAGGTGACAAAGGGGTAGATAAACGGTACTTCACTAGCTGACCTCCGGTACTAGAAACAAAAGACTTACAACTCGAAATTCGGTTGAAAAAGTGAGAGGAGAAAGTGAAAGTAGTTCTCCGAGAAATCAAGAAGAAGTGAAAGAAGGTATTCCCACCACAGTAGACTTATAGACTCCAATAACTATATAGAGAACCGTTAACTAAGGTCGAACACGAAGTAGGTCAGGTCGCAAAGAGAACTACATGAGACGTATATTCAATTTATTCGTCTCACCGTTATATGTCGGAACTACATGAGGAAAAGGATAAACCTTGGTCAGACAACAAGGTATAGGTCAAGATTGACAACGAAGGACTGGACGTATATCCAAAGAGTTCTTCGTCCAGTCCACCAGACCATAAGGGTAGAGAAAGTCTTAAAAGGTGTCAAATAACACTAGGTGTGTCAGTTACGAAACCGTATCAGTTATTTCGTCTTTATCTACAAAAAGACCTTTAAAGAACGAAAAAGGTACTAGGTCGCCTACAACCGTTAAACTAGAGACCAAGGAGACGGAAAAGATTTTGGTCGAACTTGTAGTCCTTCAAGTACCAAGTGCATAACGACTTCGGACGGAACCTCTTAAAATTCGTAATGAAATGATCGCACACTCCATTCACGTTAATACGTCATCAAACTTGTAAGAAACCGTAACGGAAATAGACCCTAACCTTACTTTTGACTGGAAAAGGTCAGGACACCGATGACGACTCAAAAGGTTTAAACGACCGTATAACTCACGCCGTGAAAGTGTCGTAGTAGAAAGTCTTAAACTTTCTCGAGTTGACCTTAAAGTAGTGGAGGTGATCGAAACAAGCATCACTACGAAAGATTCCGGGTGAACTGAAGTGTAAGATCCTACAGACCGAGATCCACTCACTAATGTAGTAGCACTAATAGAACCAGCACTTCTAGAAAAAACATGTCAAGAAGACACATAAGAACGGTGGAGAAGAATTATAGAAGACGAAGTCAATCCAGGGATGGTAAAGACAGGAAATAGTTCGGGTAGAAACGTACTTTATAAGGGAACCATAGACATTAAATATTTTGAGTTTATAATCAATTCGGGTATAAATCAAATCAAAATTAGTAAAGAATATATACTATGAAAATTCAAGTATTTAATAATTACAAAGTAAAGATTTTATAAATTCTTTGAAGGTAAAGTCTTATCAAGTTTCTAGTGAGTTGAGGTTCTAATAATTTGAGAAGGAAATTATCCTCCTATAAAGATTCGTTTTGTTAACTGTTTGAATCGGGGACGGGTGAACAGAATCAGATTTTACTTAAGTATAAATCCTTACTATATTGACACCAAAATAAAGGTTCTCATATTTGAGGTTCTCCCATAAAAACAGACAAAACGAGTTATGATATAAAGAGTGTAGATCTTATTACAACTCGTGTACTATTCATGATGTTCAAAACCATTTACAACTTATTTATATAACGTAAGACTCTTGACGAGGACCTCTTTCAGACAATGAGAAAAGAAACCTTCTGTTTTCAGACGTCCTTGTTTCTATACGTTAAACTGAAAAAGTACACCAGACCTGAACAGAGTCAGAGTTTTAATCATAAAAGAGTTTATTAATGGACGACAATAAAAGTCTTTATTCTAAAATCATATGTTACAACGAAAATTAGCACAACTTAACGTCCTAGAAAATCTTACATACTTCAGTGAACCCATATGAATTTCTCTTTTCGAGGAACGATTCGAAGGAGGAGTTCCTTCAATTGACCGATTCACGTTTACAAGGTTAAATAAGTCACATTGGTCCTCTGACTACACTCGACATTTTAAAAATTTACAAGGTTCCTAATCGTAAAGTTTTTCTGTATAATGATTTAGGGAAAAAATTAAGGAATATGAGTTAAATGAAACTCTTGTAAAGAGTTTGTAATCATCCTTATTGATAAAGATTTCTATTTTATTTCTGTTAGTGTTTCTAATCTTTTTCAGTGAAAAAATTTCGTATAGGTAACTGTCTTCAATTATTCATTTTGTGAAAAACTTCAAGTAAAGGAAGTTCCGTTGCATAAAGTCTCGAGTACATTCTCTCTAGTATAACTTACAAAACGACACATAATAGGTCTTTATTAAATAGTAAAAAATAAAGGATCTTTGATATCTCTATGATATATGTGAGAAGTCGGACTGAACATCAGGACCTAGAGACAATATGCCTTGAATTCATACACAGTCCTAATACAAACGTGACAAGGAAAATTAGACAAATTTTAAGATAAAATGAACACGAATTTTTTTATGTAAGAGTAACAATTTCGATGTTTATAATTATTTTGTACACTCCATCTTTTACTTTTATGGGTTCGGAGTTTTAATCATTGATATTACATCAGTATTATGAAAACGGTTGTTTTCAGACAGATCAGTTTCGATACCAAAAGATCGCCAGTACATACCTACACTCTCAACCTGATATTTTCTTTCGACTCACGGCTTCTTAACTACGAAAACTTGACGCCACAACCTCTTCTGAGAACTCTCAGGGAACCTCGTTCTTCTAGGTTGGTCAGGTAGGATTTCTTCTAATCAGGAAAATAAAATAAAATAAAAAATTTGATAAAACAGGTCTTGAAAAGGGGTTGATTAATTATACCTTTATACGTTTCTTTAGAGAATTGTAAATTTCATATATAAAGGGGAGTTAATTCTCTTATAACGAAAAAAAGTAAGGATAAACACAAAACGAAAGGAAAAAAGGGAAGTAATTTCATAGATGATCGAATCGAAAAAGTTGATCTAAAAAAAAGTTTTATCGAGAGACTAAATAAATACGGTGACGAAAGAAAAGAAGATTATAAAAATAAAATTGTAATGAAAAGGGACATAAAAACTCATATAAAAATAAAAGGATTAAAGAACTCAAACTATAAATTCATTAAGTAGAAAAATCAAAACATAAATTATTCAATTTACAAATTACGACCATAAAAAGAGACTCATGTAAGAATCGGTATAGGAAATTGAAAACTAAATATTATATCGAATAGAAATAAAGAATCTTTAGGATGTTGGTAAAACAAAACTATGATAGAAAGTCGTCCAAAACTATAAAATAAACTAAATTCTTAACTTAACACTTAGACTGTCTTTAATAAAAATCCTCCTTCTTTCTCCAAATCAACATATATACACCCAAAACAAAAAAAAATTACAAAAGTCAAAAAGAACTAACGCAAAAGAAAAGAAAAGAAAAGAAAAGAAAAAAAATGATATTGGACGAAATACCGAAAACCACTTTTTACACAAAAAAATTGACTAAAATGAAAAATTTTAGAAGTCCAAAATGTAAATACCAGTTATACTCTAAGAAAATTTTAAAATTATCCATGTAAATGTGGATTATCATTTAGACTTAAATTATAATTTTAAATAAGTATACGAGAAACAAGAAAGAGACTTGACTTTTTTTTTATTCGACTTTAGTGATGAATAGTAAGTATCTTATTTGACTTTAGTGATGAACCGTAATTACGAAACTAAGATAGTTACATTAATATAGGTAAGTGGGTTAAGTTGACTTGGAGTTGTTACACAGTTCGTACCTTTACTAAAATACTTACTCTTTTGACACGTTAATGTTTTTTTCTGTCTCCCGGTGTGTGTTTCAGGTCACTCTCTTGTGTCATCCCTCTTTAATTAGGACTCGCTTGTTACTTACTTCCGTCATCCTTTAGTAACGGAAAGGATTGTCCCAGAGGTTGTATGTAGCAAGTTGTACAGCCAGGTACTGTCTTTAAATTTTTCTGTTCTAGTAATATATAGATATATATATATATATATATATGAGAATTTTATGGTACTTCAGACACGACATCTGCAGTACCAAACCTAGTATTTGCGTTTCAGCCTTTATAAAGTAATGTGTCGAAGGTTACCTTTAAAAGACCTTTCTGAACGATTAGACAAAAAGTCTATTATCGTTGGGGGATGGGACGAAGTTGGGTGTGTTAACTTCTTCTATACAGAATTCCCTTAAATATAAACTTTCGTACTTAGAGACTCCGGTATGATTTTCGATCACTTCTTTTTTTTTATTTCGGGTAGTCTTTTCCTTTTATCCAAAATATTCTGTTTTACCCTGTCAAAAGAATAATAATTTTGTACGGTACCTTGAGATCCCTAACACCACGAGTCCACGTCTTATTACTCGGAACTAAACCGTTACCTTTTAAGGTACTTCCCAGGTTATTATACAATACGAAGTAATTATATTCTTAAAAATGTAAATAGGACACTAAAAGTGGGAAGTAATAGGGTTTTACGAAATAATTGACTTCGGTGTTACTTCTTTTAGAGTGGTGGTGGAACCCTCTTCAAGGAACACCATACAAAAATTTAATTTTATAGTTTTTTGTTAAAACAAATTCTATCCCTCTTGTTTTACTATGGATTTATCTTCAAAGTATTTATAGAAATTCGGTCATTTATAATCGTGGTTAGTGTAAAATTCACATCTAAACATCTCAATGAATAAACGGGACTCTCATTCCTGTTTCCTGACCGGACTCCACTACCAAATTCTCAAATGAACCTGTGTCTGGGAAGACAGACCGTTATGGGAACTCACTCCTAGAGGCCTTTTGGTCTATATTTTGACGATGGACTGTGAATATGTTAGTGACATACTCGTGTCACTATGTCTCACTACTTGTTGAGAAGTCAGACGGGTAAGGGGACGGGGACTCTTCCTACTAAATTAAGAGTGGTCGGGGGAAGAGAAGAGTGTTTCAAGAAAGACTACGACGATTATCTTCTTTACACCTATCGATTGTCTCTTTCTCGTCTCGGGAACCGGAACGGGACCCACACGATCATTTCTCCTCTAGAGAGTGGAGATCGTCTTTGTGTCTGAGGTACTTGATTCCAACCCCAAGGGATAAAACAAGGTTCGTCAGTCTCAGTGTCTCAGTGTGGTCACGGGAACCAATCTGAAGTGAGTTCTTGTGTACCCGATAAAGGGTTCCACAGAAGGGGTCCTGTCTTGGTCGTCGTAGGTGTTGTCCGACAGTCCCTTCAACTACCGATCGCCAACCGTCACCGTCCCTTTTGACCAGTCTTCCCTACCTGACTCAAAGGATCGGGACTCTCACAGAGACACTAATGTAGTGGAGAGGTCCGAAGACGAAACTTCATCCTATTATCTACAACTTTTTATTTTCACAATCAACGAGTCAGCACAGGCTGAGAAACTCTCAGGTATCTGATATCGGGTGCTCCAAGGGGACAGGTACTTTAAGAGGTCCGACATTGTACGAAAAATTTCTTTTGTTTACAACCCTTAAGGGGCCACCAGGTTACCAGTCCTGAGGTACGAAAATGACGGTTCCCGGGTCCAAGTTAGGGGCCAACTCCTTGGCTCTAGGGCATTCGACACTCCATACCGACTTTTCTATTTATTTTTAACTATTTCTTTCGTTTATATTTAAAATAAATAGTTCCCCCTTTTTTTTTCGTCTAGTATAAACTAGAGATTTTCGGGAGATGACGGGGTCTTGAGATTAAGAAGATCTGGGACCCACCCGAGACAGGTCACACCAGATAATGTGTGAGAAGGAGTCTTGGTTTTTGACAAGGGATACAACTGAATAGATTGACACATCTTCATACTCGAGAGTTCGAATACTCGACCCACTGGAACTCGTTTGACGGATTAGTGAAGAACAGATTTCAGGGATGGACACATGAAGTTTCGAAATATTCCTTTCAGAAGACTTATCATGAAGTGTATATCTTGCATGAAATGTATTTGACAATAATAATGACCGGTCTAACATATATGTTCTATATTAGTCTATGTATGAAGACTTTTATGTTTCCTTGTTTGATATTTTTATTAATGTTTAGTTCGATTGGTGGGTCGTTACGAAATGTTTAAATGTATAAATTTTCGTTCCACGGACCGTAAAATAATATTGGTAAAGGGAATTATATTACCCTCGTAAAAAAGGATAGTAATTATAAAATTGTTACCGAAATAATGTCAGAAAGGATACTCCTAGATAACACTATATCAATTTATGGAGATAAATTCTTTGTCTGACAAAGGTTAGATGATAAACTTTTTACGACCCTATTTACGGGAACTAATGTTTATAACCCACTTTGTTAACTACAAATAAAGGAGTTCTATATAGGATACTTACTCTAAAAAACCAGTTGTCCTTAATAGAAGGAGTCCCGAGAAATATGCATCGAGGGTTAACGAAAGGGTTTCCCGACGTGATTAAACCTCACACTCCCAGGAATAGTTTGATGTAGGATAAGTCGTTACTTATAATGAAAATACATTAGAGACCGTTAAACTATTTTTGATATATTTTGATCTCTGAAGAGACTACCGAGTCTACCATTTCGTAGACGGATGTTATACCCTCTGGACCCAAGTTAGGGACCCAATCCTTCTAGAGGACCTCTTCCTTTACCGTTGGGTGAGGTCATAAGAACGGACCTTTTAGGGAACCTGCCTCCTTGGACCATCCGATGTCAGGTACTCCAGCGTATATATTTTGATTATATTTTACATACATTTTGATTATACAATTAAACTTACAAACGAATGTCACTCTAATTTAAAACAAAAGAGTATCGAGTATGTAAAATATAAAGAAGAAATTTAATAGACAAGGACAAAAAACTGGTAGAAAAATGATAAATAATATTACAAATACAAAATGATACTAAAGGAAATAATATATTGGGAACCAGTATACATCTGTTTCAAAAGAAGTGTTAGCGATAAGTAGAGAATGAAGACAAAGGTCACTATAAAATCAATAAGTTACCAATAAATAACTCGTGGTTGACACGGGACTAGAGACGAGGGACAAGACCCTTTTGATCCGTTATAAACGACCCTTCGTTTATTTTATCTCTTCAGGAACTAAAGTATTTTAAAAATACCAGATCAATCCTGTCTATAATTACCTCTTTTATTCATTCATTTATTACATTATTCTCACTACAAGTTTACTATACCTAGTAAAAGTGGACGGTCTTATAGTGTTATATTCTTTCTCGGAAGGAAAAGAAGGGGTTTCTCCTAAGTGTCAAGATCGACGTCAACCTTCGTGGTCGTATAATTTATGGGTGTGGACAGGTTGGAAGGATGGGGTACTTAACCAGGACCCACTCCCAATAACTATATATAAAAAAATTCGAACGGTCCGTTCAGACTACACTTAAGTCACCTACACAAACACTTTAGTCACAACTCTTGTTTCCCAACTTTTCCTTAAATGATCACGGAAGGACTAGAGAGTCGAACTGATGTTTCTCTGGTTCTGGACCGAAAGTACAATGTCGACTTCTGTGGTTAGGTCGAGTGGAACCCTGTTACGGCTCTCTGTGGTGAGAGGAGTAAGGACTCACTTTAGGTCTACTGAACCTCTAGTCTGGAGTTTAGTAGGTGCTTATCAATTTCCCTTTCTGGGACCCTCATACTACTTGGTGTATGGGTTTCCATTTTGATAAGATTAAGAATAACCGATTTTTGGTACAAAGAACGAGTCCCATTTATAGAACGTTCTCAACCATTCCTCAAGATGAAGTATGAGTGTGAATCCTAAAATCCGATTGTGTACTTAAATTTGTTTTTCTTTATTCTCTTTTACTTATAGTTTCATGGGAGAGAAAGGCTCGACCCGACTACGGTTATTCTAATGACGAAAAACGAGATGTAAGCGATTATTTTACCATCCATGGGAGGTATAAATAATAATAATTGTTAGTCTAATATAGAGTTCCGTTTTGATCCAAATAATAAAAGATAGGTCTCGACTTAGGGTATTCCTTTTTATTCAGACTCAAGTAGTCAAAAATTGTATACAACAGGAACGAGTAGTTCCTATACCAAATTTTTAAATGGGTGAGTTAATCGTTGTAGAGTGTAGACCTACCCACATTCCCACCGACCTTAATTTTTCCTATCTCTGTGTTTCGGTAAATGACGAGGAGGTATCAAGGACTTTTAATACCTATTACTTCACCGTACCCCACACATAAGATGAAAAGATTCGACGATGACACATTACATCAAACACCTTTTCTGTTCTGGGTTGTTTCAGTTCTTTATTTCTCACAGTGAGGGGGTTTTCTTTTGTAATCCATTCTGATTTCTTACTTTTTTTATGGTTTCTTACATAAAAAAAAATTTATATTGGTAGTGGACTAGGTACGACTGAGTTTACCTACCACGTCATATTCCGTAATCAAGTCGACTAACTTACGGTACAAGGACTTTTTAATCAGTTGTCACACTAGGTTGCTTTGGAGAAGAGGTTTAGGTACACTGATAGGTGGAGAACCTTTATTCTACCCCACGCTACTTTCTCCTACCCACCTAATGAAGTTTATGAAGGGGCAATAGTCCTTTCCTTCAGTCTCGTGTCCAGAGAAAATTGAAGTTTTTGTTGTGACGTCTTTATTTTGTCATCAAGACGGAGCTGAAGGTGACACAAGAACTTTATGAGAGTACACTTTTTGAATGACTCCCTAAATTCTGAGACATCCTTACCCAAATCCCTTAACTACCGTACTGCCCTGGACACTTTCGGGATATCTATAAAAACCGTACACACACGAGTCAACACAGACTAAGAAACGTTGGGGTACCTGACATCGGGAGGTCCGAGAAACAGGTACCTCAAGAGGTACGTTTTCATGACCTCGCCCAACGGTAAAGGATGAGATCCCCCAGAAAGACTGGGTCCCTATCTTGGGACCCAGAGGACACAACCGTCCGTCTAGGAAATGGTGACTCGGTGGTCCCTTCGGGAGAGACTGTGAAAAAATTGACGAAGGATGGATTGTCCCTTCCGAATCCCAACAAACAAAGTAGAAGAATACAGACAAAATTCCGTTGTGACTTTTTAGGAGAGGGTACGTAACGACTAAAGGTAACAAAATAGATGGAGACACAATATCTCGACTTTTTTATTTTGAAGGGAAAAATCTTACACCACAATCCACGAAGGTGTTCACTACTTGATCAGTTGGAGACAAAAAATAGAAGACGAAACTGATCCTTTACTTGTATATTCTTCTTTATTTTCTTTTTTATATATATCAGACGATAGCTAACTTAACACGGGGGTTCGACTCCAAGAAAGAGGGAGTTAGAGAGAAGTAAACAGTCTACTCCTGTACCGTTCCTCTACTGACGTTCGGTCCTCCGTTTTCGGAAGTGATCCTTAGTTCTGTCGTGGAACTAGAACCTGAACGGTCAGAGGTCCTTATGCTCTTTACTTCAAACCAACGAATTCGTTGCGTCAGACAACAAAAATCTATTGTTGACTTCTTCTGTTCAATGACAGGGTCTTACTACTAATAGAAAGTATTTAGACACCTGTTAAGACGGAACAAAGATTCCCAATAGTAAAAAAAGAAGAATAAACCTTGGACCCTGTGATGTGACACTATGACTCCTCTTCGTTGTCCAGATGGGAGGAGAGACCGAAGAGGGTACGTGAAGGGGACCCCGAGTAAAACAGAGGATTTAGAGTGGGTTAAAAGACGGTGTTTTAACGAAGTTTAAGGTGTAGAGGATTTTGACTTTAAGAGGTGCAACTCCTCCGTGAAAAACTTGGGTCAAGAGTTCCCTTTCTTTGAACATACTCCTGTTTGATTTAATTCTTTAAAGTTGAGTTTTTAGACAATACCATAAAAAAAAAACATAATATGTATACCATGACTTGTAATTATTCCATTTTAAATTAAATTATTTTAAAAGGAGTTTCCTTTGGTAAACGAGAAAGGGATTGACGTCTCCAATTTCACAGACGGACGTTACACCCTCTGGACCCAAGCTAGGGACCCAGCCCTTCTAGGGGACCTCTTCCTTTACCGTTGGGTGAGGTCATAAGAACGGACCTCTTAGGGTACCTGCCTCCTCGAACCACCCGATGTCAGGGGCCCAGCGTTTCTCAGCTGTGCTGACTCGCTGAAATGAAAGTGAAAGTGAAATTCATCTGAAGTTTTAAACTGATTAAGGAAAAGAAAAAAAAAAAAAAACTAACTAAGGAAAAATTACGAACAATATAAACTCTCCCACTCCCACATTTTTACTAGAGTGTAAAAACTAAAATCTTCTTTTTAATAATAAAACACGTCTTTCGAGACATCGGATTTACAGGTCCCGAAAGAGTTTGTGTTAAATTACTGGTAACATTTCTATACCAGAGGAAACGTAGACCTGGACTATTGACCGGGACCCCTCTTTACCTGACAAAATCCTATCGGTAGTCTCTTCCGTTACCGTGGGGTGAGGTCATGAGAACGGACCTTTTAGGGTACCTGTCTCCGCGGACCACCCGACGTCAGGTCCCCTGCGTTTCTCAGCCTGTGCTGACTCGCTGAAGTGAAAGTGAAAGTACGTAACTTCTTGCTTTACCGTTGGGTGAGGTCACAAGAACGGACCTCTTAGGGTCCCTGCCCCCTCGGACCACCCGACGGCAGATACCCCAGCGTGTCTCAGCCTGAGTTGACTTCACTGAATCGTCGTCGTCGTCCTATCGGTATACACTAGGATTCGATACGACGATGTGATTGGAACCATGGAATTAAGAAGGAGAAGTTTCCTCATAACCCCGGAGTTTCCTGAAGTCACAACAGGAGTACAAAGTATCCAAGGAACCCGATATTGTAGGTCGGACTTGGGCATTGTCTTAAGGGTCCCTTCGAATCTCTTTCAGACTTCGTATTCAACGTCCGAGTGTTTTAATTATACGTAAATAATTTCTGTACGACACAAAGGGAGGGTCAAAAAGAACGTAAAAGACAAACGTCCATTTACGAGTCAAATGGTTAATATCCAAGTAAAAAGAAGTGTCCGTTTATAAAATCGTTTTACTAAAACCATAAGAAGGAGAAGATTATTTTATTTCGTTGTATTAAACTTTGACGATTAAGGGAACGTTCTCAGAGTCTTTTATGAGTCGAATATTTAGTCGTAATAACGATTAATAAAGTTTGAAATTCCTGATGGTAATACAAACGAAGACATAGAAGGAAATACAAACAAAAGGTGTACAAATTTCACGATTACTACAAGTAACGAAAACTCTAAATAGTCTAATCGTGATGGTATTGTCAAATACCACAATCTAAAATGTTCTAAGTGGATTATATTAAAATTAATAGTGGTTTTTTACCGAAGATCAGTATTTTTACGAAATTTTTAATATTCGATTTGGGTTCGATTTAATTTTCAGTTCCGAACACGACAATTATTAAAATATTTTCCTCTTGTAGTGTACCGTGTCATCGAATTTTGACTTTATAAGTGTACAATTTTTTGTTTCATGTAAATCTTTATATTTTGACAGTTTATTTTACCCAACAAACACTATTACGAATTTACTATTATGTTATATAATATTATTATATTATTATATATAATATATACTATTATGTTATAACTTTTATTACTATTTTGTTATAACGGATTCTAGAGATCTCTAAAACGTTTAAAATTTTTAAAATCTTCGAGGCAAATTCTCCTATAATATTTGTTTCATAGTTGTGAAATAAGGTTAGTTTTGGTGATATATTTTCCTATAAATATTAAAGTATATTGACGAAGAAGGAGGGGTTTGAACGAGATCCTAATGGAGAGATTAAAAGGAATTTAAAGAAGGGGATGGAGATTAATCCTATAAGAGGTAAAGAGTTATTGGGGGATGATGGGTGGAGTTAAACGTGATCCAGAATATAATTAAAGTTATGAAACAAGTTCAGATTCTCATTATTCGTTTTATTTTGTTTAGGAAGTTCTAATGAATATGAAGAACAGATCCCAATCTGTTCGTAACTTAGGATTTTCTAACCTGTTACTACCATCCCTAATTCCTGTAATCATTGAGTTTCGTACCCTAATACCTAGGTCTCCTTCTTTACTTTAAAAATTTACTCAACTAGTTCCCCTTTTTTGTCTATCTTGGTTTGGTACGGGTCAGTTTTCAAGATCTGGTATGGACTTAAAGTTCTGTAGGAAAGTTCGACCCACAGTCCGTTGTCGTATTCTCGTCTTCTCTGGTCACCGGTCATAAACTTTTAGACCTTTCTCTATGATCTTTTGAAAGAACCTCTTCAAATAAATCGTTGTCTTTTAAGAAAGAGACCTCCCCATCCCATCTCTACCCATCGACCCTCCCTACCTATGTAGGTGTATTCGGGTCCCCTTCGAACTAATAACCTTTGAACTCCCACTATCTTCGTTCCAAGCTATGACATTTCTCGTTATAACGTATCCTTGGACCTTACAATCCAGGTACTTAGTTCCGTTTAACCTTCACCAGTTTGTCCTCTACCGTTCTCACTTGTAGCTGTAAGATCCTTAGTCACTTGATTTTACCTGACCTTACCCACTTAAATTGAGTCTACTGGTAATATAGATGATGACGCCCGTCCTTAGGGAGTCTTCTTTACCTCATCGGTAGTACCAGTTGTTTTCTCAGACTTTACGTCATGAACCTACGTTAGAGTTTTTGCTGTGTCACTAGAGACAAACAAAGGTTCCGTTTGGTAAGTTACAGTGTCATTAGGTTCAGATACGGGGCTGATCATTACGACTTCTTCGACTTCAACTTGCCGAGATGTTTCTGGATCTCCTGGAAAATCTTGATTGTGGGGGTTTTCTACAGGAAAAGTAATATCCCCTGACCTACGTTTTCCTCTTTCAGTTCTTTATGTACCTCATTGTCCGTTTAAACCCGAACCTTATCTCTTACTTCATTCCGTATCCGATTATCAAAACGGTTGTCTTGAGTGACCGGTATCGTTTGTGGGAGAAGGTTGTTAAGTGTTCTCTTCTGAGATGTGTACCTGTAGTGGTCTACCAGTTGTGACTTTAGTCTAACTAATATAAGAAACGTCGGTTTCTACCTCTTCGAGATATGTCAGTCGTTTTTGTTCTGGCCCTCGACTGGTACCGAGTCTAGTACTTGAGGAATAACGGTTTAAGTCTGAAGTTAACTTCTTTCACCCCCTTTAGTAATCTGGTAAGTCCATACTGGATATATAATTTAGGGAATGTCAATATGTCACCTTCACTCTTTATATAAATTCCCTGATCTAGACTATCTATCTCACGGACTACTTGATACCTGTCTCCAAACACTGTAACATGTCCTCTGTCGCTAGTTCTGGTAGGGGTTCTTTTTCTTTACGTTTTTTCTTTTTACCGTCAGACTCCTCCGGAATGTTTATCGATTCTTTTCTTCTTTTCGGTTTTCGTTTCCTCTTTTCCTTTCTATATGGGTAAACGTACGTCTCAAAGTTTCTTATCGTTCTTCTCTATTCTTTCGGAAGGAGTCGTTAGTTACGTTTCTTTACCTCCTTTTGTTATCTTATCCTTTCTGATCTCTAGAGAAGTTCTTTTCATCTCTATGGTTCCCTTGTAAAGTACGTTTCTACCCGAGTCATCTTCTGTCTTTACCATACCTGGATTGTCTTCGTCTTCTATAATTCTTCTCCACCGTTCTAGAAGTACTGGGTTTATTGGTGTTACCACACTAGTGAATGGCTCTTGGTCTGTAGGACCTTACACTTCAGTTCACCCAGAATCCTTCATTGGGATACTTGTTTCGATCACCTCCACTACCTTAAGGTCATCTCGATAAAGTTTAGGACTTTCTACTACGACACTTTCACGACGTGAGTTATACGATCGTTTAAACCTTTTGAGTCGTCACCGGTGTCCTGACCTTTTCCAGTCAAAAGTAAGGTGAGGGTTTGTTTCCGTTACGGTTTCTTACGAGTTTGATGGTGTGTTAACGTGGGTAGAGTGTGTGATTATTTCATTACGAGTTTTAAGAGGTTCGGTCCGAAGTCGTTAGACACTTGGCACTTGAAGGACTACAAGTTCGACCAAAATCTTTTCCGTCTCCTTGGTCTCTAGTTTAACGGTTGTAGGCGACCTAGTACCTTTTTCGTTCTCTCAAGGTCTTTTTATAGATAAAGACGAAATAACTGATGCGGTTTCGGAAATTGACACACCTAGTGTTAGTTGACACCTTTTAAGACTTTCTCTACCCGTATGGTCTGGTGGATTGGACGGAGAACTCTTTAGACATACGTCCAGTCCTTCGTTGTCAACCTTGTCCTGTACCTTGTTGTCTGACCAAGGTTTATCCTTTTCCTCATACAGTTCCGACATATAACAGTGGGACGAATAAATTGCATATACGTCTCATGTAGTACTCTTTACGACCTGACCTCCTTCGTGTTCGACCTTAGTTCTAACGAACTCTTTATGGTTATTTGAGTCTATACGTCTACTGTAGTGGGAATACCGTCTTTCACTTTTTCTTGATTTCTCGGAGAACTACTTTCACTTTCTCCTCTCATTTTTTCAACCGAATTTCGAGTTGTAAGTCTTTTGCTTCTAGTACCGTAGGTCAGCTAGTGAAGTACCGTTTATCTACCCCTTTGTCACCTTTGTCACAGTCTGAAATAAAAAGACCCGAGGTTTTAGTGACGTCTACCACTAACGTCGGTACTTTCATTTTCTACGAATGAGGAACCTTCCTTTCAATACTGGTTAGATCTGTCGTATACTTTTTCGTCTCTGTAATGAAATAGTTGTTTCCAAGTAGAACAGTTCCCATACCAAAAAGGTCACCAGGACATACCTACACTCTCAACCTGATATTTCGACTCGTGTCTTCTTAACTACGAAAACTTGACAGCACAATCTCTTCTGAGAACTCTCAGGGAACCTGGAGTTCCTCTGGGTTGGTCAGGTAGGAATTCCTTTAGTCAGGACCCATAAGTAACCTTCCTGACTACAACTTCGACTTTGAGGTTTTAAAACAGGTCGACTACGTTTCTCGACTGAATAAACTTTTCTGGGACTACGACTCTTTCTAACTTCCGTCCTCCTCTTCCCGTAGTGTCTCCTACTCTACCAATCTACCGTAGTGGCTGAGTTACCTGTACTCAAACCCATTTGAGGCCCTCAACCACTACCTGTCCCTCCGGTACCGCATAACACCAAGTACCCCAGCATTTCTCAGTCTGTACTGACTCGCTAACTTGACTTGACTTGACTTCGTAGTCTTAAATGGAGGACTAAATGTTTTGTCCTTAAGTTCTTTAGCCATACCAGGACTCCGGTCTCACCT
This sequence comes from Capra ibex, assembly GCA_006410555.1. Taxonomy (NCBI): domain Eukaryota; kingdom Metazoa; phylum Chordata; class Mammalia; order Artiodactyla; family Bovidae; genus Capra; species Capra ibex. The sequence continues at coordinate 34,821,589 of SJYO01026388.1, forward strand.
CCGTTCGTGGGATTCCTGATCTCATCAGATTCCAGAACTCGTCCTCATTAGGATGTGACCCTTAGTCCTCGAGGTCAGTATTTCTCTTCTTTTCAAAAGGAATTGAGTCATTTTTTGACTGAGGGATCCTTTTTAGTCTTGTCAGTCAGTCAAGTCAACGAGTCAGTACAGGCTGAGAAACACTGGGGTACTTAGCGTCGTGCGGTCCGGAGGGACAGGTAGTGGTTGAGTACCTCAAGTGAGTCTGAGTGCAGGTAGCTCAGTCACTACGGTAGGTCGGTAGAGTAGGAGACAGCAGGGGAAGAGGAGGACGGGGGTTAGGGAAGGTCGTAGTCCATAAAAGGTCACTCAGTTGATAAGCGTACTACACCGGTTTCATGACCTCAAAGTCGAAGTCGTAGTCAAGAAGGTTTCTTTAGGGTCCTGACTAGAAGTCTTACCCGACTAACCTAGAGGAACGTCAGGTTCCCTGAAAGTTCTCAGAAGAGGTTGTGGTGTGAAGTTTTCGTAGTTAAGAAGCCGTGAGTCGGAAGAAGTATCAGGTTGAGAGTGTTGGTTTGTACTGATGACCTTTTTGGTATCGGAACTGATCAACCTGGAATCAACCGTTTCATTACAGAAACGAAAACTTATACGACAGATCCAACTAGTATTGAAAAGAAGGTTCCTCATTCGCAGAAAATTAAAGTACCGACGTGAGTGACAGACGTTTTTTTATTTCAGACTGTGACAAAGGTGACAAAGAGGTAGATAAAGGGTACTTCACTACCTTGGTCTACGGTACTAGAAGCAAAAGACTTACAAATCGAAATTCGGTTGAAAAAGTGAGAGGAGAAAATGAAAGTAGTTCTCCGAGAAATCGAGGAGAAGTGAAAGACGGTATTCCCACCACAGTAGACGTATAGACTCCATTAACTATAAAGAGGGCCGTTAGACCTAAGGTCGAACACAAAGAAGGTCAGGTCGTAAAGAGTACTACATGAGACGTATATGCAATTTATTCGTCCCACTGTTATATGTCGGAACTGTATGAGGAAAAGGATAAACCTTGGTCAGACAACAAGGTACAGGGCAAGGTTGACAACGAAGGACTGGACGTATGTCTAAAGAGTTCTCCGTCCAATCCACCAGACCATACGGGTAGAGAAAGTCTTAAAAGGTGTCAACTAACACTAGGTGTGTCAGTTTCCGAAACCGTATCAGTTATTTCGTCTTTATCTGCAAAAAGACCCTGAGAGAGAAAAAAAAGGTATTAGGTCGCCTACAACCGTTAAACTAGAGACCAAGGAGACGGAAAAGATTTTTGTCGAACTTGTAGTCCTTCAGGTACCGAGTGCATAACGACTTCGGACCGAACCTCTTAAAACTCGTAATGAAACGATCGTACACTCTACTCACGTTAACACGCCATCACACTCGTAAGAAACCGTAACGGAAATAGACCCTAACCTTACTTTTGACTGGAAAAGGTCAGGACACCGGTGACGACTCAAAAGGTTTAAACGATCGTATAACTCACGTCGTGAAAGTGTCGTAGTAGAAAGTCCTAAACTTTATCGAGATGACCTTAAGGTAGTGGAGGTGATCGAAACAAGCATCACTACGAAAGATTCCGGGTGAACTGAAGTGAAAGGTCCTACAGACCGAGATCTACTCACTAGTGTGGTAGCACTAATAGGCCCAACACTTCTAGGAAAAACATGTCAATAAGACACATAAGAACGGCAGAAAAGAATTATAGAAGACGAAGACAATCCAGGTATGGTAAAGACAGGAAATAGCTTGGGTAGAAACGTACTTGTTTTTAAGGGTTCGGTAAAGTCCACTGGGGACAGTAAAGTTGTAACCTTCGTACTTTAGAATGAGTGACCTGGCGGTCCCTACAAGGGAAGGAACAGTATAGACTTTAGGTAGACACCTAGGAAATCACCACCTACCTTGTGAGAGTGTTATTGACCGAAAGAAAGGTAAACACTCCGACTTCAGATCTTCTGGTGACGGAAGGAAGGAGTACCTCGAAAGGTGAACGGGGATAGAAAGGAAGACTTGAGGACGTCATTAATAATAAAGGGAGCACTTAAATTGTAAATCTTATACGATGGTTACATACTGAAATTTTTATATAAGTACAAGTACTCGAGGGAAAGGAGACTTCAGACTCTGTTATAAAATTTAGAGAAATGGGAAATTAAGGGTCCTCTGACCGTGTGACCCATAACTATTGTCAAACGTCTACTAGCACTCAAATATTTTGTCCTACTCCCCTCAACCATTTCTGTGACTAAAACTTTTAAGTTTTACAGGTTTTGAAAGTTGTTGAGACTCCCTTTCCCCATTCAAATAAATGGAACTTACGGCCTATAACGAGATCACTCGAAGGTTTATAGTCTATTTGTCGACAAGTCTAATTGGTCTATTTGAAATTTAGTAACGGTTCTCTTAGAGTGTCAAGAGTTATACTACTCTCTCCCTCCCTCCCGCCCTCCTCCTCCCTTCTTCCTCTTTCACACGTCATACTAATTGAATTTTAACAAATTTACTCATCTCAAAAATATTAGTAGAAAGTTTATGAATATCTTTTTCACTAATTTACGTAACTTTTCTCTTGTAAAATTCTCCGAAATTGTCACATACTAATTCTACTTTACTTACCTTTCTTCTTTTTCCTTTACTCCGAGTTTTAGTCCTTTCTAAAACCATCGTCTCGGTAATAGGACCTCATGTATCTTCGTCTCTCGTCCTAATTTATATGACACTCGTCTGTCTGAAGAGTAACGGGGTCTCTTGTCTGATCTAAAGACTCAGTTAGAAAACGGTAGGTTGATCGCTCTACGAAACACTTGATTAACCATGATAACACCAAGACTTTTGTGAACGAGAGTAAAACGAACATTCTCAAAGACGCAAATACTTTCTTAACTACCAAAAGATAGAGTCCTAGTATAGAAGCAAAGAAAAGAGGACCATCACCGAGTATGTGAGTGTCAGTAAGTTGTTCGTTTGTACGTATGTGTGTTTGTGAATGTGTCGTCCTTTTACTCATTAGACACAAAGTACATCGAAACGCTATGCTGACTTCTCTATGGAACAAACGTTGAAGAACTTATGACTGTACTGAATGGACACTAGAATAGCTGTGATTTACCTTTCTATCAGTGGTCGGGGTATCAACAGAGTGGGTGACCGGAGTCACTAACTCCATAGACACGGATACCCTTACCTTCGAGATGGGTGGAGTTAAGGGTTAACTCCTCCCCGTCTACGTACTGTTACCGTTCAATGATTCCCGTTGTCCCTTGTTCTCTGTGTGAACACTTTATGTGGGTATCGGTATATTACATCTGACGTTCGCCGTCACTGCCATCTAGAATCTTACATTTAAGTATCTGATAATGTGACCTTCTTTGGAACCGCCAGAGGGTCTTGTGGGATTGAACGGGAGGAATCTACTTCTTAAACTCCGGGGCACTTCCATTTACTCAACGGATCCCAGTATACGGATGAATCGTTACCACCCAGTTCATCGTAATGTCCAAACACCTCGGTTCCGAGCCTCACTGTGTCAGAATTTCCGTCAAACGATTGGTTACGGACGGTTTTTAAAGTACATTTTTGTTCCCATTCTGAAATACGTACTTATTACCTTCACACGCAATCGACGGTAACGACGACGATGACGACGATTCAGAGAAGTCAGCACAGGTTGAGACACGCTGGGGCATCTACCGTCGGATGGTCCGTGACGGTGACCCTAAGAGGTCCGTTCTTGTGACCTCACCCCACGGTAAAGGAAGAGGTTACATACTTTCACTTTTCACTTTTCACTTTCACTTCAGCGAGTCAGGACACGCTGAGAAGCGCTGGGGTACCTGACGTCGGAAGGTCCGAGGAGGCAGGTACCCTAAAAGGTCCGTTCTCATGACCTCACCCCACGGTAACGGAAGACAAATTTTAAGGAAAGTTAACATATCTACAACCATCACTGTAGAAGTTTCTCCCCTCTCATAGTGTATTGCCACGTGTTTGACTTATTTTCGTGATAACAGAAGTGAGTTTAGAGAGTGGATTGTTATCATCAGGATTCCTAACTTGAGTCGTCGAAACTAGATGTATCTCCTTTGGGACGTTTTCGTGACACGAAGACCAAATTTTTCAGTGGACGGAGGTGAAGCCAGACAATCAGAGGATTCGTGTGAAAATAAGTAAGTAAGTAAGTGGGAGAGTAAGTTACTTGTAACACAAGGTCTGTGGTAGGGTCCAATGTCCTTATTCCTTCCATTACTTTATCTTTTTAAGAAAAGTAGTGACCTGAATTTAAGACCACTTATGTTATTTCGTCTCATCTGGTTTATGGAGTACCGAAAATACTCCTATGTGTATATCGAATTTTATAGAGAGTGTTTTCCTTTCTTTCCAAGAGGATTTACTAGAAGATGACAGAAAATCTTGGAATAGTAAAATGTAGACAGTCTAATTAACGATCTATAATCTTTATATTAGTATTGACTCTTAAATTTGTAGAGACTATAATGTTTGAGGGTAAGGTTCTCGTTTTGGTATCATAGGTTCATGCCACGAAAAAGAGAAAAAAGTGACCCCTCAGGGTAAAGGTAAAAGATATTTCTTAGTGGTAAGAACGGAGAGTAGAGTCTTATTATTTACTAAAATCCTTTTACACATTTTGTTAAATAAGTCATTAGATCCTTGATTAGTCAGGAATGGTTCAAGTTCCACTGAAGTCAAGGGAAGATAGGAGGAAGGGAACGAGAGAAAGAGTGCAAGGAGGGAGGTCGTGAACACACTGTGGGTCCCGAGACATTTACTTCCTGAATGAAACTACCCCTGTTCTTCTGTGGAAGGGGAACTGGGGAAGGAACCTCGGGTCGTCTACCTTTTACATAGTCAAAACAAAAGACTTCGACTAGTTATATCTAGGTATGGGACTTACATAGAGTCTAGTCTATTTACACTTTTATTTATTCTTTTATTTTATGATATTAGAGTTTAAGAGGTAAGGAACGGTAAAACCATATTCACCAGACCACCTGTTTTCTAAATTGTGTCTTCTTGGATTCTATTTTTGCACACTATGTTAGTCATTTATCAAACGAAGTGTAAATAATCGTAACAATAAGATTTTATGTTAATGATCTTAAAAGACACGGGAGATTAAGGTGAGAGACTTTGGACTAAAGGACTTTTTATAATTATAATTTAGTGACACTTCACCGTATAATAATCAACGGTTGATTTGTTGCATAGTTATAAGTTCAAATTAAAAAAATTTAAAGTACAAAAATAAATAACGAGGACTCTTTATGAACACACGAAGACTTTGGTATCTTTTTGCATCCCCAGACACGAAAAGAATTAGTTGTTTATAAATGCACCATTTATCTTACGGAAACCGGTTCTTGAGCGTACAACTGAACGTACGACTACTTTTAAATTTATCGACTAATTTGAGGAGGTTGCGTCCTAAATATTACCTACGGTGATAGTAAAACGTTTCATTAAATTACGTATAAATCATGTTAAAATACACGATAGAAAAGTCCTCTGGGTCGACACTAAGACGTTCACATTCTTTCTCTCGTCAACCATATTCCCGTGGTAAAACAACTCTAAACACACTTCTTCCAGAAGACTAGGAACGAAGTGATCTTTCTGCATTAACATCGAAACCCTTTTGAAGTTCTACAGCGATGATCTATAACATACGTAAAACTCATGTCGTCTGTTTGTTTACATTATAAGTCATGAGTTCCTGAATTTTTTAGAGAAACCTTCGAGGATGGCGATTAATCTATCTATGTGGATCTCCTCCTGTGTCCGGATACCGTATCGGGATCTGATCCCTCCTCGTTCACTCGGAGGCTGAGTTCTGACAACGGACCTTCTCAGTGTGGAATATTGCACGTGCACACGCGTACGCACCGGGGTACTTCTGATTGATCGCAGTGACAAGATGGTGACACACTTACTTGGTATTTGTGATTCCAGGTAGAATTCAGTTTGTTCTTAAGAAGAGGATTAAAGGTTTCTACCATGAAAGTAGTCTTTAATAGGGATTTGAGAGAATTCAGAGCTATAATTGTTATTAACTGAACTTAAATTATTATTAAACGATTTTGATAATAATGATATTTGAGAGTGAACTACAAGAAGATTCCATCATCTTCCAAGTCTAGTCAAAAACGGACCTTTGGTATCTTTAGTGTATGAAGTGTCTCTCTCTTTTCCTTCTATCTCTCTTTGGTTTTATTTCCTACCTTTTATATAAAAGTCTACTCTCAATTTTACTTGGATTGATTACAACAGGACATTAAATAAAGTTCGACAGACTTCAGACGTGGTCCTTACATAAGAGTTAAAAACACCGGAAAATGCTCCTCTTTTCCGAATGAGTCACATAGTATAAAACGTACAAAAGAAAGACAACGAAAATTACTTTTACAATAGTTTAACAACGTCACGTAAGACCGTAGTGACTGAGTACCATAAACCGGACATACACGTACGAACTTCATCGGAAGAACATTCGTGGACTTTAGACAATCGTGGTTAAGGGGTACATTCTTCGTATTATTTATGCACTCAGGAGACTTGGAGTAAATCCAACTGTACAAATCTGATACTAGATTTTTATACGGTAAAGAAAGGAGAAAAATTTACTTTAGGTCGTAATCGACATCTTTACCTTTTATTAACGCTTTTTGACCAGATCTTTTATTATGACAAATTGTTTTATTATAAACTCTTCGTAATTATGAACCATTATTTTCCTCACATTATTTCCACGGTACACGATAGAGACAGTAAGGCAGTTAGACTACGAGACATCCCTTTCTGTCTCAACCCTCCTTCCTCTTGGTGTGTGTAAGTGAAAAATTTTACCCTCTTACTCGTTATTTCTCGTGGTTCTACATATATAATTATATAAAAATTCAACCTAAATACAATGATATTCTTTTACGTGAGCTAGGAACCCTTGAAGGTGTTCTCAATCAGTCAAATCATTAGACCTATAGATCCTTAGTTAGGAAAGTTAGGTCACGAACTTCGGTTTTCCATTGGTCTCCCTCGGTTCCCTTTTCAGATCTCGAAGTTAAATAGTTTAGAATCGATTTGAGAGTCTCCTCGAGGTTGTAATATTGAAACCTCAGATATAAATTATTGGTGACAAGCGAAAAAGTCACAAACACATGAACAAATACGAAAAATTCGACCTCGGCTCTCCCTTCTTTTAGTAAGAAAGTTATCGGGAGGTTGACTCAAGTCAAAATGACCTTACGTCTCTTCCTCGTCCCCTCCCGTTTCTTCTCCCTGTCTGGATTTACTGAAAGGAAGGTCTCTTTAGTCCTTTGACTCCGTCTTAGACCTCTCACAACGAGTTTCATGTAGTTGAAATCTCTGACTACATCTCTAAAGGTGGTGACTCTAGTTTCTCACCAATTTCTGAGAATTTTCGTGACTCCATTCTTTGACTTCAGTAACAGAAAGTTGGTAGAGACTTAATACAAAAGTGTCTTATTTATTATACACAAGAACTTTACCTCCGAAGGGGTCACCGAGTCGTCATTTCGTAGACGGACGTTAAGTCTTCTGGATCCGCTACACCCAAGTGAGGGACCCACCCTTTCTAGGGGACCTCTTCCTTTACCGTTGGGTGAGGTCATAAGAACGAACCTTTTAGAGTACCTGTCTCCTCGGACCACCCGACGTCAGGGACCCCAACGTCTCAGTCTGTGTTAACTCGTGTGTACGTGTATAGAACGTACGTGTATAGAACTTTACATATATGATACCTTTACAGTCTATGTCCTCATAGGTCTTGAGTTTTGTTGTAATTTAACAAATCGTCAGGTATAAACGTTAAAACGTAATGTTCGAAGTAACGAGGTAAAGTGGTTGGTTGTAGTTGGGTGTCGAATCGTTCATAGAGAACTTCAAGATGATACGTAGATCGAAACTTGGTACTTATATCCGTTATCTATGTATTTGTTGACACGTCTACCAAATGTGGGTTCTCTTTAGCTGTCAAAATCAACTACAAACATAGGTCTCAAAGGGATGACTAATGTTTTTTTCAAACAAGGGACAAGATTCGCATGTACTTTATCTCGAAATAGTTTCCCTAAAAATACTTCTCATGTTAAGTCGTCGTCCGACTTGGTTAAGTTGACTGAAAAGATCAAAACTTAAGTACAATTATTTTTCTGAAAAATATCAATAATTTTTAATCTCATTATCTAACAAAACACGGGAGAACTCGGTGTCTGAGCCTGTCACTCAAAAGATGAGATTTAACTCACTCAAGATGTTAGCTGTAATATAGAGACGACAATAGGGACATGGACAGAAAACAAAACAAAAAACTGTTCGTTGACACTAACTTATTCCGTCAATTGACCACACACTCATTATGACGACCTTTACGATGTATCTGTGTTCCCTCCTAATAGTTTGATCTTAACACTACATTCAAAATCTTGTCGAACTCTTTATAAGTTCTGTTTCCAGTTTCTTTGTCCGTCACTTTTAGTTGTACCTAAATCCCTAACCTCCTTTGGACTGAATGGTTCCCGTGATGTATTAATAACGTCGACCCCTCCTGTGTAGTTGTGTACACGGTGGTTCTCATCGACCTTCTTACATACCAACCTCCACATAGTCCTGTAGTCCCTAAACTTCTCTTCTCATTAATGATTACACTCGAAGGTCCTCGTTTAGTCGTCTGGAAGTGATATCATAGGGGTATCTCTTTCCTATATTAAACATAAGGGTGGTGATCCCGGACTGACGTAAAGGACTCGTTCAAAGATCGATCCGTAAGGGTCACCAATCTCTTTCTTTACCGTCGGGTAAGATCATACGAACAGACCCCTTAGGGTACCTATCTTCTCGGACCACCCGATGTAAGGCACCCCGGTGTCTCAGTCTGTGCTGACTCGTTACTGTCTGATGATACTAGTCATCATTTTTCGAAAACTCGTACATAAGACTTATATACATCTAGACGTAGAATTGTGTCTTGTTAAATTTCCTACTGTATCTCTAATTTATAAGGATAGAAAAACGGAAAAGTACGACAATCCTCGTAAATTAGAGATGCAGTAGGAAATTTTAAACAAGACACAATTCTACACCTAGATATATATAAGACGAACTAACTGATACGGTTTCGGAGACTGACACACCTAGTGTTTTTTTTACACCTTTTAAGAATTTATCTACCCTTATAGTCTGGTAGACTGGATGGAGAACTCTTTAGACATACGTCCAGTTCTTTGTTGTCGATCTTGACCTGTACCTTGTTGTCTAACCAAGGTTTATCCCTTTCCTCATGTAGGTCCGACATATAACAGTGGGATGAATAAATTGAATATACGTCTCATGTAGTACTCTTTACGGTCCGACCCACTTTGTGTTCGACCTTAGTTCTAACGACCCTTTTTATAGTTATTGGAGTCTATACGTCTACTGTGGTGGGAATACCGTCTTTCGTTTCTTCTTGATTTCTCGGAGAACTACTTTCACTCTCCTCTCACTTTTTCAACCGAATTTCGAGTTGTAAGTCTTTTGATTCTAGTACCGTAGACCAGGGTAGTGAAGTACCGTTTATCTACCCCTTTATTACCTTTGTCAAAGTCTGAAATAAAAGAACCCGAGGTTTTAGTGACGTCTACCACTGGTGTCGGTACTTTAATTTTCTGTGAACGAGAAACCTTCTTTTCGATACTAGTTAGATCTGTCGTATAATTTTTCGTCTCTGTAATGAAACTGTTGTTTGCAGACAGATCAGTTTCGATACCAAAAAGGTCATCAGTACATACTTACACTTTCAACCTGATATTTCTTTCGGCTCGCGGCTTCTTAACTACGAAAACTTGACACCACGACCTCTTCTGAGAATTCAGGGTATCTGACGTTCCTATAGGTTGGTCAGTTAGGATTTCCTTTAGTCAGGACTTATAAGTGACCTACCTGACTAGGACTTCGACTTTGCGGTTATGAAACCGGTGGACTACACTTCTTGACTGAGGAACCTTTTCAACGACCCTTCCTAACTTCCGCCCTCTTCTCCTACTGTCTCCAACACTACCAACCTACCGTAGTGTCTGTACTCAAACTCATTCGAGGTCCTCAACCACTACCTGTCCCTTCAGACCGGACGACGTCAGGTACTCCAGTGTTAATCAACCTGTGCTGACTTACTGACTTGACTTGACTCTCTGATTTATTAATATTTGTAATTAAAATTAATTATCCTATTGGAAATAACGAGGAAAATGTTATAACAGATATTATTTAAACCATTTACAAAATAATAAAAAATTAACCGAAGTTGAAATACTAAGTCAATAAACTTCTTCAAGACAAAAAAATTCAGACCAAATACTCATGAACTAAAATAAACGATAACATCAACTTTTCTGTAGGGGTTTCATATGTATCAAACTTTTTCATGTAGTGATAGATACAAATGTTTTAGTATTTTGAGTGACGGTAGATGGTTAATATATTTTAAAAAACAGTTTTAAGTCTATCGTTTTACAGGTAGAAGGGACTACAATCAGTCTACAAGAATGTATGTTTAACCTTCCATAAAAAGGAATAAAAAAAATTTTGTTTCATCAAGTTTTAAGTGACTTATTGAAATAAACTTCTAAAATTTTTGTTCAATTCTTTAAGTCAAAAGGACAAAACATTCATGTATCTCAAATAATTATGTTCTCAAAAATATCCACTGTGTAAAATAAAAGTCATTATTTAGTGTGTCGTCACCTTTGTAAACGTTTATAATTAAAAACTTCCTGAGAGTAACATCACTCAAAAAAATTCTTCATTGTAAAAGAAAGAGTAAATAACAAATTTACAGTAGAAATGGAAACTCTCCCTGTCTAAACCACTCTAAAAAAACTATCGAGGATCTGTCGTATGACAACTTTCGGTAAAGGGAGTGTTTTTATAAATCGTTTAAATTTTATAAATAGAAAAGTACTTTATTTTTATATATCGAAAATGTGAAGTTGTTGACAACATTTCTAAAATGACGTTCTATTTACCGTTTGAAGACACCCATTATCTGAAAGTTTCAGTAAGACGAAGAGTGACGTTTCATACATTTTTAATATTTTAAAGGTCGAGAACGAAAATAATTTTATTAGTGGAACCACCGTTATTTACCGTTTATTTGATGTGAAAACAGTGTTCTAACGTTTTAGTTTACTCACTCCCGTCGGGACAGTTGTGAAGGTGGAACTCTTTGAAGGTAAAGAGGAAGTCCTCCGGAGTTCCCGGACCTAATGACCGACTCTACAGTCCCCACACCCTAGGTCACAATTAAGCATATGCCTAATAATCTTTTCGAAATGAAAACAAACTTTTCATTATTTCTTCCCGAGATGAATGAAAACAGACGAGACGACTGACAGGAACGTGTGAGGTCCCTCGTATCCGTGATACTTCTGGTACACCACGAACAGGTCTACAAAGATCTTTTGTCGCTCGTCTCCTTGACATCTTTCATGTCCAAACTCTAAACTTGGGTCCACAATATTCGAAGTCTGAGTTAAATTGACAGAATGGGTGTTCGGAAATGTCACCCACACCCTTACTGACCGAGAACGTAACGGACGGTTCAGTGAAGTCAGTACAGACTGAGAAACTCTGGGACACCTGACGTCGGACGTTCCGAGGAGACAGGTACCCTAAGAGGTCTGTTCTTATGACCTCACCCAACGGTACGGGAGGATGTCTAGAAGGGTTGGGTCCCGATTTTGAGTGTAGAGAATGGACAGGACGTAACCGTCTCGTCAAGAAATGTTGATTGCGGTGTAGTGAACGGGTCTACACATATACTGTTTCTACTTCAGTCTTCTCTGGGTGAAGGACTCTTGGGTCTACAGTTTCTCCTTTCACCCGACAAACAAAGACGGGGACCTGGTGTTTCTGGAATGGTAAGTATATTCCTGGTTCCTCGCATGGTTTGTAACTCGTCTTATAGCACAAGAAGAAAACGCTCCACATACTTCCTCACTTACCAAAGGTGACTGTGACAGGGGTCAACTTTCTTATTTCCCATTTTGGAAGGTACACTCGACTCGAAGGGTTAGTGGAGAACTGTCAGTCCTATTAAAGGAAGTTGAGGAAACTCGGAGACACAGGAAGGTGACATTGTGTCTCTAATCTTAAGGACGACGGTCCTAAGTCAAGTCAAGTCAGTGAGTCAGTACAGGCTGAGAAACGTTGGGGTACCTGATGTCGTGTGGTCCGAAGGGACAGGTAGTGGTAGAGGGCCTTGGATGAGTTTGAGTACAGGTAGAACAGCCACTACGGTCACATAAATTACTTGACATTTTATCATATTGATATTATATACCAACCTAGACCACTTTTCCTTACCTCTCCTGGAAGTGATAGGAGTCACCAAGGTCTGTGTCTTTTGTAGGTCACGGACTCCGACTGACCACCCACTTAACTCCTTCGCTTATGAAAGATTGATTCCGTTAAAGTTTCTTTAACCAGAAGTCAAGTGTCGAACCCACCCATGTTCACTAGGTGGGTGTCGGTCGACACGTGTCTCTTTTGGATCAGGACCTAACCCACCGTGGACCCGACGGATCTTTCAAACTTTTTGCCAAGATAAAGACCCGTAGAGTTTTGAGGGGTTCGTGAGGAGGTGTTGTACGTTAAATGAGTCACGAAAGGGACCTGCCGGACGGAAGAGAAATAACATAATGTACAATATTTCGGAAACCTTTACGTTTCTTAAGAGTAATCGTGTTGAAAAACAAAAGGGTTTTGTACTCAAGGAGTTCGACACCTTTGGAGTAGGTCGTTCCTTACTCTTTTATTTTTTTCTATGGGAACAGATTTTTACGACATGAAAACAGGGTATTTGGGGACTTGAAATGAGACTATCTTAACGAATACTTTCGAAGAAAGTTAGGTCATAACCCATATTTACTTTCTCCTTTACTTATCGTATTAAGTACTACTCTATAAAGTATCCAGGAAACGATTTTCAGTCTTGAGACGATACGGAGGGAAATAACTTTCGAGGGTTATTGGGTAGAATAATATTAAGACCACAATACATACAGTATATAGACTTTCCGTCTATAATACATTACCTAGACTTTTATTTGAAGTCTATGTTAATACTTAGTTAAAAGAAAGAAGATTTTGATGATGGGACTCAAAGAAGAGAAATGGTAACATGAAGATCTTACTTTTCAGGTAGAGTCAGACTGTATCGAACGTCGGACGGAAGGAGAGAGTAGTGGTCTGACCTCGACGAGAAATCGTCTAGTAGTTGACTTTGAAGTAGATAAAATTTCAGTACCTTGTCAACTGTAAGTGTAGGAGAGGATCTTTAGGAGCGGAGGTGACTATAGTTCGAGCAAAGAAGTAAGGAGAGTTGGGGAAAGGCCAAGGAGAGGCAGTCGAGGGTCGGAATCTACTGGGTAGGTGTTCCCGAAACAATGGAACACTAAGCGAAACATTTACGAGGGGACCAAACCGGGAGAAATAGAGATTGGCTGTCAGGAACACCTAATACTGATGGTACATCCCATCTGCATCAGGAAAATTGAAATTGGAGTAGGAAGACTGAGTAGACAGTCGAAAGTCCGACATAAAATAAAATTAAGAAATTTGAAAAAGTTAATAGATGGGGTTTGTGTCCGATTTAGTGTCGTAAGTGGAGGAATCTTTTGGACCACCGAAGGGTGAGGAAACTGTTGTGACACATTTAAGGGACCGTTACTACCGAGAGAGTTCCAGACTAAGGTCGGGACGAAAGTCGGAGTAAAGGGTCGGTAAGGACACTCTTAAGGAGAGAGGCCCCTACCGTCTACAGAATAACAAGAGACTACCGTGACACGTCAAAAGTATAGAGACAAGGGATCTTAAGAGATGGACTTCTTACTTTCCCTAAAGTCATTTCAGGTTATGTTTACTGGGGTGGAGACTCTTCGGAAGCTTTTACGGGTCACTTTAAGGTGGAGAGGAGGGAAACCGGGAGGGGAGGCCGATGGGTGTATCGTATCTCAGACAGGAACGATTTCGTAATCCACTGACATCGAACATAATTGACTGATGTACGTACAAAGCGTTTCCTCTAAAATTTTGCCTTTTAAGTGTTAATTATAGATTATGTCCTATAATCTAACAGGACTGAACGATTTCTACTCCCTCTTCTCCCCTATTAAAAAATTTAATATATTTTAAGATTTTATTTCCCGTTTTTATAATGTTACTTGTGATTCCGGGATTACATGATGTACGTCTAATACACATGTGATTACATGATTTGTGAGTAGGTCTTTATTTGTTGTTTACAACTGTAAAACACAATAAACGGTGTCCAAAAAAAATTAAATTGTTTTATAAGGACTATGTCACGTCAGGGAAATCATAAGTTAGATATCAAAGTAAAAGAGGAGAGAGAGTGACCTTCGTTGAAGAGTACTTTAGTGAGACATAGGTTAAGTGGACTCAAAAATTAAAAATTATGATAAATATACGAGTCATTATATATTCACTATGATTTGTTATAATCATAACAAAATACGTAAAATTTTCAAATTTATTTACCATTTTGGTACATTGAACGAAAAAGATGAGTTGTAATTTGAAATTTTTAAACGGATATGACCATGTATACTTAGATCAAGTAAGTAGACTTAATGATACATGGAGTAAACTATTTATATGGTACTAAGTATGTAAGAGGATAATTACCTATAATTTATAAATAAAGGGGTAGAAAAACCACTCCTTTATCAGAACGTTACTCGTATGACCATTGACAGAGGAGACGGATAAAAGTTCACAAAGAGATCTCATATACAAATCTGTGTCTTAATAACGCATAACAAACAAGTAAAGGTAAAGGTTGAAATTCTCTATAACGGTTGAATTAGGGGTTTTACCACCAATTCTTACCTCCGTACAATTACTTTACACTTACATTGACTTTTTCTTTCTGAATGAATACAGTAGGTACTACGAGTCTCGATTGATTTTGTGATCCTTCATCTCCTTATGTATTTAAAGTCTTTAACCGGTACGTGAGTAACGGTCGGTTATTAGTTCACTCGGATTAAATATTTCTGTGGTCACAGTCGTCAAAGACACTAGAAAAAAATTGTAAAAATAAAATATAACCTCATATCATCTAATTGTTACGACACAATCAAAGTCCCCATGTCGTTTCAATAACAATACGTATATGTACATAGATAAGAAAAAGTCACACTAGAAAAGGTCATGTGTTTACAATAGTAAGAAATCGTTTATACTTAGAACTACTTTTAGAGCTCAATCGTCTTTGATTTGGTAAAGAGAAAAAGGAAATACAGTTGATTTGAAAATGATTATAGAGATAAGAAGAAAGCGTGGGGGTTAAGGGACTCCATACGTCTCAAAGGTCCTTGAATGTATTGTAGGGTCCACCGAGTCTACCATTTCTTAGATGGACGTTGCTCCCCCTGGGACCAAGCTAGGGACCCAACCCTTCTAGGGGACCTCTTCCCGTACCGTTGGTTGAGGTCATAAGAACGGACCTCTTAGGGGTACCTGTCTCCTCGGACCTTCCGATGTCAGATACCCCAGTGCTGTACTGACTCCCTGACTTGTGTCGTACATTGCAATCCCTAAGGTGTCAGGAGAAGTCGCTGACGAGGACGGGTAATGACTTTTGCCCGTACGTCGGGTAAGTCTAGACCGTTGAAACGAAGGGTAATCAGTACACACCTCACGTCTTTAGAAACAACTTCGTTACTCATGGACATACATCTCAGGTCTCCTGAGTCCTTTGTCGTCCACCCGAAAGCTCCACAAACGGGGAAGACGTCCGGTGAGAACCCGAGACTAGAACTCTGAAAGGGTGAAAACAGGAAAGGATCACATAAGACCTTAGGTCATGGAGAGACAGAGTGAGTGTGAGTGTGTGAGAGCGAGACAGTGAGTGTGAGAGTGAGTGTGTGTGTGTGTGTGTGTGTGTGTGTGTGTGTGTGCTAGAAAGAGGGAAGAGTAATAGAAGTTTCTATTCTACTACTTAGAGAAAGGTGAGGTTTTATAAATCTTTTTATGGGTACTAAATACTATTGTTTCTTGAAGAAAACGGGATACGAGACACCTTAAAATTTTTTAACTTTGAATTCAGGATCTATAAAGTCCCAGTTAATGATAAAAAACAACTAATTGTGTTCTCCATTAATCCCTATAGTTGATAGGTCTTCATAATGAAACTAATTTACTTCATTAATAAAAGATATCCTGAACCTTCTTTGTACTCATTGGTGTTGAATTTGATAACTCGTCAAACCTCTCCTGTCAAAACCTTAATGGTTAAGAGTAAAGAGTAAAGTAAGACACGTACGAGTCAGTGAGTCGGCACAGGTCGAGAAACACTGTGATACCTGACATCGGGTGGTCCGAGGAGACAAACACCTTAACATGTTCACTCTTATAACCCCTCCCAACGATAAAGGAGGAGCTCCCCTAGAAGGACCGGGTCCTTAGTTTGAGCACTGAGGACACAGAGGACGTAACCGTTTACCTGAGAAATGGTGACACGGTGGACCCTTCGAAAGTAAAGAAGGGTTAAAAAGAGTTTATGAAACCCGTGTCTCACAAGTTCGTGTCTCACTCAGGTGTCACGACCTGGTAATGGTAGATTGTGGTCAACCGTTACGAGATGGTTAATATTTCTTTATTTTTACTGACCCCTAATCTCGAAAAACACACTTTTTGACAAAAGTTTGATGATTTGACGAGTTAATAAACCAAGATAAAATAATTACTTGTCAACCCCTTTCGGTTCCTTTAGTCTTCTTCGGGTAATCCACTAATCTAAAGGTCGGGTTCAGTGGAAGTCTAGAGGTATAAAAGAATCTCGAGTCCCACGTGTGGAACTTGTCTTACAGTCCTGGACCATATCTTAGAGGTCACACTCGGGACGACGTCGAAAACGACTCCTATGAGACGCTACAGGAATAACTGGGTCTAGGGCTCCAAACCCTTATATCTCTAACTCAGTTCTGTTTTTTATTCATATTTCCGGTTTTCGAAACCACTCCGGTAGACTAACTTTCACTTTCGGACTCAAAGTGTATGTTTAATCCTGGAGACTACAATTCAGTAGTGATTGTTCCTCGTACATACACCTACCGGTATGAGATCAGTGTTGGCGGTATGAACTCGGTTTAAGATATATAGTTTCCCGTTACCACCCATTAGTATGATCGACTGAGATTCAAAGTGACGAATAGAGTATGATTCAGATTCGTTGGTTTCTACATCCACGTAAAAAGTCGACGAGACAGATGTCCGGTAATTTTTATGAGAACCACCCCACCCCTCAGTCATCTTAAACCCCTTCTTATATTGAGACTTCCTTAATATTGGGTCTTTAAACGGAGTCGAGAGAACGGTTCCGTCACCGAACTCATTGGTATTTGTATACCGTCATTTATTTAGTCACGTAGGAGACAACCACTCCTTAAGATCTCTTTTTGGGTTATCATCCATAAATTGATTCCCTTCTAGAGTATCTTAAATACGACACTCTCAATAAAGAGTCGTATACCACAAATTAGTCCTCACTTTGAAATTTTCGGAAAACAAGTCGTCTTACTGAACTCCAACGACCTTACTTCCTTTAGTTCTATGATCGGAAAATAAAAAAGGTTCTACTGGTAAGTTCATCTCTCTATAGTGATTTAATACGATTTATACTGTCCTTTTACAAGGACACTCGTCTTCTCTGTTACTTCGGTCATGTACTGAAGAAATGGTAAACTGTTTTTACATGGAGTCAACGGGAATTTATGTAACTTCTATCCTTTTCCCCGGTTCTCTTGACCCTAATCACAAGTCATAAGACGAGTCATAAGTCGATTCCGTTTCCTTTTCTCTCGGTGATGACGAAGAGGTACCCTACCTTATTTATTGTGATACTCCGGTCTCAATTCCACGCCGGTCCACGATTTTCCCTTTAGGTGTCTTGACCTTTTAAGGACCTTTCAACCACTATTGACTGTAGCCGTTCAGTAGAAAAATAGGTGACCTTTCTTTAGGATCCTGATATGGACACACATATATTCTTTCTTCTCATCCCGATCCTAAATTTCGTCGGGTGTCCTATTATACGTCTTATTCCTGTCCTTACAATCTTTGACCGTTGGTTTATCTCACTTCTTTTCAGTTCGTAACTCCGTCTCACCTTCTGTCTCACAGACATATTTTTGTCCAGAATTGTGGACACGTTGGGACAAATTTCACCTTTCTGGTAATTCTACTAACCCTCTGACTACCCACTATTTCTCAATCCTATAGATTAATGTATCCCTCCTCTTTGACAGGTTCTCCTTACTTGAACTTACTTATTTACTTGTGGTTTATGGTCTATTCTTTTTGTAATCTTTATTTTTTTACATCGTTGTAAAAATTTGTTAAATACTCGTTTTTTCATTTTTGACATTACCTTTAATCTGTTATGAACCTTTTCTTACTGTTATTTGAACGTTGTATCGTTTTGATACCTTACGCCCGACTTACAAGGACTTTCAGACTGGATAACGGAATTGACGAATCTCCTTTTTTCCATCTTATTTTTAACAACTCAATTCTCGATATAAATATTTCGACCTTTTTTAGTCATCTGATTTAAACTTGGTACACATATCTTACTTAGATTATATAAAAACTTTTCAGATTCCTTCAACTGTTTAAATATTCTAAATAATTCTTTTTGTTACAATTGTTACTATTTTCTCAACATTGATGTCTTTCATTTTTTTATTTATATTTTCTTATGATAATCACTGAAGGACGATTATTTAGACTTTGACTTCTGTTTCAAAAGACTTTTTTTGTTGAATGATTTTACTTAGATTTACTTTCTCATTTTGATTGGTAAGTTATTCAGTAATTTTTAGATAGTCGAAATTACGTCAAACATAAACAAAATGTATACCATAATCTCTTAAAAGAGTAGAGTCAGAAAATATACACCAACAGGTCAAAAGGGTCTTGTCCGACACAAAAAGATAACATATAAAAACGGAGGAAACAACTTCTAATTAACCGGTTTCGACACATCCGAATATAGACTCGAAAGACAGGACAAGACAACTAGATATACAAACAAAAACATGATCATGGTATGATAAAACTAACGATGTTGAACCATCATATAAGACTTTCGTTCTTAAGAGGTCGAAACAAAAAAAAAGAGAGTTCTAACGAAACCGATCAGTACCAGAAGACACAAAGATATGTTTATTTTTTTTTTTCAACGATATCAAGATACTTTTTACGGTAACCATTAAATAATCCTTAACGTGACTAAGATATCTAACGAACCCATCCTCAGTAAAATTGTTACAGCCAAGAAGGTCAGGTTCTTGTAGCGTATAGAAAAGTCGACACCCACAATGGAAGTCAAAGAAAGTAGTCACAGAATATCAAAAACCTGATATCCAAAAAACAGAGGAATATATCCAAATAAGGATCCATGATATATGAAGAACTATACTACTATTTACCCCAACAAAGGAATTAAAGACAAAGACTAGAAAACGACAATATCAGTTAACTAAAAACTGTTGACAGTGATGGTAAGTTTTCCCTTTATTATCAGAAAAGTTGTTTACCACCACCAAATTGACCTATAGTTTGTACAATGTTTCACTGAAACCTAGGGTGTGGTATAATATATCAGGTATGATATATGTTTTCAATTGAATTTTATTGGAGTAAAAGGTCTCGAAATAACTGGATTTCTCAATGAAAGGAAATATAAAAAATTTCTTTTATAATTTTTAGTTGACAGAGTCCTTTTTTGAGTTTTATCTAGTCTATCGATTTATATCTCGAACTTCTTTGAGTCTTTTAAATCCATATTTAGAAACATTAAAACCTAATAGTTGTAAAGGATACTAAACTATCCGGATAATTTAACAGTCAGGATGAAGTAAGCAACGTAAGATTAAAGAGAAACCTAAGTAAGTGGTTTAAATAAGTAAATAAGTTGTCTATAATACTTTACCTTCTAGGTTTTTCAGAACTATTTGCACTTCACATATGCTGTTATATTTACATTCACTTTATTCTTTAATAGTCAGAACTATCTAAGTTCATCTTTTCTTGTTTTCGTAGAAAGAGTGTCACTCTTTCTTTTTTTTTAGGTGTCAATAAAATATCAACCGAATTATTTTTGCATTGTCTCTTCTTATTTGGACTGAGGTATAACCTAGATAAGGAATCGAGATTGGAAACACGAGATAACGGACACGAATCAGTACAACCGAAACGTGAGACATTTTTACGTTTACAAGACATTTTCTTGCAATGGATATATGTACTGTTAAGTAAGAGTTCCGAGACTGGAAACTTCCCTATTGTGAAAAGGTAGGTATATTTTTCAATGCCTTGTCTTTTATCGTAAACAGGACAACCTCTAAATATCCTGGTAATACTAGTCTGGATGTATCTGTCGATGTTCTTACTTCCTGATAACGTCGTTCTCCAAACGTTATTGGTCGGTATGGAGAGGAGGACAATTATGTTCCCTTCGAACTTTAGATTGGGTCCGTTCCACCAAGAAACCCTGTGATCGAGTAGTAGAGAAGTCAGACGACCGAAAGACTTATTTCAACGAAAAATAAAGACGTTATGGAGTAGAGGGATAAATAACTGGACAGTATGTCGTTCAAACCTGAACCGATTGTTTTTCTCACTATCTCCGGATTCAAGATCAGAGTCGAGACGGAGACCGAACCTAGTCTTGAAATTTGTTGACATAATCAAAGTAACCGGGGAACCACTTGTGTATGTTGAAAATATCTAGGAAGGTCTAAAGTTTGGTCATTTTCTCTCTGTCCCCGTCCCCTACTCTGTTTCTTCTATCAACTCCTTACGAAGAGACCTTTTTTTTTTTATAATAACATAAGTACTTCAGGAAGCGAAACTGTAGTAATGATTCCTGAATTTCGTAAAGTCTTAGAGTTTATCACTGTACTGAAGGACACCCCCTCCCTGCGTGAAAGTTTTCCGTTAATACTTTTTAGGTCTCTTTCGATCCGACAAAAGACACTTTTGTCGTTCACTGACAAATTCTGTTTTAAGAAAAAATTCCCTGATTTCACTATGTTTACTTTGGATTGATCTGTTAGTACTTATACTAGAAAAAAGGAGGTCGTTCCACTATCGAGAGACTTCTGAACTCTTGAATCCTTTGAACTTTTAACTCAAATTTATCTTTCAAAGTGGTCAAACAAGAAGACATGACTGTAGAGTAAGTTAATGTGACAATTAAATTGACAATAACTCTGTCAGAATACCATCGTTCAACTGTTAAATCACCCCCATTGTTCCCCTTAAGTAAAACCGGTCATTGACGAGGGAGTTCCAAAAGTAGACTTACAGCGTAGAGTAACATTGACTTCGATTCCAAGACATTTTTAATGGTATTCTCCTTTAACGTCCTAAGAGACAAAGAGAAAAAGAAACTTTTCAACCAATTCCACCGTAACAGTTACTCACCCTTTGGGTTATTTCAGTTAAAAATGGATTAATGATAGTAATATCCGAAATTTACTCTTTGTACTCCAATACAACTTTAGTTCCGACACATTCAACAACAGACTCCAGGACGGTCGAAGTTTCCTCTCCCCGAAGAGAGTCCGACCCCTTCACTCAAAAGAGGTTAACATACTCATATTCTCCTAATGTTCCAGAAGTTTCCAGGTAATACGATTACCTTGGACACGAACTTATTCTACATTTGACATACATATAATGTTGAATTTGTAAAGACCGAAATAAGTGTACTAAACCTCAAAACCTTTTTTGACTTCTCTGACTTATTCTTTTTCTTTCGGGTATAGTTCCTGTGACTTATCCCTTTACCTTACATATTTCCCTTCGTTAACTTCAATAAAAACGAACAACGGAAGCGATAAACACAGTTTACGTCTTTTATAAACTATCCGTAGTTCAACGAAAGAAGGTTACAAAAGAAAATCTTCAAAGTACCAAAGTGCAGAATACAAACTCAGAAATTAAATAAACCTCAATTAGACACGTACCACATTCTGTCGTCAGGTCAAAGTAAGAAAACGTACACAACAGGTGAAAAGGGTTATAATCAAAATCTTCTTTGATAGTAAAAGAGTAACGTATAAGAAGGAAACAGTTTTAATTAACTCGTAGATGACTACCCAAATAAAGACCCGAGAGACAAGACAAGTCAACTAGATGTACAGATAAAAACACGGTTACGTTATGATAAAACTAATGATGTAGGAACATTATACCAAACTTTAATTCACACTACGGAAGTCGAAACGAGAAGAATTCAGACGAAACCGATACTACCCAGAAAACACTAAGAGATGTCTTAAATCTTAATAAAAGATAAAGACACCTTTTTTATGGTAAATTTAAAAACATCCCAAAACGTAACTTTCTCAAGATGTAAATTGTTATAATCGTACACTTAGTCGTTATTATTTTGGCACTTACATACATAGTGATACCATAGATATTTTTTAAACGTATATGTTACATAATAAAGTAGAAGTGTTGTTTGAACACTCTATAATGTTACGAGTGAATTGATCACCGGGTAATTAATCGATAGAGTTAATAACTCTCATACTAGTTCGTAGATCTCTCTTCGTTCTTTGTTTTGTAAAATTAGTTGAGTTTAGTCATTATATAAGATGATAATGCTAACGGGGAGTCAAAATGAGGTTTGGATAAAAGTGAAAGTCAAGTCAAGTCAGCGAGTCAGCACAGGTTGAGACGCTGGGGTACTTAGCGTCGTACGGTCCGGAGGGACAGGTAGTGGTTGAGGGCCTCAAGTGAGTTTGAGTACACGTAACTCAACCACTACGGTAGGTCGGTAGAGTAAGAAACAGCAGGGGAAGAGGAGGACGGAGGTTAGGGAGGGTCGTAGTCTCAGAAAAGGTTACTCAGTTGAGAAGTGTACTCCGCCGGTTTCATAACCTCAAAGTCGAAGTCGTAGTCAGGAAGGTTACTTGTGGGTCCTGACCAGAGGAGTAAAATCCGTAGAGATTCTTTTAACCCGTGTACTACTCTTTTGTTGATCATTTCTGTAAGTCATTTCCTTGTCGTACGACAATACTACATATGAAAGTGAAAAGTGAAAGTGTGTAACCTCTTCCTTTACCGTTGGGTGAGGTCACAACGGACCTCTTAGGGCCCCTGTCCCCTCGGACCACCCGACGACAGATACCCCAACGTATCTCAGTCTGTGCTGATTTCGCTGAATCGTACTACATATGTTAAAAATTCTTATCATCATTCACTACATATTATAAACTTTATGTCTGTGTATAAAAGTGAAATTTCGTTTGAATATTGATGCTTTACCCTAGTAAATTTCCTCCGTATTTACGGAGACTCAATAAGATAGTTCATATTACGTAATTAAGATCCATAAGGATAACTAACTGACCCGAAGGGACCATCGAGCCGACCTTTTCTTAGGCGGACGTTACGTCCTCTGGTGCCAAACTAAGGACCCAGTCCTTCTAGGGGACATCTTCACTATCCGATGGGTGAGGTCATAAGAACCCGAAGGTACCACCGAGTCTACCATTCCTTAGGTGGACTTTACACCCTCTGGAGTCAAACTAGGGACCCAACCTTTCTAGGGGACCTCCCACGACAGGTTTCATGAAATATAAAAATGTAATCCTACATTACGAGTGGTATCATGATACTGTACCCTTGACAATCATAGATATAAAATGTCTACCGTTTTGACTCTGTGTCTCTTAAATTCATTTGACAGAATACTGATTCGAACCTAAGGATAGATTCACTAACTTGAGGTCTCGTATACGAAATTTGTCGAGATAAGATTAAGTATGTTACTGGGATATGTCGGTTTCCTGTTTAGATGATATGTGTTATGTGTACAAAAATCTTTTGTCCCTTTACCAATACAAAAGTTCTTTGTAAAAGATGTTTTTATAAAAGTGTAAAAATCAAACAAAGAAATGTAAATATGTAAACAATAAAATCTTTTTTTTAGTAAGAAGTTATTATGAACCCCAAAACAAAAAAACCAACCAACATGTCATGAATTTTAAAAACCGATGGATATCGGATTTACAGAGTGACCCTTCAATTTATCGATCTTTCTGAGTTCACTCTTGATAGAGACTGATGAAATAAACTCATTTCTTTCCCCTTACCTTCTTTTATTATCCGTAAAGTCTACTTAAACTTAACTGACAGAAGATATACGATTCCCGAAGGGACCACAGAGTCTGTCATTTCTTAGACGTACGTTGCACCCTCTGGGTCCAAGTTAAGGGCCCAACCCTTCTATGGGACCTTTTCCCTTGTCGTTGGGTGAGGTCATAAGAACGGACCTCTTAGGATATCTATCTCCTCGGAATTCTCGATGTCAGGCACCCCAGTGTTTCTCAACCTATTCTGACTCGTTGATTCTGTTATGGGGATCAAAATGTGTAGTCTCCCCTCTCACAGGCGTTTGAGTACCTCTTCGACCTCCACACGTCCAAGACGATTCACATCTTCAGGGTGGAATCAGGGTAGGTCACGGACCTCTACGTTGACCTGAAGTCCTCATTTCCCGATATCCCTCCACTGATGGGTCAGGTCAACCGGTTCTCTCCGGTGGAATAGTCGGTCAATCCAGTCATCCCGGGGACAAGTGAGAGTTTTAGATAACTAGACCTAGTATTTAAACCACATCGATCTTTCCAACTTACGATCCGCGGTTCAGGGGTCCGTTCAGTCCACAGAAACCGTTGTCCTTGTCTTCTCCCCCGGAACCTGGTCTTTGTAACGTCACTGTTGGTGATTTCTAATGTCTGGTCCTCGGAAGTCTCAGATACTCTGGAGGTTGGAAATTTGACCCCTCGATCTTCTTGACCCGAAGAGGTAATAGATCATCTTGCCCTAACCCCCTTAGTAAAAGTAGAATTTTCGTTATTATTGTATTACACTCTAAAGATGTGAGACGTGAACTCTGGTTCCCACCGAAGTATCCGTGCGTAATCTCTAGGTACCAGTTTTTCCGGAACACGGACCAAATTTCGAAACAACAACGGTATGACTTTAAGGACCAAATACTTGTTCCCTGGGTTGTAAAACTAAAACATGGTCCGGAACGTTTAATATTGATCAAGACAAACACTTAAACGTCTCAATTTGAGTATGGATGATGTATAGTAAAACCTCTGAAAAATGTAGAGGTAAGGTGGATTAAACTTGAAATTATCGTTTGACAGTCATTTAGAATCCTGACTCAATTTTGACACGTGGTTCATTTTAGAATGTGGTTTCTATTAAAAAGAAAACAAAGTGTTAAGTTATTAGAACAATAGTTTAATTTAAAATCTGGTGTTTTGGAAGGTCCGTTACATCGAATTTTTTTTTAGGAACACCTCTACATATAAAATTTCGGTTCATTATTAACTTAGGGACGTCTGATTTGTTATAGTGAATCGTCGGACGTGTTACACTTTCTGATTTTCGAAAATTAATCTGAAAATGAGTTATCCCCTCCTTTTTTATTAAATTTTCTGAGTCCCGATTTCGACTTAACAATCAAAATTGAAACTTGTGTTACTTCTTTGTTAAACTGATTTAATCAAATCGACACGTAAGTAATCGGAAATTATCTTTACACCTACGTTTGACTGAGGTCCAATAACATGAATCTCGGTCACAAAATTAATCACTAACCGTTTTACAAATAGATCAAACAACAACCTTACAACTTGGTAAATGTGTTGTCCTGACAACGTTTGGAAATACATTAGAATTAACCTAGAAAGTCCTCTTGTTCTAAAGTACATGTATTTTAGTGTTTGATATCGCTATTTCAATCGATTAAATATAGTTTCAACCATGAATTTCTCTTCTTCAACACGATAAACCGAGTTACTCCACCTCTTTACCAATTGTAGATAAATTTGAATCAATTTACACTACGAGTCAACTTAAACCGGTTTGGAACCAATAGTAACTGAAACTTCAATCTGTCTGGACCAAAGGTCCACCATTTACTCAGTGACTAGGATACTATGACCCGTGTAATCAATCGGAGAGACTCGGAGCTAACGGAATAGACATTTGACCCATAATATATTACCTAAAGTTCATCAGTAACACTCGTAGTTTATAAGTTTACGATGTTTTAATTTTTACATGTTTCCTATATGTCTCTTCTCGTTAGAAGGTAAGTGACTCCTATTACACCGTAATACACGTAACAAGTTGTCCGACGATTGTACAGTATTATTATTGTAACGTACTAATATACTATTATTAAATAGGGTCTCAAGTAAGATAAAGTTATGTATATTTTGACAAAGTAGGAGAAACTGCCGATGGACCTATATGTCATTAATTTTATTCATCACAGAAGAATAATCTTTTAATCGAGTATAGGTGGGAGAACTTCGTCATAGTGACTTCTTTTATAGGAATCTGTATCTAATAAAAAGGGACACACTCATATCGGACTCCTACTTAAAGTTCTTCGTTATAGTCACCACTTTCGTATAATACATAAAAAAAGTAAACCTATCTGTCATGTTTAACGAAAGGTGTCTTAACAAGGTTAAATGTAAAAATTGTTATTCAGGAACAAAGGGACGTGGGAGTAGATCTCATATAGGTAATTTTTTTTTTTTTTTAGAGACGGTTAGGATGTATACTTGTAAAAGAGGAATCTCATTTAAATCCTGGAAAATATATAAATTCTCATTAAGAGTACGGAGGAAGATATATGATAAAGAAGGACCAGAACAGAGTGTAAATGACCCAATTACCAGAAAAAGATTTTAAATAAAAAGTCCTTTTGATATACATGAGTATTTAAGGTGGGAAATAACATAAATAAAATTAGGTAAATTAGAGGAGTATAAAGGAAATAAAATATATTTCAATATATACGAAAGAAAAAATCAAATTCACAAAATATAATAGACATTGTCTGAGAGAAGTTCCTAAAAATTTTTTAGAAAGTACCAAGAAGATCACATAAAGACGAAACTGAAAAATATAAATTTAGAAACTTTAAAAAAATCGACCAGTAAATCGACGAGGTCGGATTAGACGACTTATTAATCATAAGACAAGGGGTAGTCTTTTGTCATACTAAAACTAATATACGATTTTAGTAAATAATTATTCAACATGGAAAAAGATCTGAAATAAATCAGCATGACCAGATAAACGGAACGGTTGACAAAATTTAAGATATCACAAATACGATAAAGTTATAGACATTGTATCGGTCAAGTGACAATTAGAGAAGAAACTGATTTCAAGTCTTAGTATAAAACGTAATATTTTTCTATTAACAATCATAAAATAATTTTATTTTACAAAGGGTATAATTCAATCTCTTTTATTATGAGAGTACTAAAATACAGAAAGGTGTGTTCTTGGTTTTACGGAAAAGAAAAGAGTAAATATTAAACCATAGAATAGAATTGTGTACTCTCGAAAGAAAAAGATACAGAACATATAAAGAATATTCAAATAATTTACAATATAAAAAGACATTAATTTAGAAAAAGAGTTAATATAAAAGTTTAACCAAAAACACATTGATGTTTTTTTATGATAATGAAAACCAATAATAAAAAGACGTTTTTGTTAGGAGTCGTTATAACGACCAAAAGAATGAAGAACTTTTGATAAAACTAAGAAACCTAAAAAGACCATACTATTGTTATGTAGTAAATAATTCTTTTCCTTAATAAAATGGAGAACGAAAAGTCAAAATATAGAGAGTAAAGAAAGAGAATGGATAGTAATTCGAACTTTGGAAGTCTGATTCAATCTATTATTACCACTCTCCCCAGTGGTAATGTGATTATCTGTATAATTAATAAAGTGACCAAACCTTCAACTCTATTTAAATAAAATATTTCAATTCTTTGGTAGATGGGTTAGAATGATGTAAAAATTTTTAATTTATTTATAACTAAAAATAGTTTGTGTAAAAATAATAGAAATATTTATTAATATACGAAAGAAAGTGACCTTGATAAGTAGATCACTTAAAATAACTTAGTAAGAATATAGTGTTATATTGTTATCTTTACAACCAGTTCTGGTATTCACTCTCTGTCGTTGAGGGATTTACACACCATTCTTCCTTGTGAGTCTTCTTGAACGTTTTTAAATCACCGGACGTCGATAGATATCATCTTTCTGTAACCGGAAGAGGAGTAACGAATGTTCAAAGATAAGTGTCATTCGAGAAGGAACTCCTTTTTCCCTATGTTCTTTTGGGTAAAATGAATTCGTACCTTTTCATTTTTTATAGGTAAAATGTTTTCGTACCTATAAGATCAGAGATTCAATAAGTTATAAAATAATAAAGTAACACTGGTCCTTTCAGTACCCTGATGAGGTACCTGTCTCTAAAATTTTTCTTTTTTGTCCGAGTGATTCGTTTAAAGTTTCCTGTCATCGTCTGTTCTCATTTGAACGAAACACTGACTTGGAAGGTAATATTAGGAAGGAAGATCCGACTCCTCCTCAGACATTGTAAAATTTAATAGAAATAAATTACTAGACTATCTTAAATGGAGACAATATAGAACGGGACCATGTAAAACAGTACTACGAGAAATTATCGAAAGAAAGATGATACCGTCAACCAAACAAATCTTAAAAATAGAAAGATTTAAGTAAAAGTTATTGAATATTTAATATAAACGTAAAGGAGGTGAATATAAAAGTTTATGTCAGAGACTAATTAACATCAGAGAATACCGAAGAGACCACCGAATCTCCAATTTCGTAGACGGACCTTACGCCCTCTGGACCCAAACTAGGGACACAACCCTTCTAGGGGACCTCTTCCTTTTACCGTTGGGTGAGGTCATGAGAACGGACCTCTTAGGGTACCTCCCTCCTCAGACCATCCGATGTCAGGTACCCCAGCGTTTCTCAGCCTGTGTTAACTCGTTGAAGTGAAATGAATACTGAGATTAAAGGTGGTTTCAGGACCGATAAAGAGATAAGAGTACACGACAAACCTATTCGATTATATAATAACGGAATGAGTACGATGACTATAACAACGAAAATAATTTTATCGAGAACNTGAATATTTAATATAAACGTAAAGGAGGTGAATATAAAAGTTTATGTCAGAGACTAATTAACATCAGAGAATACCGAAGAGACCACCGAATCTCCAATTTCGTAGACGGACCTTACGCCCTCTGGACCCAAACTAGGGACACAACCCTTCTAGGGGACCTCTTCCTTTTACCGTTGGGTGAGGTCATGAGAACGGACCTCTTAGGGTACCTCCCTCCTCAGACCATCCGATGTCAGGGACCCCAGCGTTTCTCAGCCTGTGTTAACTCGTTGAAGTGAAATGAATACTGAGATTAAAGGTGGTTTCAGGACCGACAAAGAGATAAGAGTACACGACAAACCTATTCGATTATATAATAACGGAATGAGTACGATGACTATAACAACGAAAATAATTTTATCGAGAACCCAAACAACGAGTCGATACCTTAAAAAACGAAAGACTAAAGTTCAGAACACACAGAAAAAAGAAACAGTTTAGGAAAGAAGACAAAAGTAAATTGGTTAAAAAAGTACAAAAATATTGAAGAACTCAAACTACGAATAAAAATAGAAATGAGAAAATAAATATACCTAAGAATTCATATACATAAAAGAGACTTATGACAAATCCGACTTATGTTTACCAAGATGATCTAACACTTTATTAATAATATTAAAAGATCTAAGACTATAAAAATAACCCTTAAGGAAATTAGTACTTCGAAAAGATTCACTTAGAATTTAAAAGTCTACTGCCCTAAAAAGAAAAGATCAAAATGATAAATAAGAAAGTAACTTATTTTTTACAGGAATAAGATGAAAATTTTTACATCGAAAACTACTCGTATTATAAAAATTATATAATCTTCCGAAATTTTCTCCTATGTACAAGACAAAGAAACCTTAAACTATAAATAAATAAATATGAATTAATCTGTATTTAAGCCTCTTCCGTTACCATGGGGTGAGGTCATGAGAACGGACCTTTTAGGGTACCTACCTCCTCGGACCATTCGACGTCAAGTGCCCCAACGATCCTCATCCTGTGCTGTCGTTTAAGAGAAAGTGAAAGGTGAAAGTACGTAACCTCTTCCTTTACCGTTGGGTGAGGTCACAAGAACGGACCTCTTAGGGTCCCTCCCTCCTCGGACCACCCGACGGAAGATACCCCAGCGTGTCAGCCTGTCCTGACTGTACTGAATCGTCGTCTGTATTTAATAATAATTAGGAAAGTTTTGATTAATGAAAGGTGGATAACTTGACTATTAAAAGACTCTTTATTTAAAGTCAATAAACGATGGTTTCTTTAGGACAAACATAGTATAATATAAAAATATAAAACTCAAAACATAAGTCGTTTTATTTCTCTCACTTATATTCTCTTTTAGTACTTCTAGTTTTCGACAGAAAAAAATTTTTATTTCAACTACCTGATACTTGTATACTCTATATAACTCTATAGATTTCTCTTTCTCTCTTTCTTTCTTTGTCTCTCTTGTTCCAATGGAGACGATCTATACCTTCTCCACGGTAGTGATGTCTCATATCTTCGTTATTTTCTTATTACTCGTTTATAATCTCCTGATATAAATACGGTTATCTAAACGGTTGAGTTAGTTCGTATATTTGATGAATTTTCTGTTTTTAATAGATTTCACTAAATTCTTCTTTGTCTTTAAGACTCATCGGTATATGGATAATTTCACAAAGTTAATTATCGATGTTATTTCTTTTAGGGTCCGGGTTTACAGAAGTTATACTTAAATTAGTTAGTAGTTTCCTTCTTTATTATGTTTTTGACATGTTTGAGAAAGTCCTTTATCTTTTATACCTTTGTGAAAGGTTAAATGTAATAATCATGTCCGATCGTGACGGAACTATGGTTCTATTCTCTGTTTATAATGTTCTTAGAGAGTACTTATATCTGTGTTTTTAGGAGTCGTTTTATAATAGTTCGGTGTAGGTTGTTAGAGACTTTTCGAATGATATGGTACTGGTTGATACAAAAAGGGGTCCTTGAGTTCCAATCAAGTTCTAAACTTTTAGTCAGTTACATTAAGTTGTATAATTGTTTCCTCCTTTTCGTGTGTTAATAGAGTTCTTTAAAAAAATTTTTCGTAAATTGTTTTAAACTGTAGGTAAATATTCAATCCTTATATTTACTCAAAAAGTAGATTATTTACAACAGGTATTTTATGGAAATCGATTGTAGTAGTTACTAATTTCTAATTTTTTAAAGGGATTCTAAACTTTATTCTTCCTTTACGAACGAGTGTGGTGAAAATAAGGTGTAACGTTTTCTCCGATATCTGTCACGTTATTACGTTTTTTCCTCCCCTTTTTTCCTTGTCTTCTCTACTTTTCTCCATTTTTATACATTTTTGGTAAGAATGAGATTTTGTTGTATTATTACCGTATAACTTTCAGGAATCTCTTCAGCAAGTCAGCACAGACTGAGAAACGCTGGGGTACCTGACATCGGGTGGTCCGGGGAGGTAGGTACCCTAAGAGGTCCGTTCCTTGACCTCACCCAACGGTAAAGGAAGAGGTACCTTAGAAGGACTGGGTCCCTAGCTTGGGTCCAGAGGACGTAACGTCCGTCTGCGAAATTGGAGACTCGGTGGTCCCTTCGGGGAACTTTCAGGAATTCCTCGATGGTTTTTAATGGTCACAATATTAAGTGTCCGTTTTATCGTGCAAGTGCCCTATGTTCCCCTGATATGTTTTTTTTTTTTTTTTTTTTTAAGTGACGTAAACATAAACAACTATTACTTTTTGATCTTTAAATTGAAAATTACAAATAATAAAAGTAATATAAATTTGTACTTTATTAATCCCTTTAAAATTATTTTATGATTATGTACAGTATAGACATGTGATATTTGACATTTTGTAAAACTGTTTTGGATTCCTAGATTTGATTGTATTTATATACGGTTTAAAGACTTAGTCTTTCTGTATAATGGAGGTAGAGTAGGAGACAGTAGGGGAAGAGAAGGACGGGGGTTAGAGAGGGTCGTAGTCCCAAAAAGGTTACTCAGTTGAGAAGCGTACTCCACTGGTTTCATAACCTCAAAGTCGAAGTCGTAGTCAGGAAGGTTACTTGTGGGTCTTGAATAGAGGAATTCCTACCCGACCAACCTAGAGGAACGTCAGGTTCCCTGAGAGTTCTCAGAAGAGGTTGTGGTGTCAAGTTTTCGTAGTTAAGAAGTCGTGAGTCGAAAGAAATATCAGGTTGAGAGTGTAGGTATGTACCGATTACCTTTTTGGTATCGGAACTGATCTGCCTGGAAACAATCGTTCCATTGTAGAGACGAAAACTTATACGATAGATCCAACCAGTCTTGAAAGGAAGGCTTCTCATTCACAGAAAATTAAAGTACCGACGTGAGTGGTAGACGTCGCTAAAACCTCGGGGGTTTTTATTTCAGACTGTGACAAAGGGGTAGATAAACGGTATTTCACTACCCTGACCTACGGTACTATAATCAAAAGACTTACAACTCGAAATTCGGTTGTAAAAGTGAGAGGAGAAAGTGAAAGTAGTTCTCCGAAAAATCAAGGAGAAGTGAAGGACGATATTCCTACCACAGTAGACATATAGACTCCAATAACTATAAAGAGGGTCTTTAGAACTAAGGTCGAACGTAAAGAAGGTCGGGTCGCAAAGAGTACTACATGAGACGTATCTTCAATTTATTCGTCCGACTGTTATATGTCGGACCTGCATGAGGAAAAGGATAAACCTTGGTCAGACAACAAGGTACAAGTCAAGATTGACAACGAAGGACTGGACGTATGTCTAAAGAGTTCTCCGTCCAGTCCACCAGACCATAAGGGTAGAGAAAGTCTTAAAAGGTGTCAAATAACACTAGGTGTGTTAGTTTCGTCCTCCTCTTCCCCTGTTGTCTCCTACTCTACCGACCTACCGTAGTAACTGAGTTACGTGTATTCAAACTCACTTGAGGCCCTCAACCATTACCTGTCCCTCCGGACCGCACGACACTAAGTACCCCAACGTTTTCAACACTGTAATAATTTATATATAACATATATACTGATTTCTAAACATGAGTATACAATTATTGAGAATGTTAAACACTTTATTATTTATATAAAGAGACGTACACACACGTATATATAAATAAATATATATATATATATTTTATGTATATATAACCAGAAACGGGGGACAAAGACGATTATAAACTAGAAACTAGGGTCAAAGACTGTAACTCGAAGATTTAATAAACTTTAAAGATCCAATAGCCCAGTTGAAAACAAGGTTACTCCACTAAGAACCACTCGAGGACTTACCCCCGAAATCTTTCTTGGTTCGGTACTAATCTTCGAACCTTGAAAGTCGAGACTTGGGGCAAAACCTCTTCCCTCTTCCCAACCTTTAAATCAATTATTAACTAGTACAGGTATGCTACTTCAGTGGTAATTTTTAAGGTTTTCACGTCTCACCCACTTGTATGGGTACATGGTCTTTCTATCGTGTGGTGTTGATGTTTCTCTGACTTCGCGGATGTAAATTCTGGGTAGGTCTAGAGGTGGATATATAGAGAAGTAGACCGATAGGCAAACATAGGAAACATTGTTTAGTCGTTATCATTCATTTGACAAATGGACCCAAAACACTAGGTGAGATCGTTTAATGATTGTGATTCTTCTCCTAGTACCCTTGGAGACTAAACATCGGTTCAGTCTGTCTTCAACGTCCATTGGACCCTGGGTGACTAAGACCAACCATAGACTTCATCCCTCGTTAGAACACTCTAACTCGGGAATTTTACTCCCTATAAGTAATTGAGACTAATCACAGTCTTAACTCAACTTAACAATCTTTTGAGTCGGCAACAGTGTCTTGACCAGTCGTAACCCCCCTTTAGGTGTGTATAGTGTTCATAAGGGTCACCACTTATTTCTTTTATTCACAAAGGATATATTGAACTATCCGTTCGTTGGATCATCTTCCATTTATTTCCCGGTTTTTCGTGTTATTCCTACGAGTTGTAGTAAGACTCTACTTTTTATTTCGATATTACTTTAAGTTGTGTTTGAGTGGTCCTACCGGTTTTAATTTTTCTGAATACGATGGTTCAAAACTTCTCCTTGAGTATATAACAATGAACCTTACGTTTTACTATACCGGTGAAATCTTTACGACCCCATCAAAGAGTATTTTGATTTGTACGGTATTTTGTGTTTTTAAGGTAGAGATCCATGAATAAGTTCTCTTTAATTTGTATACAAGTATTTATTAGAAAAAGTTCTTATAAGTGTGTTGAAATAAACATTATCGGTGTTATACCCTTATTTGATTTACAGGTAGTTATTCATTTACCCATTCGTGTATCTTGGTATGTTACCTAAGTCGTTCTTTTTCTTTGATCAATGACTATGTACGTTGTTGTATTAACTTAAAGGTTTCTGTCCTACGAGTCGTCTTTCCGGTCTATATTTTCTTATGATATACTAAGGTAAATATACTTTCAGAGTTGTGTTCTTTAAATCATATATCACCGTCTTTAATATCACCAACGATCCCCGGTCTCTTCTTCCACTCCTGTCTGTCCTATCCGCGTATTCCTTTTGAAAATTCTACTACCTTTAAAAGATATAGAACTAACACCACTAACGATATAAACAGTTTTAAGTACCTTACGATGTGAATATTACCTAGAAAAAAGTGTTTTTAATATGTAGTTAATTTAACGAGAAAACTTTTCGTTTTCGACTAAAAAAAAAATATGACCACCACTCAGACGTACACTCACTACCTAAAATATACTCCATGAACCAACCGTCACTCTCTAAAATTTCTCGTCTAAGATTCTCTTTTATCTAAGACCTGAAGTCTAAACCTTCCGACTCACGTCTCATGAGGTTGACTAGGACCTAATTCGAGTGACTGAAGGAGAGGGGTGTGTATTAACGTCTCAACCTGTTTGCTAGAGGTTCGAAAATCGTATTCTGTCTCCTTCAACAAGACTCCGTAGTATGTTGTCCCCAGAGTTTTCTGACAGACGAAAGACATACCTCTGACTCTACCAATTAAAACACACTAGTCGAACTGATCCGATTCACTACAGGTCTTTCGACCGTTTTGTATTAAATACAATTCTCACAAAGGTGTTCTCCAATCGTAAACTTAGACATCTGACTCATTTCTTTACTCGGCGTGGTCACACCCACCCGTAATAAGTTAGACGACTCCCGGACTGATCTTGTTTTCCTGTGTCCCTGTCACCTAAACGAACGTTAACTCGACCTTATGGGAAGAAAAAGGTGGAGTCTGTAACCACCGGGACCAAGAATCCCGGAACTTCAACGAAACTTAAACGGGACTTTACTGTTGTGACCGAAAGATAAAAAAAAAGAAAAAAAAAAAATTAAGAAAATAAAAAAATTAAAAAAAAATTAAAAAATTTAAAATTTTAGAAATTAAGAATGTACGTAAGGGTTTGTACTTGGGGGGAGGGTAGAGGGAGGGGTGTCGTAGAGACCCAGTAGGGGTACGTGATCGGGGTTCGTACGACGTGGGACGCAGTCTGTATCCGACCGTTAAGTTAAGAATGTACTATCATATGTACAATCTTAAGGGTAAGAGGGTTTAGTAGGGTGGGAGAGGGAGAGGGAGACTCAGGTTTTCAGGCAATATGTGTAGACACAGAAAAAAGGACAGAACGTATGTCCCAGCAGTAACGGTAGAAGGATTTAAGGTATATATACACAATCATATGACATAACCACAAAAAGAAAGACCGAATGAAGTGAGACATATTAACCGAGGTCAAAGTAGG